>CM050170.1:143455052-143842552 GCA_027410445.1 Discoglossus pictus
GCTGTTAACATTCTGAGCCAAAACGTTAGATACTTGAATTGAAAGTTAGGGTTTATAAGCATAAATTACATGAAAAGATCTGTCACTCTGTTACTAAATAAACGGAGGTAATTAATTAAAAGACCATTGTGTTATTTTTGTTTTTAAATAACTCTCTATGAAGAAATACACTTGAAAGCAACAAACAAATTAGAATTTTAAAAAATACAGCCTCTGATTTATTACTTTTATATACAATTATGTTGCTGTGGATTCAACCATTTTGCCTACTTACTAAGGGCCTCATTCAATTGCGATTTGGCCAATTTAATAGGGCTCTATATAAGCATATAGCATATTTTTTTTGCAAAAGTTTTTAGTTAGTGAAGACGTTGCTTTTGGATAGACGTTCACTAACTAAAAACTTCTGTAAAAAATTATGCTATGTGCTTATATAGAGCCCTATTCAATTGGCCAAATCACATTTGAATGAGGCCATGAGGTGGGAGGAGAATTTGAATATACAGGACGATTATCAGCCTTATTAAATTGTGATTCGGCCAATTGAATAGGGCTCTATAAGCACAAAGCATTTTTTTTTTTACAGTTTTTGAAGTAAGTTAGTAAACTTCTATTCAAATGCAAATTCTTCACTAACTAGAAACTTCTGTAAAAAATATATATTATATAGAGCCCTACTCAATTGGCCAAATCGCAATTTAATAAGGCTGTGTATATGCACAATGGAAAACTGGCAGATACATCTGCAAGTGGTCTCATTAGCTGTAGTAGAAAGTGCATTAGCTTACAAAGAAACAACCTGTTGAGACAGAAACTGAAAGAAGCAGATTCAGTAAAGAAATTTAAATATGGCATAGTGGCCCTTTAAGTCACACATTAGGAGTAGGAAAAGTATAGGAAAGACTAAGATGCAATTTAATTTATAATGAATATATATGTGTGCATGTGTAAAATTAATTTACATGGCCAGTAAAGGAAAATTAAGAAACAAGAACGTATGAAACTAATAACACTAGCAGCCATGGTCTGGTCATAAAACAGTTTTAGAAAAAAAATCTGAATTTTCGTTAATGAATATTGGAATTCATATTGTGTTTGTTAAATCATTTCTTCAGAGATGAGGGTGCATTTATCTATATATTAGCAGAAGGAGGAGTGGGGAAGGGGGATCAGGGACAGATCAGTTAGGTCATTGGATCAGATTTAATTTGACCCCATACTCTTTGTGCCTCACAAGCCCAGAAGCAGCAAGTTTGCATCAATAGATTCAAACACAGCTCTTTTTATCACAGATGCTTTCAGGGTCCAGCACTGATATTCCCATTTTCTTTATAATTAAAAAAAGTCTATCTTTATGACTTTCCCTGCTTAATTATACTCTTAGACAAATTCAATGTTGTACAGTTGTACAGGGATGCTGTAATTATTCTGCTGTTCCTATAATATTTTGTTTCAGTCCAATATTTGATTCAGTTGTTGTCTGGACTCCCCCTCCTGTCTAACAAACAGAATCTCTCCCCTCTTTGGTAAATAATACTCATTTATTGTCTGCTGTGTTTAGCAGCCTGGGGCATGCTGACCCCTCTACACTCCCCTCATTTGCCCAGAGCAAAGCATCAGAAAGACTAGTATTGTTATCACAGATCATGTGTAGAGGGCAGGGGCCACGCTACAAAAATGCAGCCTACAGACCCTTCATATGGCGACAGCAAATGAATTTATAACCTCTTCAGTGTCTGACAGACCTCTGGCAGATTTGTGGGATAATATATACTAATGCACTAAAGAAAATCACCTCTTCTCTTATAGTGTTGATAGAAGGATGCTTTATACTTTTTTTTTAACAATTTTGATTTTTCATTATCTTTTGTTAATACTACAATTTTTATTTTTCAACAAAATTGTGAAATTAAATAGCTTTAAAAAATGTATTATTAATTTGGCCTATGGTACAACAATTATTTGCATTTTATTTTGCCACAAAGAATTGAATAAATTCATTATCTTTTCAACAAAATGATGTATCATTTGATTTTAAATAACTAAATGCATTAAGTTAAAGGCATATCCAAGTCTTATGGATTAATACATTTCTGCAATCCTTAGACCTATAGGTATGCATCACATTTCATAAAACATTTGATTTTTATCTAAAAATCCCTCTAATGATTATGCTGATACCTCCAAGGAATGTCTAAACATGCATCTAATCCCCCCTAATCAGCATGCAGCATCAGGGGAACAATATTAACCCACTATTTATCTGCTGTTGCTTGCTCGGCCAGTCTCCTTGCAGCTTCCTGTCTGTATGTCAGCAGCAATACATAGCACATATCAGTGATACACTACATATCCCAGGCTGCTTTGCAGCACAAACAGGAACCCCATAGTTCATTCAAAAGTTTCAGCTAACCTGATGGGCTAAAACAAATAATTTTAAATTTAATTCTAATTTAGCCTGGGTTTGGTGGGTGTTAACCCTAATTTTCAACTGTCAGAAATTACAAGACATTATGCTGACTTAAAATAACTAGCAACTTGCCCGTCAAAAATGGCATAATATAGTGTTATACATTGTGTTTTCTGTCTATGTACTATCAATTGTTTGTCTCCCTCCCCTGTGTCTCTTTGCCTCCCTCTCCCTCCCCTGTGTCTCTTTTCCTACCTCTCGCACCCCTGTATCTCTTTCTCCCCACTCCCTCCCATGTCTCTTCCTCCCCTGTGTCTCTTTACCCCCTCTCCCTCCCGTGTCTCTTCCCCCCACTCCCTCCCCTGTGTCTCTTTGCCCCCATCACCCTCTCCTGTGTCTCTCTTCCCCCCACTCCCTCTCCTGTGTCTCTTTGCCCGCTCTCCCTCCTGTGTCTCTTTCCCCCCTCTTCTCCTGTGTCACTTCCCTGCCTCTACCTCCCTTGTGTCTATCCCCTCCCATGTCTCTTCCTACCCCTCTCACCCCTGTGTCTTTCCCCCCACTCCCTCCCCTGTGTCTCCCCCCCCACGTGTTTCTTTCCCCCTCAGCCCCTCTACCTCCCCTGTTTCTTCCCCTCCCTCTCCCTCCCCTGTGTCTCTCCCCATGTGCTCCTTTTACCATTTACGAGTGTGAAAACATTTGCAGGCTTGGGGAAATTAATTAATTTCCCCAAGCCCGCAAAGGGCTTGCAAGTTACGGCCTTGAAAATATTGCAAACGCTAAACCGGTGCATGCGCAAACCCGTAACTTTCAGGGCGGCCGTTACCGGATGTCGATGAGTGGAAAAGGCGTTCACCATGGGGCACAGCATGCTCTATGCTCATGCGCAAACCCGTAAATTGCGAGCATTACACACAAACTCGCAATTACGACAAATATATATATATATGATTTAACCTGGAAAAAATTTAACTTATGGGTGGAGGCCTCAAGAGCTGGATGAAAATAAAGGTCCAAGCTGAAAGGACCTCAACTCTGTAGCAGAATGGTAAATTGTACTGTGATGTTTGTGTACTCACTGTATTCAGTGTATTTGCCCTTTATATAGTACTGAGTAAATGATTGGAGCTTTATCAATAAAAATAATATTAATAAAAGTGGACCAGGCCTCTCTGGTGAGCGTTCCCACAAATATACCCCCTCTTGCTTTACACACCACCCTAATCCTCATCACAGTACATTTTATATCCTTTGTTACTAGTGAGTCCAAAAAAAGGATTAATTTTTATTTGCTAGTTGGTTACCCCCATATTAAACAATATTTCAGGAAATGAGTGCAGGAAGTCCCCATATACAAGCACTTGTGTATACTTTTGTCTTTTTTACATGACTGAAGGATCTAGAAGCTTTTTATGGATACAGTTGGCGTCACTACCCGAGCTGTTATTATAAGTGAGCTTTTCCTTCCTCCTATATTTTAAATACTGTATACCATATTTAGTTAACTGCGATGATCTTGTCCAAGAACCTGGAATGAGGCCATAGATTTACGAGCACGCGATCATCTCTGGGTTTTTCCATCTCTGTATTTTGCTTTCTATAGCACTCAACAATCCAAGTATAACGTCTAGTTTAAAGACAGTGGGTTTTATTTATATAATTTGCTTTTCTTAGTGAATTTTTAACATATAGAAAACTCAATGGGCTTCAATACTCATTGAATTAAATAAAAAGATAGATTGACACCCCCCAGTGGTATATCATCCCAGTGGCCAGGTTCTTTTTTTGCATTCTGCTCAGTGCCATATTGGAACATGACTCATGACGACTCATGACTGACTTCCTAGTGTTTATAACATAAAACATGTGCTAAAATTAATATATTCTTTTTATAATTCCACCTATTCAGCATTTCTAACTATATATGTTCAAATATATCTCCGCAGTTTATAGCTGCAATAGCTATAATTATATAGGCCACATTACTTGAAACAGGTAGAAGAAGGGGGCAATGACCATAACCCACGTCTCTCCAAAATGAGCATGCCCCAGTTAAGCTAGCTGCATAACTAGTTCTATCTACAGTGGATATAAAAAGTCTACACACCTCTGTTAAAATGTCAGGTTTCTGTGCTGTAAAAAAATGAAACCAAGATAAATCATTTCAGAACTTTTTCCACCTTTAATGTGACCTATAAACCTATGAACTTTATTTGGGGTTAATCAGAGGCACTTTAAATGATGGCAGGTGTATGCTGACTCCTATTTAACACAATTTGGAATGTGATTGCTTAATTCTGAACACAGCTACAGCCCCAGTTATAAGAGGGTGTGCAGACTTATGCAACCACATTATTTTTCTCTTTTTTTTCTTCCCTCCACCTAAAAGATTTCAGTTTGTTTTTCAATTGAGTTGTACAGTTTATAGGTCACATTAAAAGTCGAAACATTTCTGAAATTATTTATCTTTGTCTAGTTTTTTTACAGCACAGAAACCTGACATTTTAACAGGGGTGTGTAGACTTTTTATATCCACTGTATAATGATTTATTTGTCTTTTGGTAGTAGAGTCCAGGACAATGTGGAAGGTGGGGTACAGCAGGGGACATTATTTAGGGAAGTTGTAATTTTTCATTGTATTTTTTTGCTAAAGCATTTTTTGCTGTTGTCTGCATGTGATTTTTTTAATGTTAATTAATGGTGAAAAGCTCTGTAAAAGAAGCAACTTTTTAGGTGATAAGTAATAGGGCTAAAATATGAATGTCAGATTAGATTAGTCAGATTAATTTGCTAATTGAAATCCCAATATAGTCTGTTGCGCTGTGCAAATAAATAACAATTATGAGACAAAGCTCCAAGAAGAGGTAGCATGTACTGAATAAATAAGATTGCGCTAAGAAACAGCCTTTAAAAAGAAGTGTTTAATGAAGATCAGTGGTTCTCAACCTTTTTAAAGCTCCTGGTCTTGCTGGCTACCACCCTGAGTCGCTGAGAAAGGAATTTAACTCAAGGCTCCAACGTGCTAGGTGCACTTACCATTAGACAATAGCTCCTCATGCTTTCTAATAGGTAACAAGATCAATATATTTAATATTCAGCTAACAATGGCAACACAAACGTTCTTTCTGCAAGCTGTACTCCTCATTCTACTTAGTGACGGCCTAAAACCACCAACTTCAAAACCTCTTGGATTTACCAGCAGTTTTAAAAAGGAAAGCACATTTTACATATCTTTTTTTTTTTTTTTTTTTACATAAAAAAAAGAAATCATACATTATAATAGTCAGATATACATATTGTCGTCATTATTTTAAACAAATATTTCAAAACTAAACAAACAACACAAATAACAACACAAAACAAGTGAGCCGAAGAATTCCATGTAATTTTTTGATCCTCTATCTCATGTTATAGAACACATATAGTAACTTAAGTGTATGTTAAATAATTAATATCCAAACTATTATTAACATGATATCTCCTCAATATTGTATTTAAATAACACTTTTTATGAGGATCAATATCTCATCAGTCTTTCTCGCCATATTAAGAACCATTTCTCGGCTCAACCTTCATTTCCCTTCCTCTCCGAGGAACAACAGATAAAAACACTGATGTTGTGGCGTTAAAATGGCAGATTTGAAGCACATGAGTGATTAAGTCCTAGTTCCCAGAAGTAGCAGATGCTCAGTGTCTGGAGTACATAGAAGTCACAAGGGGCAATTCAACAACGATATGTAAGATCCTAAGAGATTCCAAGAATTGTACCAACTGGTAATGCAGATATGAATAACGATATTCAGTGAAATTGGAGACATTCTGTATTTTTCTTGAATAAATGATTATTGTATAATTCCTGTAAATGATGTTAACTCTACTATTTCCTATTTAGGTCACCCAGATTATATCATCCCTCTTGTTTTAACCTCAAAGACACAAGAAATCTTTCAGTGCCGCATAAATGAAGACATTACACAAGAAAACCCTTTTAAACTAATAAAGAAATCAGACATCCTTAATGACCTTAAAGCGAGAGCTGCTGTGTCAGATTTTCATCCAGTTAAGAAAGTTGTGACTGTAAGTATGACTTAAGTGATTCCACATGAGGACACAGACTTTATACAAATTAAATAATATACTATCAAATTATAAAACATGATATGTAGGTATTTAATGTTGATATCTATCTCTTCTTCTTCTGCTACCTCCATTTTGGTGCACACTCTAATTAAAGGATCATTGTAAAGCAGGAGTTAATTAAGCATTGATTATTAATTTGTGTGGAAGATGATTCTTTAAGGGCCACTGTGGTCATAAATATAAAATGTTTTCTTGAAAATAAGTAACTTGTTTTTAAAATGGAAATGGAAATACAGCCTTAAAGTATTACTTTTTTATTCAGTTATGCTTCTGTGGAATCTACCATTTTAGTTTCCAATGATCTATGAGATGGGAGGAGACATTGACCTCATAGACCAAGATCTATCAGCACAATAAGAATGTGGCAGTCACGGCTGCCAGTGCTCTCATAAGCAGAAGTGCAAAGCTCATTAGGACACACAATGTTGAGGCAGAACTTGCCAGAAGAGGGCTCAGTGAAGAAAATTGAAGCCTGCATCTCAGTCAGAGCTTGTTGTCAAATCAAACCACTTTAATACAGCAAGTCTGAAGCCAGCACTTGAACCTTTCCTGTTGGGTGGACGCTTGCAGTGGCGGTGAGCGGTCGCTAAATTGCTCTGCCAATTTTACTGAATGTCAGCAAAAATGTAACTCCGTTTCATAGGGTTAGGGTAAGGGCTTAGGGTAAGAGGTTAGGGTTGGACTCAAAATAAGGGGTTAGGGTAAGGATTTAGGGCAAGGCTGAGGGTTTATGGTAACAGTTTAAGGTTCCAAATTGTGTAAAATGACGACAGAGCGATCTTGCTGCCCCTCGCTCTGCTGCAACCAACACTTCTCCCGGCCACCCAACAGGAAAGATCCCAGCACTTTAATACAAGTGTGTGCTTGATACTCTAGCACCTAATTCCAGCCAGAGCCATGCCCTGGTCTTATAATGGATGGAAATCATTGGCTAATATGTAGTTCCTTTTGTTAGGCCATTTCACTGGTTCTTTTAGTAGGGCCTAGGGCAGCAATAATGAATTGCTGTACTGAATATCTTAGGTGATTTGTTGCAGTAATACCATAACCTTTTCTGTTTCAACAGGGCTATCCTGGAGAAGAATTATTGCTCGTCCTTGATGTAGATTTCCAATATGGACAGAATTTTTACCTAGTCACGGCAGAAGATGCTAAAGAGAGCATTCTACGTGTAAGATCTTTTGAGAATTTTCCAAAGTATTTGCTAAAATAATTTTAATTGTGCATAGTATGGGTTTGAAAATGACATTTAATACAATTTAATCTTATAATCACTGAATATTGTAGGGCTTAACTAAAGTTAATAGCTAAATGGTGTTTCTTGCTTATCTCAGACACTCTCTTGTTATCTTCCATGTTAATCGTACGCCAATCCAAAGATGTGTTTTTTGATTAAATTATATAATGAGTCTTTATTAAATTTCTTTATCTATTTCAAGTGCTCACAACATTTAAATTCCATAAAAGACTTCTACTCTATCTTAGATTTGTTTAATAGACTGATTTTTATGTCCAACATGATACACAAATTACAGGACCATTGTAGTTTGTGAAACACTTCATATTTGTGAAATATGTAACAGGTTTGGTACATATTAGCAACTTTAGCATATATATATATATATATATATATATATATATATATATATATATATATATATATATATATATATATATAAAATCACATATATAGTTGAGAGCATGCGAGTTGTTGCTAACGCTTGTGGGCTCCTGTAGCTAGCCCGCGGCCCTCGCAAAGCGAGGGCCTCAGTTGCTGGCATATAGCGCCGAAGGCCCTCGCTGGGGGAATTTAATAGGGCTGCATGTAGGGTCACAAAGTACAGTCCACAAAGCGAGGGCCTCAGTTGCTGGCATGGAGCGCCAAAGGTGCTCCTTGCCAGCAACTGAGGCCCTCAATGGGGGAATTTAATAGGGCTGCATGTAGGGTCACAAAGTACAGTCCACTGGAGAAGGAACTGGCAAGCCAATCCGGTGTCTTTGCCATAAAAAGCTTATGGATTAGCATAACCAGACACAAGATGTGCCTGGTATGCTGCATCCATAGGGTCACGGAGAGTTAGACACGAATAAACAACAGCAACATAAGCATTATGAGATATTAGAACACTGTCACTCAGTTTAGTATTAAATATGAATAATAATATTAAGTTGCTTTAATATTAAAAGAGCATTAAAAACTGTCTATACTGGCCGGTTGTCTCCACATTGATTCTCCTTTATGCTAATGTGCTCAGTGTGTTATTTTCTTGTTCAGAATGCTTGATAATGGTGAGGAGGGGATCTAACTGCATGATAACCCTAGGGTGGTATTGTTTTTGCCACCACTGAAACAGACAGGCTGCCTGTTATCCTAATTAGCACATCAACTTAGCTAATTAGTATTTGTGAGCTAATACAACGTATAGCACGTTTTTATTCTTCTGTAAGAATAATTTTAATGAAGTAAAAAACTTGATCTAAGTGTGACAGAGAACCTGGAAGAGATTTAAGTCACATTTGAGTCACATCTAGGTGTAGTATATGTCCTATTTAGATATTGATACAGGGGAAGTATTGACTCCCAGGCCATGCAATAGCATCACATTTTTGCTAGCCAATGTATCAGGCTACGTACAACATTTCATATGCAGTTCAGTGTGTACCTGTGATTGTAAGTTGATAAAAACACAAGTAAATCATTGCAGCCTTAGAACTCCCTCCACCCTTGTGATGAAGACGTTCCCAGTCTGGTAGCTCATTTTTATTAAAACAATTGTCTCTTTCTATGAACATATGTAACATCCCACAGCCTCCAGAGCCAGTGTCAGATCAGGAAACTGAAGAAGATGTATATGAGTATATATACAAAACCCCGGTCCCCAAGCCCTGGGTTTCTCTTGGTAGTGAGAATGAAGTCATTGAGGAAATGGCAAACGATACACAATCCAAGGTAAGAGTGTGGTATTAATTGGGCGGAAAGACTTCATACATTCAAACTAAAGTAATCATTGCAATTATTTTCCTATTGTTAGTTGCTTAACCCCAGTCTAGATAAACTATCTGAACAAACAAAAATGAAACCTAAAATGTCACTTTATTTTATTTAAACCACAGCGCTTATAAAAACATATGCCTTAAACACATAGGGCCTCATTCAATTATCGGCCGTAAAACGGCCGCAAAGCCGCGATTCCTTGCGGCCGTCTTACGGCCCCGTGTAGAGCTACCTTTACCTTGCAATTCAAATAGACGGCGCCGCAAGGATATCCCCCTTACGGCTGGCCGCATATCTTGCAACCGGCCGCAAGGTCTGAAAACTTTAAATGCAAAAATAAATTCAAGATGGCACTGTAAAGCTCTGTAAATGCTAGGGATCATAATGGGGGACATGAGGATTAATAGCAACCCCCTCTCAAGCTTGCACATCAGCCCAAATCCGATATTTCATTAATGGTTTATTTTCCGTCCCGCAGCCTGGGCTGGTCTGAGGTGCTCCAAGCCCTCGGGACTTTGTCCACGGATATTTGACATCAATTAAAATAACAATTATTTGCGGCTTTAAGTGTAGGGGAATGTTGTGCTATGAATGCTAACACTCCCAATCACTTTATCGTCTCATAAGAGTGCAGGATGGCTTTATTATGTGCCTAATTGTGTGCTTGCGGGACCTTTTTGGTGCAAGTAAGCTGCGGCTCGGTTTTAGCCTTGCAGAGAGGTTTCTCGGAGCAATTGAATAGCAACCAGGATTTTCTTCCCGCCGAAACTCTTGCGGCCGTTTAAGATCAAAGGCTTTCCTGCGGCGCGTGCGGCCGCAAGTGATAACAAGGAGCCGGCCGCAAGCCTGCCGGAGCCCCCGGCCGGAAGGGAATAGAATAGGCAAATACCCTGCGGACGGTCCTTGCGGCCCCGCATCTCCTACGGCCGATAATAGAATGAGGCCTTTAGAAATTTTGGACTTTCTCGCAAAACAGACAAACAAACTAAAAAGATAAAATGGGGAATAGGAGGGAGCCTATGGCAAGGGATAGCATAGAAATTAAGTCCTATGATCTTGGTGGATCCTCCTGCCTGGAAGGCTCTCTAACAGAAGCCCTAAAGTATACTAAATTCCCTACTATAAATTGAAGGAAACACAAAAATTTGATGTATGAGCGTTTTTTAAACTCTTTATCATTGAAAAAGAAAGGGCTAAAATCAAAGAATTTGTCTAAACAAACAGTATCATGTTTGGAAGTGCTCTACTGTCAGTTTTAGATACATAAATATATTTCTTGCACGCTGTAATGTTCAGGAATGGTATTGCTTAGCCCTTCCTAGTGCCCTCTCGGGAATCTCACAAGTATATCTATTGTATCCATAATAACCGAACTTGCTAAAGTAACTTATTTTGCAAAATCCTAACAGTCGTTTCACCGCTATTCTGATTTCCCCAGAGGCTATGTGTATGATATGATCATTTTTTATGTATTTTTGGTCATGGTTTGGGACGTGGAACTGAACAGTTGTTTTACACCATCAGGTAGAGGGTTGAAATTCAAGTGGATAAAATGTTTAGCTTTTTTAAATGCATTGCTAGTTAAAGATATGCTACTTAGATGTAGTAGAGGGTTTGAATCCCTTCAATAAAAATGTGTGTGTAATGATTCTGCATTGGCATGTGCCGTGTTTAGTGGCAGCCTTGTGACTGTATAGGTTTTTATACACAGTCAGTCATATTTTCATTAACTCACTAAAATCTCCCCTTGAATAAGTGACCTCAGCAAAAGTAGATGTTTCCCATGCCTATAACCTTTGAGTACAATGGATGGATAAAAAGGTCCTCATATGTCGCCTGCTACATATCATAAAGCAATTTATTTTTAATTTGCTTTAAAGATATATGCAAGGTGTTTTCTTCTAAGTACTTGCTATTACTACTTTCAAAATCTTGAAACTTAAAGGACCACAAAAGTCACCATATGTCCTCAGCACCATCAGTTATAGGGTGGGAAATCATGCGAAAAATGTGTTTACATTTTCACTTGATCAAGACCTTGAAGCCGCCACACAAGAAATGGCATAAATTTAAGATTAGAGTGTGGTGGTGTAGTGGTAAGTGTTCTGTGTAATTATATTTTTAATTAGTAAGTCATAGGTTCAATACCTCTACCTTCCACTTGTTTTTGTTTAACAAATGTATGTATGTATTTATTTATTTATATATATCAATCATATGTGAGTTAATAAATAAATTAGACAATTCACAAAAAGTAGAAGGCACTGATTTAGAAATAATGAGTTACGAATGAAAACGTTTTATGAAACACACATTCTACTTACTACACCAATCACAATCTCTCTTTGCTTTAAAAAGTATGTATAAAAGTTAAACTAACTTCATTATTTGAACACAGCAATACACTGTTTAGCGCTCCACATGCGTTCCTGCCATAGGGCCTCATTCTATTATCGGCCGTAAAACGGCCGCAAGGCTGCAATTCCTTGCGGGGGTTCCGTTATCTTGCAAGGATCTCCTCTTACTGCCGGCCGTATATCTTGCAACCGGCCGTAAGCTCAGAAATCTTTAAACACAAAAATAAATTCAAGACTGCACTGTAAAGCTCTGTAAATGCTAGGGATCATATTGGGGGACATGGGGATTAATAGTAACCCACTCTCAAGCTTGCACATCAGCCCAAACCCGAGTTTACATTAACTGTTTATTTTCCGGCCGCAGCGTGGGCGGGTCTGAGGTGCTCCAAGCTTTTTACATGGATATGTGACATAAATTAAAAAAATATATATTTACGGATTTGAGTGTAGGGGAATGTTGTGCTATTTTTGCTAACACCTACAATCACTTTACAGTCTCATAAGAGTGCAGGATGGCTTTATTATGGCTTTAAAATGTGCTTAATTGTGTGCCTGCGGGACCTTTTTGCTGCAAGTAAGCTGCGGCTCGGTTTTAGCCTTGCAGAGAGGGTTCCCGGAGCAATAGAATAGCAACCGGGATTTTCTTGTGGTCGGAACTCTTGCCGCCGTTTTAGATCAAAGGCTTTCCTCCGGCACGTGCGGCCGCAAGGGATAGCAAGGCGCCGGCCGCAAGCCTGCCGGAATCCCCGGCCGGAGGGGAATAGAATAGCCGAAAGGCTTGCGGCCGGTCCTTGTGGCACCGCATCTCTTACGGCCGATAATAGAATGAGGCTCATAGTGTTCAGACAGATCTATGGCAAATTTGAGAGTGTGGAGCAACTATTTAAATGTTCAAACGGGTTTTGGCACTCGAAAATCTAGAAGTTTATCGCTAAGTGGGGAATTACAGTGAAAAAGTGAGCTATAGTAAATCAGCACTCAAAGTGATAGTGTTAAGCTGGGTAAACCTGTATATATATACCTTTAGATTATACGTTTTCAATCCTGCAAGGTGCTTTGGGAATGCACCTTTGACGCTGGATTCTAAGCTCAAAGACAGGGCTGTCCATTTCTTGCAATGTGTTAATATTGTTTTGCTTTGAACACAATCCATATATACAGCTACGGAATATGTTGGCTCGTTACAAATAAATGTTAATAATAATATATATCTGTGTGTGCATATATTTTTTTATATAATTAGTTCACATAATTTTTCAAATAATTTTTTTACATCAACAAAAACAACAGTTACCTCATATTGATATATGCTTTATTATATAACCAACAGAACATATTTCTGGTTTTTAAAACTGTAAAGAAAAAGGTCATTCACTGTGGGGATTTGGACTTAGAACCTTCACCACCACAGACTGTAGCCTTACGTACTGTGTTCGGATCTGTTTAGTTTGTTAGAATATAATCAAGTAGTTACAAATCACTTAGCCACTGCCTGATTCAAAGCCTCTACACCTTATTCTTATTAATATCTCATTACATCTCACACAGTGCAGACCTTATTACTCATCCAGGCAGAGGCAACACACTGAAATAGCCTGACTTCTATTGCTCATAACTCCAAGAATTAAATACCAGTTTTAAAAAGAAACACACTTTTTCCACATACCTTCTATCTAACAGTGCAGAGCTCCTATGTGGACTTGTGTGGTCCTTTAATCTCCCAGGCTCCTGAAATGTCATGTCTCCTGATAAACATTATACCACTATATATATATTAAACGTCCTTGCTGTGAATTATGAATTATGTTGAATGTTTTATCTTTATGAACTTTTGTTGTTTCCTGTTCTTAACTGGACAGTCTATTGTCTTCAGTGCATGAAAAATGAAAGGACCCCAGGGAATAACAAGGCTGATTAACTATAATTACTCCCCGGGATGTAAGCATGTCCAGTCTATTAATTTTAACGTGACTTTACATTGAAGACAATAGATCGGGGCCACAAAAAGAGTAAGCATTGGCAATGGTCTCTGGTTAGCAAATTATGAGGCTTTGCTTGGTGGGTGGATCAGAAAGGAATGACCAGTAAAAATTGCAGACTTCAGTTTAAGTTTGCTGTTGGAGAATGCAAGCTTTTTTAATAACATTCAACTTACAGTTTTAAATTATAGAATATTTGCACCCTTAGGTGCACTTTAAACCTCACAAGCGATTTGTTTCCACAGGAAGCCATGCCTTAATATGTTCCCTTGTTACTAGAAGAATGATATAGTTACATATATGTTGGATCTTCCACAGATAACCGTTTTGATTTCAAGAGTATACAAAGAGTTCGGCTCCCAGATTACTTTTGGTGATCGGAATTCTTCAAGTGTAAAAGATGGATACGTTGAATGTCCGTCATATCCAGACAAACGAACCACCATTAAACTGAAGGAGAGGGACGCTGGAATACAAGTTGTACCCTTCATAACAGAAAAGAGCACACAGACAAGGTGGTAAGTGGCACATTCTATATAGGTACCAGCCTCACACTGATGAGATTGCATACGTTCATGTGGATAGGTGTCCTAACTTATGCAATTCCATTCTCTGCTATTCACGAAGGTTATGTTATAATGGCAGGCACATACTAAAAGTAGCCGTGTATAAAGCTGTATTGGATCAAAGTGTAAAAATACATTGCATGTACCCGCCCAATGCAAAAACTGTATATCCTGAGATTCTGAGTAGCAAATAAGTTTTTATCTTATTTTTAGATGTCCAAATGTTAACGTAAATGTACTATTTTTTTCTACTATATATATATATATATATATATATACATATGGACAGTAACACACCAGGACATCCTTATGTCCACAGTCATGCTGATTCATTTGGTATTCATAACGACAAAATTAGAGGTGCTCAATCTGAGAACGGACAATACCTGAAGTAGGTTTGTCCTATAAGTCTGGTTACCTACTCAGAGAGCAAGCTCTTTTAGCTCACTCGTGCCCTTCACAAGGAGAAATATCCTGTAGTATATCAGTCTGGTCTCACGCAAAAGAGTCACCCAGCCCCAAAATACCAGGCAATTCAACCTTGAACAGGAGAAACAGCAAGCCCAAGATGCGTTTCGGCCTCTGTGGGCCTCATCAGGGAGGTGCAGCTTTACTCCCTAAGGCACAGTGAGCAAGGAGTCCACGTCTGGTTCCCACTATCACCCTTAGGGTGAGAAAACCCCCTAAGGGTCATTTGCATACACAACAACATGTAATAACTGTATTTCTTGGAATTCTGGAAAGAAAACAAGTTTTTTAACTTGTTTTAGATGTTCAAATGTGAACACAAATGTACTATTTATTTACTATATATACAGTATGTCAGCAAAGGGGATTACACCGCTCACATTTCTTGTAAATATGTTATCATTTCTTTTCATGTGACAACACTGAAGAAATTACACTCTGCTACAATATAAAGTAGTAAGTGTACAGCCTGTGTAACAGTGTAAATGTGCTGTCCCCTCAAAATAACTCAACACACAGCCATTAATGTCTAAACCGTTGGCAACAAAAGTGAGTACACCCCTAAGTGTAAACATCCAAATTAGGCCCAAAGTGTCAATATTTTGTGTGGCCACCATTATTTTCCTGCACCGCCTTAACCCTCATGGGCAGGGAGTTCACCAGAGCTTCACAGGTTGCCACTGGAGTCCTCTTCCACTCCTCCATAATGATATCACGGAGCTGGTGGATGTTAGAGACCTGGCGCTCCCCCACCTTCCTTTTGAGGAAGCCCCACAGATACTCAATAGGGTTTAGGTCTGGAGACATGCTTGGCCAGTCCATTACCTTTACCTTCAGCTTCTTTAGCAAGGCAGTGGTAGTCTTGGAGGTGTGTTTGGGTAGATTTTCTCTAAAATATTTGTATTTTCCTTATATTCATATGTGCTGATGTTATGTTGTTACATATATCACAAGCATGTGATCTGGAGAGATTTCCTGATGCAAGCAGCCTGCTTTTGGTCAGTAAGGGGGAATGGGGTATGGTGTCAATTAGATCCAATTATCTACCAAAGCATTGTGTACTTTCCCTGTTCCCTCCTACCCACTCCTCCTGTCACTCATAGATAAAAGCACACCTTCATGATCCATCCCTCAGGAAGTCAAACAAAGACAAAATGGATTATTCTACCCTTAAACAGTCTGCAAAAATGTTGATTTTTCAAAAATGTTTTTATGACCATGGCTTACATGGCTGCTTGTTAGTTTGATACATACATCGCAAACAAGTGTCTTTTTTTAACAACATTGGCCATTAAGCTATATTTTAAAATGGAATATTCATAATATGTATATACATTTTGAGAGAATACGTGTATCACTCATACATATGTCATGTGATTTTGTCATTTTAACAAATATCTCTTAATTTGTCCCAAAGGACTTATCCCAGAAACGCCTGCACTCAATATGAGCCGAGAGAATTTTCTGAAAAAGAAAAACAAGAAGGTTTGTCATCTAAAAGACTAAAGGACTTTGTTAATTCTGTATCATTAAGGTAAGCTCTAAACATATGGATAGAATGTTGTTTTTTTTTAATTTAAATAGCTACATGTATGCATTTATATGGATATTTATATTTTATGCAAATACATTAAAGAACCACTTTAATGCTCTAATTCTTAAGACAATAAGCTACATGTTTTAGGCATTGATCATAAATAAAATTAAAATGCAGTGATTTAAGAAAGCAACATGCAATATTAAATTTAGTGTCAGAGCTCGGCTGCTGCTGAGACAAAGGGGGTTGCAGCTTTGTCTAACAGGCATCTGCAAAAGTTTGAGACACAAAGTTTACCAATACAATGAACACCTTTGACTGTATTACAGGTTTCCCTGGTATAATCCCAACCCCCCTCCAATTAATGACCATATCAAGGTGGAGGCAAACACTCATCTTGAGGCTAATACTCTAGTCTTTGAGAATGTATTTAAGACTTAATATTGCTTATACATTATTAAATGGAAATTGTATTAATTATCAATGCATACCTTGTTCCTCTTGCTAGGACCTTGTAGTTGTCCTTTAACATAAACTTCATTTTAACATTTAAAATGTATTTTAAAAATGGAAACACTTAGAATAAGGTGATAGACGGAAGAGTTGTTGGCTTAAAGCTTCCTAATTCCTTTTGCTAGTCAGTCATCTTTCATAGCCTTGCTATGGGCTAGCAAAATATAAAGTAGGGTGCCACCTATTTTATCCTTTTTCTACCCAGATCAACGTACATCAGTAGACACCAACCAAAGCTCTTCCCTTCTTTTTTTAAAAAGATGGTGCACCTGCCTCATTATAGTACTGCTTTAGTGGCAGGATGTGATGGAATGTCTTACAGACCCAGTCACAGTTAAAAAAAAATAGGATTTCCAACTTATAAATCAAGAGAAAATTAGCCTTACTGTAGAGTCTAATGGCGACATAGCATAATACTGGATACTTTAACTGGATTGCCAAAAGTGCAGAAGGCTGTAGGGAGGAGGTAAAAGCCTATAACATTATGTGAGAAATTGAGCATGAAGAAAATACATCATAGCTGTATTTGGACAAGATGCAAGGCATGTACAGTTTGGCATAGAGCAAATAAAAATAGACATTGCAGGAGGATAGGAGAAAATGGGCCCAGGACGGAAGGGACAATAAGGATTCTGGTGACATGGAAAAAATGAAACTAAACAAGAAGAGAAAACATAGAGGTGCAAGACCTACGGGAAACATTACTTGAACTTAGGGAAATATATATTCGCCATTTGGCAACAGAATAGACCTTAGAATATTAAGGTATAAATAAAAGAAATACAGTGGGCCTATGAAGACAGTAGCAGTTGGGTCAAAGTGATCTGAAGAGGCCCCATGGTGAGTGGTGACTCCTTTCATAAAGTACTTGAATGATATACAAAATGCATCTTCTTACACTAGAGTTAAATTGAAGTTTGTAACTTTGGCTATCAACCAACATTATGATCCACCCACCAAACCTTTGCTGTTAGGGCAAATTTACCAACAATTAGAGGGGGGTCTGGAAGTGCTCATATCCTGTCAATGACTTTAGACGTAAATCATTGCACTGTAGAACAGAGATAACCGCAAATATCTGGGGGTGGATCATTAAATTGCCACTGTAATGGCTCAGCTATACTAATGTTGGAGTTGTTTCGCGGCCTTGGTGTTGGACCATTGAGCCCATTAAAGGACAGACAGCTTGGCTCCAGCCACTGGATTATGTTCATAAACACCTCATTGTATTTGTAATCTGTTTTGGCCCATTGTTTGCCAGATAAAGTTAATCACATCTGAAATGTGTTAGAGATGGCAGGATGTGTATTGGAGGTTAAGCCTATTGCTCTCGGGAAGCTACTGCTAGACCCCATGTGGGGTCATCTCCTTTAATTGTCTGCCACACCAGCTCATTGTTACATTGTGTACACCCCCTCTGTATCTAACTGCTATAAATATTGTTTGACTTTTCAAAAAATAAATCAGTTCACTTTTGGAGACATATAGAAATTGTGTGTCTTATTTTGCTCCTGATCTCTTGTATAGCTGCAGGGAAGTACTGGGAGACTGTAGGATCCTGCTGGGTAGGTTTGACTGTCATAAAGCTTATTAGGCCCCCTAAGAAGAAGCAGATCTGGAGTCTCTTAGTAGCCTGGAAGTGCTGATTTCTGATGCAAGGACCCTGACCGATACAGAAGTCAGATATCAGAGTGCTGGTGCCGAGATTTCCAAGAACCCCACGGTCCTTGTGGTTAGTTAACCTGTAGTCTATAGCAGGTGGCTCTGGGCTTGTATAGCCCCTACCCTCTGATTGTCACACAGTATAAACACATTTTCAATCTAATGCAATTAAAAAGTTACTCTTTTGTGGAAAAACATACATTGAAAACAGCTGTTTTCCCCATGAGCTCAATCATCTTTTTCAACTGTGGCAAGTTATGTAGTAGACTTCCCTGCAGTTGGCTCAGTATTGCATGGGTCCAGTGGCAGAGTGTGCATAAGTAAGGTATAGACCATAGTTTGAAAGATAAGGTTAGAGTTGTATCTTAAAGATCAAGGGAATCCAACTATTTTCATTTATATAAATAAATAAATATAATTACAATTGGTTGTTATTAAAAATGAAGTGGAAGTATTAAATAACCAAACTTGAAAGTTGGGTATTTTAAGTATAACTTCAATGAAAAAGCCCTCCGAAATCCCTAATGAGGTTATCTCATATTGATAAAGAGCCATTTACCTCACTATAAGTGCTGTTTGTGATGTGAAAGAGCACAAGATTCTAACAATCTGCAGTCTTGCATCTGTTTACAAACACACTGCTGACTGTTTCATGATTAACAACATCTGCCGAAATGGCCGGTGTAGACTCCATGAACACAAGATTTATAGTTTTTCACTGAACTTCAGGAGACGTTAACCCCCAACTAAACTCTTTAGATGATCCGAGCAATCATTTATCTGCACATAGTTTACATGAATTGCATTATCCCTGAGGAAGTACTAGACAAAACACATTGGAGTCTTTTTGTATATTGGTTTTACCTCACTTATGCATTTCTCACAGAGCTCTTGATGTGAGTCTCTCTGGGTGAATATCAGAGTCTCATATAAACAGACACTTCATTTATCATTTTTTTCTGTACAAAAGGCACCTATTTCAAAAATTCAAAAAGTTTTTCCAAGATGTTTATTAGCAGAACTTTACAGTGGTGTGCTGAATTAACTGGCCCTTTAATTATCTCTCATGGTAGGGTATGGTAAACTAATTGGTATATCTTGCTAAATTTAAGAATAATGATGTTTTTACAATATGAGAACATTAAGGCCTTATTACTATCTCAATTTACCTATATATATTAATTAACTATACATATTTATGAGGTTTATCACTCACAGCTATGACAGATACATAATTACTTACAGAAGATAAACTCAATGGGAAAGCAAAAATACTTTTTTCATATAAATCATTCTTAAATGCAAAAAATTCAAATTTAATTATCTGATACTTCCACTTTTTAATAAAAAAACAAAACAGTTGCAATTATACTTATTTATATGGGTACTTTTTATTTCTGCAATAATCTGGAATTTTGCTGAGGTATAAACCCAGACAGGTAAACCAATGTAGAGTCATTTTGGAACACAGTTTAACCACTGTCCACCAACATCTGGATATGTTATATTAGTTAGCATATATTTTTATTGCTACATAGCAAAGTCACTGTCCAGCAATGTTTATTGGATATTTTATAAAACCACTAATTGGTTGGTGTTGTGTTACTGTTTTAACCAGTCCTAGCAAGTTCCATGATTTTCAACTAAAGACTTTTTACTATCCTCATGCTTGACTGCTCTTAACCTATCATTGATTATATATTTTTATTGGCTGGTGGCTTCCACTTATGATTGGTTATATGTGGAAGTCTTCACGATTGTAGTATTTTATATTGCTTTTCTTTCTCCTCCCTCTTTCCTTGTATAAGTTATATAAACCAATAGTTTACATGAATTGCATTATCCCTAAGGAAGTACTAGACGAAACACATTGGAGCCTTTTTGTACATTGGATTTACCTCACTTATGCATTTCTCACTATGTTTGTATATGTTTTAATAAATTGTTTTACACCATTTTGCTTTTTCTCCCTCCCGTGTTTGTGCTTTCTAGCACTCTAATATGATTGTACTAACCATTCACATCCCCTTGAAATAGGCTTGAACTGGCACTACAGCAGAATGAAATTATGAATGCTTTCTTTGACGACTGGAAAGCATTATCAGGAGAGGAAAGTACCCTTGGTGGCAAACCCGATTCACACCTTAAGGAGTTCCAGACATTTACAGATCTATCTTTTAGCAAAGGGAAGACCATTAGCTGTATTAATTGGCATCCAACAATTCCTGGTAAGGGAACTAACAAATTATTCATATGTATAAGAATATAAACCGTGATCGTTATCATAGTTATGTGTAAACTTGAACACATTGTTTGGCTAAATGAGCGACAGATTGGCATTATCAGCTTGTCTTTAAAGGTCCACTGTAGTCTACACAAATGTAAAAGCTATTTTAAAAATTGCAAAATGTTTTTGTGATAAATAACTAATCTATAGTGTTTACATTACACATCATAAATTACAAGAAACCTAGGCAATGAGCCTTGTGGATGCATGAACTGCAACATATTGTGTTTTGTTTCTATTGGTTTTAATATAACTTTAATAAGAAAAGACAATTAACAGGGCCATATTCATGAACTATTGTTTACACTTCCTGTTAACTCACCGGGAAGATAACAAGAAATTTGTATGTGGACCAAGAAGCCACAGTCAGAACCAAACATGGAACAACAGAATGGTTCAAGTTCAGGAAAGGAGTGCAACAAGGTTGTTTATTGTCATCTTATTTATTCAGCTTGGATACGGAATACATTATGTTTAAGGCCCGGTGGACAACTCCAAAGCTAGAATTAATATTGCTGGAAGAAATATCCACAACCTCAGATATGAGGATGATACTTCTCTAATGGTTGACAGTGAGGACGAACAAAAGGACTTTTTTTAATGAGGGTGAAAGAAGAGAGTGCAAAAGCTGGTCTGCTGCTCAACATTAAAAAGACGAAGATCATGGCAAATGGCAATCTCAATTCCTCGCAAAGAGACACTGAAGAAGTGGAGGCCGTGACAGATTGTATTTCCCTGGGCACCAAGATGTTTTCTGGTGGTGACTGCAGCCATGAAAAGAAAATACATTTGTTTCTGGAGAGGAAAGCTATGGCAAGCTTGGAGAAGCTAGTAAAAAGTAAAGATATTAAACAATCAACAAAGGTCCACATAGTTAGAACTATGGTATTCCCTGTAGAAACATACTGATGTGAGAGCTGGACCATAAAGAAGTCTGAGCACTGAATAATTGATACCTTTGAATTGTGGTGAAAAATACTCCGAGTCGCTTGGACTGCAAGAAGACTCAATAAATCAAGACAAACTGTACACTGGAAGGTATGATCATAAGGCTGAAACTCAAATACTTTGTCCGTATCATGAGAAGACAGGATTCCCTGGAGAAGACTTATATGCTGAGAAAGATTGAAGGCATATGAAGAATGGTATGGCAGCAGCGAAAATAGATAGGTGATGTAATTGAAGCAATGAACATGAGCTTGAAGTGGGCAGTGGCTGAAAGATGTGCCTAACATGCTGTGGTCTATAGGGTCACGGAGAGTTGGCCATAACTGAATACCTAAACAACAAGATAAAGATGAATCAAATACATTATTTTTTTATCTGCCTGTTTGTTGTTTTAGTGTTAATTTGCTTCAGTTGGAGAAAAATGTAATGTACAAAATATACTTGTTTAAGTGTACAGAGAGATATGAAGCACAGTGGCCTTTTAAAGAGTGGAGTTTGAATAACTATGTTTTAGAGAATTGTTTATATAACTTTGCTGTCACTTCATCCTTCAGGGTTAATTGCAGTTTCAGTCACTGAACGGCTTTCCTTTGAAGATCGTTTGAATGAATCATCAAAACTAGTGTTGAAACCATCAATGATAATATTCTGGAGCTTTAATGATCCAATACATCCACAGGTAAAATACATATTAATGGAGTGGATAACAAACATTTCAAGGAAGTGGAATCAGTCAAAATGCTATATGCAGATTTAAAAAGTTTGATGTTTTTCTTCTATTACGAGCTATGCTATGGTGCTTAGAAAGATAATTAAAATCCCTCCACTGTATATACACTAAGGAAAGGAAAGACAATTTGAAACATTTCGTATTCCTTCAGGAGATGTGTTTTCCCACAAAATTTGTCATTGAATTCTGTTACCAGTGCAACTAAGGATTCTGGGTAGTGACATGCAAATGAGGCTCAAACTGCATGTTCAAGAAAAAAGGCAATTGTCATTTATTTCTCATGTAGGTACCAAACTATGGGTCCTATTCTATTAGAAGCCTGTAGGTGACTCTAACCGTTGGATGTATTCTATTGCCTCAAGCCTGCAATTTACTTCTCACAGCCTCCACACATAAACCCTGCCTTCTGATGATCTGACAATACTTAAGCAAGCCCGTAATTTAATTCTTAGACACCATGAATAGTAAATACCGTATTTATCAGCATATAACACGCACCTCATTTTAAGAAGGGAATTTCAGAAAAAAAAAATTCAAATAAAGAACTTTGAAGAAAAATCCTCAACCTCCCTTCTCATCCTCAACCTCCCTCCTCAACCTCCCCATCCTCAACCTCCCCATCCTCAACCTCCCCATCCTCAACCCCCCTCCTCAACCCCCCTCCTCATCCTCAACCCCCCTCCTCATCCTCAACCCCCCTCCTCATCCTCCCTCCTCAACCCCCTCCTCAAACCCCCCATCCTCAACCCCCTCCTCCACCCCCCCATCCTCATCCTCCTTCCTCAACCCCCCTCATCCTCAACCCCCCTCCTAATCCTCAACCTCCCTCCTCATCCTCCCTCCTCAACCCCCCCTCAACCTCCCTCCTCAACCTCCCTCCTCAACCCCCCAATCATCATCCTCCTTCCTCAACCCCGCTATACTGATCCCCCCTCCTCATCCTCAACCCCCTCCTCAACCTCCCTCCTTATTCCCCCCACTCAACCTCCCTCCTCAAACCCCCTCCTCAACCCCCTAATCCTCATCCTCCTTCCTCAACCCCCCTATCCTCATCCCCCCCTCCTCAACCTCAACCCCTCTCCTCAACCTCCCTCCTCATTCTAAACCCCCCTCCGTATTCTAACCCCCCCTCCTCATTCTAAAACCCCCTCTCCTCAACCTAAATCCCCTCCTCCTCAACCAAAACCCCCCTCCTCCTCAACCAAAACCCCCTCCTCCTCACACTAAAACCCCTCCGCATTCTAACCCCCCCTCCTCAACCTAAACCCCCCTCCTCAACCTAAACCCCACTAAATACACCCCCCTCACTTACCTGCTTCTGCTCCGGTCTCCGCTCCTTGACCCGGTGACCTCACATGTGCACCAGCGCGCCACGTCAATAGCATATACCAGAGCTGTTTTAAATATGGAATTCATTTTGTGTTTGTCACATCCCATCCTGAGAGCTGACTGATGGATGTGTGTGTTTATTGTTATCAGTGGATGGAGGGGTGAGGGTAATAGAATAGGCAAAAGTCTAGATCCTTTGACACCACACTCATTCCCCCTCACTAGACCAGAAGCAGTACATTGCATCAAACATTTCTGGAGAGCTTTGCTTGCAAATTTGACTAAGCTCCAGTTGTCTAACAAATACTCCTGACTCCTCCCAGTTCCCTCTGCCCCAAGCCATTCTCCTCTGATAGATAAAACAAACACACGCTCGTGATCCAGCTCTCCAGAAGTAAAGCTAAACAACTGGATGGATTCCTCAAATTATAAACAGTCTGCTTTATGTTCATGGCTTACACAGTTACAATGTTGTTAGTTTGTTATATACTTCACACTTATTTGTCTTGAACTGCAGTGGCCATTTTAGTGGGCTTTGCATGTCATTACCCAGAATACATAACTGCAGTGGGAACACTATTCACTGAGAAATTCTGTGAGTAAAAAAAGGTCTCCTGGCCTGTGGAGATATATAGGTATACTTAGAATATTTCCCCCTTGCTCTCTGCTAGTACCCATTTGCTTTCAGACACTTCTGGGTTTCTTCTCACTATCTCCCTGGCTCCTGGCTGCTAAGAACATCCCCTCTATCTCAGGTATCTGGACTTCTGAGGATTTTCTACCATTGTTCCTGGATATTTATCAATTTTGTGATTAATATCTGTTTATTATATCTGCTGACATAGCCATTTTTTTTTATCTAGATATAATTGTATTTCCTCTGTACCATCCCCCATCATTTGCATTGATTGTTAGCCATGTGTTTTGGCCAGCAAAACTATACCCCAGCTTAAATTATCTCCATTTGCTTACAGACACTTCTGGGTTTCTTCTCACTATCTCCCTGGCTCAATCCCCTCCCTCCCTGCGTTAGCTTTAATTTATTGAGTCACACTAATCTTCTACACCTGACCAATTAGCAGCTTCTGCTACCCTTTCCTATTAACCCTTTACAGAATGTTTCCTCTTGCCTGCTTCTTCCTCATATCCTCCTGCCTTTTCCTCAGACTCTTCTTAACTTCTGCAACTTTTGTCTCCAACACAACCATCTCACCTCTCATGCCCTCCTCTCCTCTTTTACTCTCCCATGAACTACTTCTACTTAAGATGTGGTTAAACTATGTGTCTCCTGACATTTCCATCTGCAGGTTACATTATCTGACCACTAGGGGCAGATACCATATTACATAATAGTGACAACCACTTTATATCACATATTTTCCCTCTCTAACGAATGGATAACCTAACCTCTTTACTTTCACAATTTCCTTCCTATGTACCTCTCACTTCCTTCCTAACCTTGCTTTTCCTTATCTACCCTTCCCAGGTCTCTGTCTCTTCCATTACCTTTAGATTGTAAGTGGCGAGTGTCTAATCCTGTGGGGTGCTTTGGGAAAAAGCACTTTTACAAGATTTGAAGCTCAAAACAGAGCCATCCCTGCTGTTGTCAATATTGTATGTTGTATATTTCCTTTTTCTCCTCCCCTGTACAGCGCTACGGAATATGTTGGCGCGATACAAATAAATGATAATAATAATAATAATAATAATGTAAAAGTTGACAATGTTTACCCAATTTTTTAATAAGCAAAATTGGGGTTCATTAGTGCAATTAGTTATGATGTCTGCAGCCCTTAATAAATTAAGTGTAAAACTTCATGGCTAGAGATCACTGAATGACATCAAAGATCACAAAATGTGTTACATTATAAAACCACTCTCCTGCATCTTATTCCTTTTGTGCTGACTTCTTCAAGAGGAAGTTTCATTCTGCCACCAATGTTAAGTAATTTGAAAAGGTTTGAAAGATCCAAGAAATCAAGGGGTTAATACATATTACGCCACCCAAATGGACTTAAACACATGCTTTAATGTATTTCAAGATTGCTTGAATGCAACACGATCAGCAAATATTACTTATTTGTGTGTATTAATGCTTAGCCTACAATTGTAACCTCCAAGTTTTACAGACATCATGATGACTGTCTGTTTCACTATTGGCTCTGTCTAAAAAGTAACTTACGGGCTTGCTTAATTATTGCCAGATTACATGATCATGCCCCCTGAAACCCTACTTACGAGTTCAAGGTTTGCGTGTGCAGGCTATGAGCCTGTAATTACGGGTTAGAGACAATTGAATACATCTAAATGTTTAGAAAAAATTTAACTTTCAGCCAAAATGTCGGGTTACAGGTAATAACAGGCTTGCAATTGAATGAGGCTGTATGTCCGTACGTTACAAATAAAGGTTTATAATCATAATAATAATAAAAATAATAATACAAATGATAAAAGCTGCACCATTACAGTTGTCCTTTGACACAAATGTCTACTATGTGGATTCTTGTTGCCTTAATTGGACAAAGTTGCTCCTTGAAGCTCCAAGTTTCCACTATCCACAACTCTTCATTTGTCAACAACAAAGTGCTATAATTTCAATAACGTACATTAAAAAAAGCTTCATTTGATCCCTTTAGTTGCTGCTAGAATGCCCAGATGACGTTTACTGCTTTGAATTTTGTCCAAGTAATCCCAACATTATTGCTGGCGGCTGTATTAATGGACAGGTACGTTTTTTTTTGTTTTTTTTAACACGTCACGTCTATATTCATTTTTATCACTGGAACAGACAGATTTATTACATGACATTCACTTGCCCTTTAAGAAGGGGGCAATACAATTCTAACAACTCTTAGAGAAAAAAATAAAATTGTGACATTGCAAGTATATAAAGAATCCCAAACTATATTTTTATTGTTTTCTCACTTCCTTGCCCATTTGTCTTTTCATTCATCTATTGAACAAAAAGCTCTAGTCATGCAATCAATCTGAAACAATGGCAATTTATTATATTTTATTGAGTGTTCTACCGGCAAAAATAGAATATAGCAAAGAAAATAAATCTGCTTAATCTCAATAAAGATAAAATTAACTGGCAAGATTTTATATATGTGATTAAAAGGGAAGAAAATCCAAAGAAAACAAAACAAAATGTGTCTCAACAAAGCTAGTAAGACACTTGGAATTCCTATGGGTTGCATTTCAGACTTCATGTTATAATGACTGCATTACCATTTATGTACAGGGAGTGCAGAATTATTAGGCAAGTTGTATTTTTGAGGATTAATTTTATTATTGAACAACAACCATGTTCTCAATGAACCCAAAAAACTCATTAATATCAAAGCTGAATATTTTTGGAAGTAGTTTTTAGTTTGTTTTTAGTTTTAGCTATTTTAGGGGGATATCTGTGTGTGCAGGTGACTATTACTGTGCATAATTATTAGGCAACTTAACAAAAAACAAATATATACCCATTTCAATTATTTATTTTTACCAGTGAAACCAATATAACATCTCAACATTCACAAATATACATTTCTGACATTCAAAAACAAAACAAAAACAAATCAGTGACCAATATAGCCACCTTTCTTTGCAAGGACACTCAAAAGCCTGCCATCCATGGATTCTGTCAGTGTTTTGATCTGTTCACCATCAACATTGCGTGCAGCAGCAACCACAGCCTCCCAGACACTGTTCAGAGAGGTGTACTGTTTTCCCTCCTTGTAAATCTCACATTTGATGATGGACCACAGGTTCTCAATGGGGATCAGATCAGGTGAACAAGGAGGCCATGTCATTAGATTTTCTTCTTTTATACCCTTTCTTGCCAGCCACGCTGTGGAGTACTTGGACGCGTGTGATGGAGCATTGTCCTGCATGAAAATCATGTTTTTCTTGAAGGATGCAGACTTCTTCCTGTACCACTGCTTGAAGAAGGTGTCTTCCAGGAACTGGCAGTAGGACTGGGAGTTGAGCTTGACTCCATCCTCAACCCGAAAAGGCCCCACAAGCTCATCTTTGATGATACCAGCCCAAACCAGTACTCCACCTCCACCTTGCTGGCGTCTGAGTCGGACTGGAGCTCTCTGCCCTTTACCAATCCAGCCACGGGCCCATCCATCTGGCCCATCAAGACTCACTCTCATTTCATCAGTCCATAAAACCTTAGAAAAATCAGTCTTGAGATATTTCTTGGCCCAGTCTTGACGTTTCAGCTTGTGTGTCTTGTTCAGTGGTGGTCGTCTTTCAGCCTTTCTTACCTTGGCCATGTCTCTGAGTATTGCACACCTTGTGCTTTTAGGCACTCCAGTGATGTTGCAGCTCTGAAATATGGCCAAACTGGTGGCAAGTGGCATCGTGGCAGCTGCACGCTTGACTTTTCTCAGTTCATGGGCAGTTATTTTGCGCCTTGGTTTTTCCACACGCTTCTTGCGACCCTGTTGACTATTTTGAATGAAACGCTTGATTGTTCGATGATCACGCTTCAGAAGCTTTGCAATTTTAAGAGTGCTGCATCCCTCTGCAAGATATCTCACTATTTTTGACTTTTCTGAGCCTGTCAAGTCCTTCTTTTGACCGATTTTGCCAAAGGAAAGGAAGTTGCCTAATAATTATGCACACCTGATATAGGGTGTTGATGTCATTAGACCACACCCCTTCTCATTACAGAGATGCACATCACCTAATATGCTTAATTGGTAGTAGGCTTTCAAGCCTATACAGCTTAGAGTAAGACGACATGCATAAAGATGATGATGTGGTCAAAATACTCATTTGCCTAATAATTCTGCACTCCCTGTATAATGAGTCAAACAGACTTTTTCCAAGGACATGCTTTAATTTGTGAATGCATCCAACATAGGTTTATGAAGTTTTTAATCCTCTGATTCATATTACTAAAAAGATAAATGTACATTACGACATTCAGTCTTTTCTTACTGTGTAATATGTGTTCTTGCTCAGGTTGTACTGTGGGATATATCGGCACATGAAGAGAAACTAACAATGAAAAAGCCAGGGGTAAACCCAACGCCGGCTCCTAAGGTACAGTTATAGAGTTATCTTTTGTACTGTTACACACATACAGTAGATACTCAAAAATATCGCCAGCCGAATATACCGCAAGGGTTACAAATTTGGTATATTTGCTTCTTTTTACCCATTCATCTAACACAAAAGTTAAAATTTACGGAATCGTAGAAAAAAAATGGGCTGAATCCTGTTCCAAAAGCACCCCAAATGGTGCATAAATGCTTTAATATTAAATATAACAAGTAAATACAGCAGGATATTATGGTTAATGTCATGTTCATATACATGTATAATATGTACTGTATGCTTGAGACCTCCACTCCGATTCCCACCCGCTCACGCCCCGGCAGGACTGACATAACAATGGCCGCAGCCTGTGGCTGCAGCAGCAGGATGCACTCTAATAAAGACATGACCGCAAAGAGCCGTTTGTTTCTGCATCGGTGGGAAGACTATAAGCTTCATTCAACAATAAGAACTGCAGGGAACCAGTTTACCAGAATTTATAACACCTGTATCTCGAATATATCGTAGGCCTCCGATTATTGGTTAAAATGGGAACATAAAAAACTAGCGGTGTACTTGAGTATCTACAGTAGTAAATGCACTATAAATGATAGTTGATGTGAATTAAGTTATTCTTCTGTATACAGGATGCATCTAGCTTATATAGTAAGGCCTTTTGACTCTTTAAATGATTTAATTTGTTTAATAACTGATTAGCAATATAATCTGGTTCCAACAAAATACAATCAATATAGCTTTCAAACTAACATTTATACTTTAGTGCTTTAAGGCACATTTAAGTTTCATATATTATGAATGCATCTAATAGAGGAGAATTAGTAGTGTATGAAAACATTTTTGCATGACAAAATACCAAAATAAACATTATTAAACTTACCCTAAAGTTTGCTAAATCTCTTGAGTTTGCAAGCAAATGATTTTCAGATTTAACACCTCTAAAAATTCCTGATAAAATTAGCATAAAATGAATAACTCATATTAGCCAATCACAGGCAGCTAATGCATTGTATCAGTCAGTGATGGCAGTTTGTGCAGGAAGGTATCATGGGATGTGTAGTTCCCTCCACAAGGAATCAAGGAGGAGCCATTGCATTGTGCTGCTCTCAGGTTAGTAAAGAGTTAAAATCTGTACCCAAATGCAATGCTTCTATTGGTAGGTACACTGTGCCTATGTAAGCAGCTCTTACATAGGCACTCTTATTATGTCTATGCTTGTTTGGCAATTAATGAAAAAGATTCACATTTACAATACCACAATGATAATTTCATGTTAAGTATTGTACCAGCATATTGACCACACCAATCCAATAGAAGGGCAAATTAAGGCCAAATAGGATAACCTGCCTCTCAAAGTAAAGACTAGCAGTCCAGGATAGAATCCTACATGATACAATCAAAGTCATCTAAATAGAAGATTTTCTCTAAAATGATGTTATGTCTTGTATACCTGCTGTTATTTTGTTACATACTTCACAAAAATATGAAGTGTTTACCAAACTACCCTAGTGATTTTACCGATGTTTGGGGGTGAGCTATTGTTGTTGGATGTTGATGACACAATCCGCTGAAGAAAGAGATAACTATGAGTTAAGGAGAGGTATAAATCAACTAGAATTGGGCTTTTTTTGGAAGAATACGTACCAACTTATGTATGTACTAACTGTGCCAAATATGTACCAAATTTTTATTTTTAGACTGGACTGGAAACCAAGGCCCCCAAAGGTCCCCAGTTTGTCAGATTCTGTGCCGTCTCATCTATAGAACATGGACATAGGAATGTTATTACAGACATACACTGGCTTCCAGACTTCTTAGAGGTGAATGGTGGTCATTATTTATCTGTTGTTGTTGTTGTTTGTTTTTCTAATTAAAGATACTTTATCAATTCTTCTTTCTACAGCATCACATTTTTTAAATTACATATTTAAATGTTTTAGAAGTGTTTTATAACCCAGTTAAAACAGACCTTGCTAATGCTGTGAGGAACTGAAAGGGACACAACTCATAAGCATTATTAAATTATAAATACATTCTGTTGGTTGCAATCAAAAAACATCAGTCTCTTTAAGTGCTTTAGAGATTCTAAACCCCAAAAAATGAAAAATGAAAAAAAAATATTATATCACATATAATAGTTGTCAAACTGCGAGACTTCCTCACGCTTTGCGAGGTGCGGGTACGAGTTAGGCGATGAGTGCCGCAGGCGTTCATCGCTTGAGAGCCTCGCGAGGCAAGTAGTTTACACGTAGCACTTAGGCGCTCATCGTCTGCGAGCTTCACATAGCGAGTCGAGCCGTTAAGGCACTACAACTATCAGCACAAACACAAAGACGCAATAAAACATGCAGGACTTAGCCGCAAAACACTTCCTGAATGCGGGATCGCCTTTGCGTGCAATCGGTTGACAAACACTGGACTTAGAAAAAAAAAAAGATACGAGACGCAAAACATCCCGAGATTAACGGACAAACAACGAAAAAACTATAAAAACACACTAAATGAACCCAAAAAAATTACGCGTAGCACTTTACACATCAAACTACGAACTACAAAATACACTATTACAAAAGCCGGAAAATGCTCACGAGACGCGTAACACATTAATAACATTATGAATATACAATACCGCTTTAAGGAATAAACCAACGGCTTTACCTCGCGCACGCAGACTATTTATAATGCACACTTGGAACATTCATTACACTTTATCAGCAGGGCACCAACACTCAAAATGTATATTCTATGCTGTCGGAAAATGCAAACAGATTGTTAGCTCTTCAGCCTATTGCTCGCTGCATATATTAATTATAAATACTTAAAGTATATTAATTCATTGAATAAAAAATTCATTATTACTTAACTACATATACATAAAAATATATATCTCTCTTTATCATGACTCATGAAGGTGCTCAGAGGACCAAAAGTACATGACAGGAGAGGCTCACAATGAGCGCCGAAGGTCCTCACAGTACAAAACGGTTTACATTGTGTGTCAAACAGCATTCCCATGGCTTTAAATATTATTGCCCCGTCATTTTTGACAGACAATTCGCTAGTAATAATATAATATATATTATAGCAGTGAAGCATTTAAGCATATAGGCATTTACATTTATGTCCCCTTCAGGACCTGATAGCTTGTCCCAATAAAAGGGCACAGAAAGGAAGATTACTTAGGGAATAACACAAGGAAGGGTTACCACTTGATTACAAGCTTTTTTAGACATATGGTAGCTTTTGTTGTTCAGCCGAGTCTGACTCTCCGTAACCCTATAGATCTCAGCACGCCAGGCACATCTTGTGTCTGGTTGTGCTTATCCATAAGTTGGTTGCCAGTTCTTTCTCTAGCGGACTGCAATTTGTCTGACCTCTCTGCTGTGATCTGCCCATCTTGGGTGACCATACATGGTTTAGCTCACAGCTTCTCAAGGTATACAAGCCCCTTCACCACAACAAGGCAGCGATCCAGAAGAGTCCTATTAATTACCCCTGCACTATACCTTGTGCGGTGAAGCTAGACTCCCACTACAGCATTTAAAAACAATTATAAAAAAATATACATATTTTACACTTTTTCTACTTGATTTTGACTGCTTTACATGATAATGCAGTGCAATGTCATTGGGTTAGAGCCCTTTTAAACTCTGTAATCCAGTATGTTTACTTTAAATTCTGTAAACACATTGGAAACAAATTAAATCATTACTTCATATTTTTGTGTAACCTAAACTCCAGGATTTAGTGGAAAACTTGCGTATAGCATCCTGCCCTAAGAGTAATAATACTAACCAGCCAAGCCACATATTCCAGGCTGCATCATTTTTTTCGAGTTTTAGAGATTGGCTCCTCCAGATCTGTAAACAGATTTTAAATAAACAGACTGGAAACATTTTCCGCTCTTGAGAATGTCTTAAATATTTCAATAAACAGCCTTTATATAAAACATGTAACTCAGCATCTGCTAAATGTGAACATAATCAAAATGTACCCAGACCAAATTTAGACAGTGAAGTAACTACACAGTTTTTTATGAATGAATTAATGTTAAAAATATGTATTTTTAATCCTTCTTTCTAGCTTTCCAGAGCCGGAATACCATATGAAAATAAAAATGGATGCTCTGTACAACTTGTCACATGTTCTCCTGATTGGTATGATCATCATCATCATTAAAATATGTGTTTTTACAGTTTTATTATCAAATAGAAAAAATGCAATATAAGTAGTGATTTAGGAAAGTACGTTACAGATATCTATAGAATGCTATAAATCTGCAAAGGTTTTTTTTAGATGGTAAAAAACATCATGCAACAAGTTAATTTACACGTATACATGGCTACCATGTATACATTTTTGTTAGCTACATGCCTTCTGTTAAAGGACCACTGCAGTTCAAGAAAAAAGGCACTTGTTTGTCAAAAATGTACCAACCTAACAACATTATCAGCTGTGTAAGCCACGAGTGTCACAAACCCGAGACGAGGGGATTAGTACACCCCTAATTCTCCTGCTTTCGTTTACAGGAGCAATCTGCAGGTTGTGACTTTATATTCATCTCATCTAGGATACAAGAAATACACATGCACCTTTCCTTAGTGCCCACGTCTCACTCTTTATTCTTCTTACACAGATATATCATAAAAACAAAAAAAATCACCCACATGCCCCATCATAATTCCCCTCCCTGTCTGAGGGGGTTTGGTTTTCTTACTGGATATACCAGTGCTTGGGGTTATCTGATTAGGTCACTTCAGATCAGGCCTGGGTTAGGTGAAGTGTATCACTTTATGACTATCTGAGGAGAGAGAGTGGATGCCTGGCTGCTCTGAGGGGCCATATAAATTATTGCATGAACCTTGGGTTTAACCTTTTCCTGTCCCACTAACACAATATGGCAGAAAGTGTATCTCTGTTAGTTAACAGGTCAAATAGCATTATTACAGTGCACATAACACCATATTGCAACCCCAACATTAATTATTGTGGCCCATACTACACTACACATAGCAAATAGTCCTTAAACAAGTATCATGTCCATTTGAATAACCTTGGATATTAGTAGCCCAGTGTGCAAAATATAAGGGTTGCTTGTGGGGTTCAGGGGAGTTCTAAAATCAGTCATGACAATAGGTATAATACATTTTTTGGGGAAAGTGAATTATTGAAACTCCTAAGTATAGGAATGCATTTTGTGTTTCTTACATAACTTCCTTAGAGCTGGATCATGAGAGTGTGTATTTTGGCTATTAGAGAAGGTAGGGGTTGGAAAGACGGAAACAAAGAGCTTTTGATAAGATAATTGAATAAGATTGACGCTCACACCCAGGGCCCACAGAGGCACCAACATTTGTTTTGTTCCAGTTAGAAATTAACTCTTACCTTTTTCCTGCTTAGTTATTTTTTTCTAGGGACATAGTAGTTTCACATATGTATTATATGCCATTTTAAATAATTAGGCAAAAACTTTTTAGTAAGGTAAATCAAATAAAACCAATTGATAAATCTATTACTTTAGAGGGACCTTTTCTGTGTCGCATTAAAAGGCCATAAAAGCGTAATATTGATAGTAGGCTCTTTTGAAGAACTTGACTTGATAATGGGCTAATTGCACAATTTAAAATAAATAATTACACCTTTCAATTTTTAACTATTATGTTTAATTTTGCTTTACTGTGACAGACATTTTGATTAGAATCATGACAGGTGTAGGAGGAACAATAGACGCAAAAACAATCTTTATTCCCTTCTGTTGAAATGCCCTCTCCAAATAGCACTTTGACAATGGAACTCCATAGCATAGTAAGGGTCCTTCAAGCTGCATACAGACTAGCAATCCAATATGGAATCCCTAAATATAGAATGTTACTTGCTTATTTTATGACATACTCCATAAGCATGTTAAGTTTTTACCAAACAGTGGATCTTTAATTCTGATGTATATTATTTAAAAGGCAGTAATTAAATATTACATTTACAGTATAAGTCTCAAGTTTTGCTGATGCACTCCAAATCCTATGTCAATGGTGGGCAACATGGTCCTGCAAGGAGCGGCACCAATTTCTCTATGCTTGTGTATTAAGATCTCTTGAGTTACTCAATTTCATTCACTGTGATAGATCCACAAGTGCTCCTGTAGAGACATATTGCTGAAGGCTACCTACGGCCGAATTGTCCACCACTGGCCTATGCAGTAATCAGGATCAGCTCCGGCCTAGACACCCCTCTTTATTAGCTGCCTCCCAGTCAAAGCTAATAAACTGCTTGCTGCTCTTGGGGTGGGATGCTGTTATGGGAAGGGAGGCAATTTTTTGCACCAGGGCATCCCCAAACAATGAATAGTACCTGCTACTTCTAGGTTGTGTCTAGATTCTCATCTCCACCCTCACGTGGTTCAAGTTGGGAGAAAGTGTTAAAAGATCAAACTGGATTCTTAGAGACTGATGTTGGAAAGTAGGTTTAATATTGAAAACTGTATTTCTAAATAATGAAATAAGAATATAATTAATTATTTCTGCCTCATTAAGACATCAGGTTAAGGAATGCTTAAATATTAACCCATAGGATTTAAGAGACTTGATAATTATCTTTTTAAGACTCCTCAATATAACTTTTCAATAGATACCAGTGATACTCTAACCCCTCATGTCTGTTTGTTTTATCTGCAGCAACGTAATGTTCTGGGATATCCGATTACTTAAACCTTCTACACAGACAGCGACTGAAAGAAAAATAACCGGAGAGAAGCCTTTGGAAAATCCCAATGCTATACCTGAAACCTTCAAACACCTAGATCTGACCTGGAAACCTTTTATTAAGGTATTTTTAAAGAAAATGCACAAATGTAGTTGTGATTTTGTAGATCACTCCTGGCTTGATCTAAATGAAAGTGACAAAGCAGATGTTCCAATTTTGGTATAAATTAAAATCATAGGTAATAATAATACTTTATCAAATGAATGTTATCAAATGCATTTTCCTACAAAAAACTACCATTTTGGACTGTCATTCAGCCTTTCTGTCCAGCCACAAACAGAGATTCATATCTGTTTGTTAATCAGAGATCATTGCCATTAATTATAGATTATCACCTGAGGCACATGGATTATGGCTAGTCTCTCTTGTGGAGGTGACTGCACTGAAGAAGATACCTCAGCACATTATTATTACCGGTAGCTAATTGTAGTGACCTCTCGTTAACAAAATATATGAATCTCATTTTGTGAGTGGATCAAAAAGGCTGCCTAGCAGCTCAAAATGGCAATCTTCAGAATTTTTTTTTTTTTAAAACATTCAATTTATAAAGTACTTTTTTTACATATAGTTTTAAAATATACTATATTTGGAACCTCTACTGTGTCACTTTAAAGGGGCCACTCTGTTGATCCAGCGTTCAGTGTAAAAAGGGTGATCTTTTCTGAGAACTTACATTGAAATAGCTGGTTATCATCTGTCCTATAGGTCATAGCGCTTTTCATCTTTCTTAAACTGTACAGCACATTTCACAAGACACTGCAAGTAAAGCTGAGCATTACTGAAGCAGTTGTGATGAGTGTGCCTAGGACTTTGCTACATCTTGAAGATAGATGTTAGATGCTACAGTTCAAAGACCGTGTGAAAACAAATAACTTTCAGTGAAAGTTCAAAAGATGTTTATACTGGTCTTTACTACTAAAAAAAAACGACCATGATGCTACAGTTTTCATGATAAAACCTTGCATGTTTGTGAAATATGGAGCAATCTGACAACATTAGCATCTATGTAACCATGAACATAAATATATTTGTGCAGGAAATCTGTAAAGATTAATTTCTATATTGCAAGTTTACATCTTGAATCACTCAAGCACTTCCTGATAGCTTGACGCCTAAGGGCATGTTCTCATCTATTCAGCGACGGAGTTAATTAAGGGCCCCAGTGCAAAAAAAATGTGTGTTGGGGCAACACTTCCAGTGACAGCTTTTAATATATTATATTATATCCCTATTCCCCAGTTACCCCTCTCCCCTTTGTCCCTCTCCCCCTGTCACCAGTAACCCTTCTTCCCAACTCCCCTTTGTCCCTCTCCCCCTGTCATTCTCCCCTCTATCCACAGTAACCCTTCTTCCCAACTCCCCTCTGTCCCCAGTTACGCCTCTCCCCTTTGTCCCTCTCCCCCTGTCATTCTCCCCTCTATCCACAGTAACCCTTCTTCCCAACTCCCCTCTGTCCCCAGTTACCCCTCTCCCCTTTGTCCCTCTCCCCCTGTCCTTCTCCCCTCTGTCCCCAATAACCCTTCTTCCCAACTCCCCTCTGTCGCCAGTCACCCCTCTCCCTTTTGTGCCTCACCCGCTGACTTTCTCCCCCCTGTCCTTCTCCCTTCTGTCCCCAGTAACGCCTATTCCCAACTCCCCCTCTGTCCTCAGTCACCCCTTTGTCCCTCTCCCTCTGTCTTTCTCTCCTCTTTCTCCAGTATCCCCTCACCTGTCCTGTTTTCCTGGTCCTGTCACCTGGATATTCAATGCTGGAGCTCCTGTGTGCCTCAGCCAATCAGTGGGAATGCGAGGAGAGGGAGGTTTAGTGGCCGAAACTGCTGCAGGCTTCCTAGCTCTCCACTTAGAGCATCCTATATAGGAAAGGGTCCATGGATCCCAGGGGCAGCGTACTGTGTGCCTCACAGGGGCAAATTAAGAAAAATATATACAAAAAATGAATAATAAAAATAGTTCAGCCTCTGCATCTAATGAACAGGGGAGGGAGGGTTGGGAAAGGATGGAGAGGGTGTATATTGAATTTCTGTAGATTTTAGAATGTAATACCTGACCTACTCCCTTCTACAGCACATGTTCAAAAGCATGCAGCTTGCAACAATAATTTCATTTACTCTCACATATGTGATCTACACTAAAATATCATGGATGCTTCCATGGTCCAGCATATACATCAACTTTTATTTAGAGACCAAACACTAGATTAGTGATATTTTTAAGTGTATAAGTATTTTCAACACACAGTCGCCCTTTAAGTAATGCTCAAGGATATTTTGATAGTGTTGCAGCAACAGCATTTCTGTAGATTTACACTGGAGGACACAAAGTCGAAACTAACAAATCTCTTTAACCACATTTGTTCAAACAAAAGCGACATTCATCATGGTTAGGACATGGACTGTATTTACTAGCAAAGCTATGTCATAATTTCCATTTAGGCGTTAAAGGAGAAATTACACCCAGTTCACTTATGAAGTGGATTCGGCCTCTTGCTACTTTGTAAATAAGGGTATGAGTTCCTAACATTTTCTGAGCCAGTATTTTTTAATTGCTGCCATTTTCAGTAACAGTATTTTTTTAAATTAAATGACAGCATCGGCAGTACTCTAACCTACAAGCATTAAAGCACAACTGCCACCCCAACATCAAGTCGTTTTTTTGTTTCTAAATATTAAAGTTTATTTTAAAGAGCCACTTAACTTAGCACAATTTGAATCATGTCACTGTAAAGATCCCATAAAGCATTTTGAAATACTTTTTTGAATTTTTGCATTTTTCACTGAGAAATAAAATAAACGCTGTTTTTAAAAACAAATAAACTAACAAGAACAAGACACATATTAGCATATTTAGTATGTTAACATAACAATGCCATACAAACAATGCTTCACTGTAAAGAATAAAAGACTAGAACAATGTATAGCCATATTTTCATGTCCCTTTAAATTATTCTTCAGAGAACATCTAACATTTAGCAGACTCTGCTTGTTTGAGTGAGCCTTTGTGTTGGCTCACTTCAGTCCTGTGCGCTTGCTTAGTGCCAGAGAGGCTGTGTACTCATTTTTTGGTATTCGGCAATGAGGGAAGGTAGATAGGGAGTTCAGCTACATCTCACTGACAAGGCCCAATTAAGGCCAAAATGTATGTCTGGGGTGTGCTGTTTCTCCTGTTCAGGGTAGAATTGCCTGGTATTTTGGGGCTGGATCACTCTAGTGAGTGGGACCAGACTGATATACTACTCTGTGAAGGGCACAAGTGAGCTAAAAGTGGTTGCTCTCAGAATGGGTTATCATGTCTATAGAACTAACCTATTAAGGTTAGTTTGTTCTCTGAGCGCCTCTAACTTTGTTTTATTCAGGTAAATATGTTGCCTAACTAGACAATGGGTTAAGTTTTGACAGCCAGCTCTGGCTTATTTGTATTTAATGGCAATAATTTCCCCATAGAAGAGATTGTGTGTGTTTGTTTAGTCGTTCAGTTGTGTTTGACTCTCCATGACCCTAGGGACCTCAGCATGCCCGGTACATCTATCTATGTCTTTGGTTGTGCATAAGGTTTTCATGGCAAAGATGCTGGAGTGGGCTACCACTTCCTTCTCCAGTAGGCCGTGATTTGTTGAGCTTCTCTGCTATGACCTGCTTATTTTGGGTGACCCTACATGGTTTAGCTCACCGCTTCATTGAAGTACACAAGCCCCTTCACCACGACAAGGTAAAGATCCAGAGGGGGAGGAAGAGATTAGAACCTCTCTTTAAGGACATTCTAAGGCAAACTTCAATGTCCATGTAATCAATTAACAAATTACTTGTTATTATCTATAGTTTCAAATGATACCATATTTGGGTTCTCCACTACGTCACTTAAAAATCTATATTTTATTTTGCTTGTGGACATGTATAACATATATGATGTACATAGAATACAAATGAGTTACACAATGCAGTGTGGGGTCCTGTATCTCTATCCACACAGCCGTGGCATGTTGAGTTACGGCTTACTTGGAGCAGGATTTCGGCCAGGACACTCCCACTGGCTGAGCTGTCACATACATTACAGGAATTTGGCTTGTCTCACTGTCTCATTGTTGGAAACACAGTGGTGTGGTTGTGAGAGAGAACAATGCTGAGAAGTAAATACTATCACGTGTGACTAGGATGAACCGAAATGGCCTCAAAATGAATCTAATAGGAACTAATCAAATGAAATTCCAACCCTAAATATTTGGATGACTCATGAAATTATATACATTTAAGGTACAAATGGAAACTTTACCTACTAATATTACTATGTGCAATTGTTTGTAATAAAAAATATACATTAATATTTGCCAGTTAACCTTTGATGTTGCTATTTTAGGCAGAAATGACTTTTCAAGATAATCCCTCCTGCCTGTCACTTAATTTAGGCCATCAAGTAACTTTCACTGTGGGGGTTATTAAAGGGCCAGTTAATTCAGCACCCACTGTAAAGGACTCCTACAAACATGTTAAAATACTTTTTGAATTGTTTGCCTTTTTCACAAAACAAAATCATAAATGAAATGTCTGTTGACATGAGACTCTGGCTAGTCCTCCAGGCAGAGTCACAGCAAGAGCTGCTGCAGAATCATAAAGAAGGTTAATCCTTCACAAATTCATTTGTGCAGAGAAAGACTGATTGAAACTCCTAAATATGTTACTTGTGGGTTAACTGGTGGCTGTGTTCAGGTGCTTGCACCATCTGGTATCAGCAGATGCTGTTAATCATGGAATAGCCAGGAGTGTGTTTGTAAACACATAAGACTGCTGATTGTTAGCAATAGATCATTTTAACATACAATCTTGTGCTCTTTCACACTATAAAAGAGCACTTATAGTGAGGTAAATGGCCCTTTAACAGGAACGGAACAGAGTTGGCTGATTCGCACAACTTGGCATACTCTTCCTGCTAATTTTCTGAGTGTTAATTAACAACCTAAGATAATACTCAGGAGAGAGGATTCTGAAAAGTAATTTCTGCTTTAATGTAGCAACATTCAAGATCAGTTCTAACATGTGCACGAATACATGTATGAAAGACATGAGTAAGAAGCCCAGAATTATATACATTTTATTTTGTGGGTACATCAAATTCATTAATGCTGCTCTACATCATAAAACAGAGCACCCTAAAACAAAGTGAAAAAAAAACAGTTTATCCTTCATCTGTCCTCCTTTACTACTGTCTGGCGGTCCCTTGATTGTGAAGAGTTCTGAAAGGACCACAAATCACAAGCATCCTACAAATAATACACTGCTTGCTGCAACCAAAACATGTCTTTAGTTTCCTAGAGTGGATTTTCAATGCAGTGGAAAGAGTATATAAACATTTATAGGTAGCGAGAACGGCCCATTTGGAACCTGAGAACTTGGCAATATATCAATGGTCATAGGTGACCTACAGGCAGGAATCAAATAAGTATATCGTTTGAATTCTTTAACAGGTTGCACTATAGCAGTGATGGCGAACCTTTTTGAGCCCGAGTGCCCAAACCGCAATATATGCCAACTTTTTTTTCCTCTAAGTGCCAACACGGCAATTAAACCTGAATACTGAGTCTTAGACGAACAACGACAGGAACGCAGAACGTTGAAAATAAAACAAATGGCAGTTAGTGCGTGCCACGCAAATGGTGCTCAGAGGAGCAAAAGCCTGACATTATGTGGCAAACAGCATTGCCAGCCTTACAATTGTATTCCCGTCATTTTTGATAAAATTACAGACTGATCATTTCTTTGTCATGGACAAAAAAAATCCGAAGGGGGTCAAATACTTTCCCCCCCCCCCCACACTGTATGTATATATATATATATACATTTTTAGAGAGAGGAAATTAATATTACATTAATAAGCCCATTCACATGTCTAAAAGGCAGGGCCATGCAAATGAGAATACAATGCACCTCACTCTTTCAATCCAAAAATAGCAATTTTATACAATGCTCCCTTAATGCATATGCCCGCTTCCCCTTGTCGCCCCCTTCTCCCTTGTCTCTCCCCTTCTCTCTTGACTACCACTCCCTCTTGTCTCCCCACATCATTGTCTCTCCCTCCACGCTTGTCTCTCTTTCTCACCCCCCCCCCTTGTCTCTTACACCCTTCTCTCTCTCCCATTCTCCCTTGTCTCTCCCCTGCCCCTTATGTCTCCCCTTCCCCCTTGTCTCTCCCACCACCCTTGTATCTCCCCTTCCCCCTTGTCTCTTCCCCCATTTTTCCCTCTCCCCCCACCCTCCTCTCTCGCCTCTTGTCTCTCCCCTCCCCCTTGTCTCTCCCTCCAGCCTTGTCTCTTCCTTTCTCCCTTGTCTCCCACAACCCCTGTATCTCCCCTTCTCCCTTGTCTCTTCCCTCCATCCTTCTCTCTCTCCCACCCTTATTTCTCCTCTCTTGTACCCCTCACAATTGTCTCTGTTTTCTCCCTTGCCTCTACCCCCCCTTGTCTCTTTCCTTCCCTGTGTCTCTCCCTCCTCCTTTCTTTCCATTATCTACCTCTCCCTTTTGCCTCTCCCCTCTCTCTCACTCCTCCCTTCTCTCACTCTCCCTTCTCTACCTCTCCCTTTTGCATCTCCCTCTTCCTTTCTCTCTCCTCTCCCTTCCTCTCATGTGCCTCTACCTTCTCTCCCATCTCACTCTCTTACTTCTTCCTTTCCCTTCTGCCTCTCCCTATTTTCTTTCTCTCCATCCTCCCTTCTCTCTGCTCTCCTTTCTTCCTCCCTCCCTCCCTCTTTCTCTGCTTATCTCTCCCCCACCCTTGTATCTCCTTCACTCTTGTCTCTACCCCCACCCTTGTCTCTCCTTGTACTTCACTATTGTCTCTCCCACCATTCACTCTCTCTCCCCCTTGTCTCTCCCCTCCCCATTGTCTCCCCCCTTGTCTCTCCCCTTCCCCTTGTGTCTCCCATTACCCTTGTCTCTCCCCCTGGTCTCTCCCACCCTGCTCTCTCTACCCCCTTGTTTCACCCAACCTTGTCTCTCCCATTCTCCCTTGTCTCCCACACCCTTCTATCTCTCTCCCACACTTCTCTTTCCCATTCTCCACTGTCTTCCCCCTTCTCTCCCCCCTTCTCCCTTGTCTCCCCCACCCTTCTCTTTCCCCTCTTGTCTCTCCACTTCCCCTTGTCTCTCCCTTCTCCATTGTCTCTCCCCTTCTCCCTCCCCCTTGTCTCAACCCTCTTCTCTCTCCCCCTCTCCCTTGTCTCTCCCCCTCTCCCTTGTCTCTCCCCTACCCCATAACTCTTACCTTCCCCTTGCCTCTCCCCCTGCGGATCTCGAGGCGCACGCTAGCACAGCCCTTCCTTTTTTAAGTGACGGGAGAGCGCTTAGGCGCCGTGCGCGCGCGATGAGCAGACCCAGCATGCTGCCGGCGACCTATGGCCGCGTGCCCACAGAAGGGGCACGGCGTGCCACCTGTGGCACGCGTGCCATAGGTTCGCCACCACTGCACTATAGCAAGGGTGATAAAATGAATCATCCCTGCACTATAACAATTAAAACAAATATATATTATCATGAAAAAATGTTTACACCTCTCCTATTTGATTTTGACTGCTTTACTTGATGGGTCAGAGCAGCAGACCCATTGTCATATACAATTTACATTACACTTCTAATAAGCCTCCTTTTCCTTCACATGCAGATAGCCATGTTTCACAGCTTTATTCTACTGACACACAACGGGTCACTAGCTAGTGACACGTTGTGTGTCAGCAGTATGAGACCCCTTCTCTGTGGGCAAGGCCTTAGGTCACAGCTGTGAAAAGTGGCACCCTACATGAGAGAGAACAAGAAGAACGTGAAAATCCTTTACTCTGGAGGTTTCTTAGAAGTTTTACACTTATTTCTATGACAATTACAAATAATTAAGTCAACTAGTTAAAACATTTATGTAAATGAAAACGTTTTTTTTTTGCCTCAGAGGTACTTTTAAGGAACAATAATTATATTACTCCAGATCTATAGTCTTTATAAAGCAAAATATTGGGTTTCAGAGTCACCAGAATCAAACTGAGACGAGGATGAACTTCTGTGGATGTTTATTTGCAGCAGTGTAACTTAACACATCAGGAAATAGAGGGATGTAAATCCCACTTCCGTTATAGATTATAAAACAGCTGAGCCATATATACATGGCGACACTTGCTTAGGAAATGAAAATATAGCTGTGTGTGCATATTTATATTTAATGTGTTTTTTCCTTTTTTTTTCAAGGCCACAATTCCCAAGAATGAAACAAATGGAGAATTCAGTCCTCTAAAAATCAGTATGCGAGAGGAACATTATCACACTAAAACATTAGGTAATATCCACTATGATAAGATATTTGGTTGAATTTATAGTTGAGATATGCTTTTTCTGATTTGTCTATAATACAGCACCCCGACCTTCACGCTCAGCTGAATAGCACGCCGTCATTAGGGCGCAGAGAACTGCGCTCTGATGACGCTGCAGCCTGCATCCCAGCCTGCTTGGCAAGGTAAGGGGCTGACAGTACACAATGCTCTATATGTACAGTACACACTGCTATCCACATACAGTACACACTACTGTATACATACAGTACACACTGCTCTACATATACAGTACAGTACACTCTACAAGTTACATATACATGTTGGGTGACCAGAGTCCAGAGTGCCCAGGGACACTCAAAATACCCAGGGACTATGTGTAACTTGTAGTGTGTACTGTATATGTAGAGCAGTGTGTACTGTATGTATAGAGTAGTGTGTATTGTACATATAGAGCAGGCTGGAGTGCAAAGCGTCATTAGAGCGCAGTACTCTGCGCCCTGATGACAGCGCGCTATTCAGCTGCGCATGAAGGATGTGCCACCCTATAATACAGCTGCCTCTTCTTCTGACTACCTGAATAGAAACAAAAAAAATGTAAAGAAAATGGAACACACAGATTTGTCTATTTTATATATTATCATTTTTATATGAAAAGAACATTAATCATTAGTTCATGTCCAAGCTGCGTTTGCATATTTAAACATTTTATGGAGTAATAGAGTATTTAAAATCAGCTTTACAGGCTGAGTAAGGAAGACTTTTTCTTTATCAGTTTTTTTTTCAGTAATTGTTAGTCATGTAGAAGAATAATGTGGTGGCCGAGAATCTGACTAAGATATGGAAGTTGTAAGTTTAAATCCCATCACCCCTTCAATAATTTTATATAGCTTGTAAGATAAAACAGAAAGTATACATACACTTTTAAGGGGTGGTATGAAACAAATATGGGTGTTTTTAATGCTTTTTAAATAATTAATTAAACTAAATTTAAAATATTAATGTAAAAAAGAGGGAACTTATGAGACTTGGACTCAACCTACAATAAGGTAAATACTTTCTGCATGATAAGGAATGAGTATAAAAGTCAGTAACTATAATCAGTGTGACAATCTCATACTGAGCCTCATTATTCAAACAGGAACAGCAAAAACAATCTCAGTATTTTCTTAATCAAGATAAATGTACCTTATTGTTAATATAAGTAATGCAAATAAAACAATGGGATCTTTCCTTTTATTTACCTGCCATGGCAGAGGCCAGAAGGTGGTGCAGCGTGACAAGACTTTGTTGAATTTATTCTCAGGGTAAGTGTTAGAGTTAGGGGTTAGGCTTTAGGTTTAGGGTTAGAATAAGTGGTTAGAGTAGTGGCAGATGATAGGCTTTACATAGTAAAGTAGTGGTGTAGCTTGTCATCTGCCACTACCCTAACCACCACTACCCCAACCATAATGCCTAACCCTCACTTTATCATTTGCTAATGCCACTACTCTAACCTATCTGCCACTGCCTCTACCCTAACCCTAAATCCTCACCCTATCATCTCCCACTATCCTAACCCCTCACACTATCATCTGCCTCTAGCCTAACCCTAAATCTAACCCTCTCCTGATCATCTGCCATTACCCTAACCCCTCACCCTCTCATCTGCCACTACCCTAACCCCTATCACCTGCCACTACCCTAACCCTTCACCCTATCATCTGCTACTACCCTAACCCCTCACCCCTCAGCCTATCATCTGCTACTACCCTAACCCATCGCCCTATCATCTGCCACTACCCTAACCCCTCGCCCTATCATCTGCCACTGCCCTATCATCTGCCACTGCCCTATCCCTAAATTTAACCCTCATCTGACACTACCCTAATCTGCCACTGCCGTAACTGTAACCCTCACCCTATCATCTGCCACTTCACTGATCCTAACCCTCATCCTATCATCTGCCACAACCCTAATCTGTCACTACCCTAACCCTTACCCTATCATCTGCCACTACACTGACCCTAACTCTCATTCTATCATCTGCCACTACCCTAATCTGTCACTACCCTAACCCTCACCCTATCATCTGCCACTACACTGACCCTAACCCTCATCCTATTATCTGCCACTACCCTAATCTGTCACTACCCTAACCCTCACCCTATCATCTGCCACTACACTGACCCTAACTCATTCTATCATCTGCTACTACCCTAACCCATTGCCCTATCATCTGCCACTACCCTAACCCCTCACCCTATCATCTGCCACTGCCCTATCATCTGCCACTGCCCTATCCCTAAATTTAACCTTCATCTGACACTACCCTAATCTGCCACTGTCATAACTGTAACCCTCACCCTATCATCTGCCACTTCACTGATCCTAACCCTCATCCTATCATCTGCCACTACCCTAATCTGTCACTACCCTAACCCTCACCCTATCATCTGCCACTACACTGACCCTAACCCTCATCCTATTATCTGCCACTACCCTAATATGTCACTACCCTAACCCTCACCCTATCATCTGCCACTACACTGACCCTAACCCTCATCCTATTATCTGCCACTACCCTAATCTGTCACTACCCTAACCCTCACCCTATCATCTGCCACTACACTGACCCTAACTCATTCTATCATCTGCTACTACCCTAACCCATTGCCCTATCATCTGCCACTACCCTAACCCCTCACCCTATCATCTGCCACTGCCCTATCATCTGCCACTGCCCTATCCCTAAATTTAACCTTCATCTGACACTACCCTAATCTGCCACTGTCATAACTGTAACCCTCACCCTATCATCTGCCACTTCACTGATCCTAACCCTCATCCTATCATCTGCCACTACCCTAATCTGTCACTACCCTAACCCTCACCCTATCATCTGCCACTACACTGACCCTAACCCTCATCCTATTATCTGCCACTACCCTAATATGTCACTACCCTAACCCTCACCCTATCATCTGCCACTACACTTACCCTAACCCTCATCCTATTATCTGCCACTACCCTAATCTGTCACTACCCTAACCCTCACCCTATCATCTGCCACTACACTGACCCTAACTCTCATTCTATCATCTGTCACTACCCTAACCCTCACCCTATCATCTGCCACTACACTGACCCTAACTCTCATTCTATCATCTGCCACTACCCTAATCTGTCACTACCCTAACCCTCACCCTATCATCTGCCACTACACTGACTCTTACCCTAACCCTCACCCTATCATCTGCCACTACACTGACTCTTACTCTAACCCTCACCCTAAGAACAAATTGAACAAAGTTGCTGCAACACACCGACTAGGCACCGCACTCCAGTGCTGGTGAGGACATAACAGGAAAGCTCCAAGTAGTGAATGCTCAAAGTAAGGAAAATGGCATATAATAATTAAGATATTAAAGATTGCATTTTTTACTTTAATTGTTTACCATTATCAAGACTAGTTCTTCAAAAGTCTCATATTTATAGTATTCCCTTTTTAAAGTAATTTAATAAAGGACCATATGCTCTAAATATATCCCATCCCAGCAGCTTTTTTTTCTAGTCTTTATTTTAAGGCACAACTGCTATAAACGTCCTTTTGCATACTGGTGTGGCCAGGAGATTTGCTTTACAGCCAAATTTAAGATTGTGTGTATAATGTTACAGACAGTAAGCCAAGACTAATCCTGGCACACTTTAATCATTTCCTGTTTCTATTCCTGCTGTGTTGTTGTTCAGTGCTTACATAAGCTGTTGGCCATAAATCACAAGATATCAAGATACTGGAATTCAGAACGGTATAAAGTAAAGATTCTAGGACCCAGTCATATGTTTAAAGGTTTAGTCTGGGGTATATATTTTACATACTGTTGTTCAAATATTTATAAGCAGTTGTCAAGTGTAAAGACTGGTTAATGTTATAGAGTTTACAAAATGAATAATACATATCGGCTGTTCTTATGGAAAGTGATCAATATACTGGAACGATGCTTTATGAAAAGTAAGACCAGGGCCCTATGTATTAACCTTGGTTCCTCAATAAAAAAATAAAAAGTAAGACCAGAGCCTCGTTAGGGTTTTAATTAACTTACTGACTAGATTGTAACTGCCATGGAAAATTTAAATTGTATTTACTTCTAACAAATTCTCAGTTTCTGGATCCTTTATTATTATCCAATATTTGTAACGCTCCAACGTACTCCATATCACTATACAGGGGTTAAGTACAAAAAATTCAATATTAAACACAAGGCAAAATGTTGATGGCCATGTCTTTGAGTTTAAAATCTTATGTACAAAAGCACCTTACAAGACTGAAAACTTACAAAGTTCCAATCTAAAGGATCTTTCTTCCTGTTCTTGCTCATGTAAGCTGCCATGTTTCAAAGCTATGATCTCACACGTCTCCAATAGGAGTGAGGCTTCACACTACCAGTGTAATGCTGTTATTACAAATATACTGTGCGTCTGAGCAGTATAAGACACTGGTAGCCTGTAGAAGTGGCATTAGGTCATAGCTGTGCAACATGGCAGCTTACATGAGCAGCACAAATCATAGCTATAAAGCACTTTGTTGGAGGGAATAACAATTTTGGTTGTAGGTCATTATAACTTTTTGTGGGCACCAGTTTTGAGACTGATGAAAAAATGACCTCAAAATTCTCAAGTTGTTGAAGATTTACTGCCACTTCAAGATAAGTAATCAGATATCATTTCTTGAGATATTTTAGTACACTACTACATTTACATCTGGGTTTATAGTTTTCTTTTTGTCAAAATCTTTTTTTTTTTTTCTTCCTAAACTTGTCTAGACAAACTACCTACCCAATCCACAGAGGAGAAGACCGAGGCAGTAGTCGATTACACCAATCTAAGACTTATTTCAGCTAAAAATCCGACACCTCTGGAAGATTTCAGCACCAAGTACTTTGCTGGAACTGAAGTAAGTTGACCAATTTCAGTATAAAGCTCAAATTGCATGAGATTCCCAGATTTGTCTTGTTCTAGTATCACTCAGCATGAGCTAGTAACAAATCGCACTGATGTAATACTAAAAGGCAGAATTAGCTACCTGCATTTACTAGTTATTCTGACATCTCTTGTGCATGTTTATCTAGGAAAATTAAAGCATTATTAGCCCAATTATGTAAAGTTATTAAGTCTAATGAATTATTACTATACAGTATTTTGTATTGTCACTTTTGGTTGACTGTAGATCCATGGTGGCCTCTCATCCCTCTTACGTATGTCACCTAGTGAGGTGGATGAACATCATGCTGTGAATCTCCATATTGCATCTACTTATACACACAGCATAGCAAGCTGCTTCTTGCTAGTCCACGTAGTCATGTGGTACACCATAGGAGCGGTCACCTATATGAAGATGTTTGCCATGCTGTGTTTGTAATAGAAGATGCAATATGGAGTTTCACAGCTACTGTCAAGCTCACTCAGTTACACACTAAGAAGGATAGACGGGTAAAGATATGGAGAAAATTCAAAATGAAAGCTCGGTTGCTTATGATATACTTATAGCATGGTTCAGAAAACCAAGATAGTTTTGGCTTATCCCAGATTATTATCATCATGGGTCATGGTCATCAGCTTCCATTTAGAGTTTTTGCCACACCTGTCTATGGCACATTGATGGTCTGTTATTAATGTACTTATCTAACCATGAGCTAACAGACAAGGTGACCATGTACTTTTAAATGGCCCTAATTAATAGTTTTCAGGAATAATTACACTAAAATGTTCCAGTAAAATAAATCATGCAACTAATTGCATCGAGTGATTGCTAATTATCCACATATATTTATCTTTTAGGATGGTGAACTAATATACACAGATTGGAAGATAGAAAAAGATGGTGATACTGGAAGATTTCTCAGTAAGTGTCATGGTCTAGCAATGTATTAATAATAACTAATGCTCCATAGCTGTGTTTATGTATAATCTTATATTTTTCTGATCTGTCGTTATATTTTATACCAGATTGTCAGTATTCTGCTACATAAAGTTCCAAATATGGTCTGATTTAAAATCTGTAGACAATAACATGTACTTTAACAATATAAAGTTATCAAAAAACATGAATTTCCTTATAGTAAACCCGGGATTAATTAGTCTTATATCTGAGAATGTTCAGTCTTTTCAGTTATAAACAATGCGTTCAGAGCCACAGAATACAATTATCAATTATGGACAGTAATTAGAAAGCTATATCATTACAAACGAAGTGGGTGGATCAGAAAGTCTGATTGTAAAATGTAATCTAAGTTTCATGTGGGAAAGTTCTTTTTTTTTTTTTTAACTAATACGTAATTGATAAACTACTTATTACCTATAGGTTTAAATTGGACAATTTTGGACTCTTCAGTACTGTGCAGCTGAAAGTAATATTGTCCGATGTTTCATATTAGGGTTTGAGAAACCTAGGGACCAGTCATCTCCTAAAATGCTACTTCTAAACAACTTTATTATTATTTTACTTATATCTATTTATGCATACCTCACCCTAACTGCTGTAAAATAGTCCGATTGGCTCCTCGCTTGTCAGGTTAGTTCTTGAGTTGAATCTTATATTAAAAAGCACTGGCATTTAGATCTATCTCAAGCTTCTCAGATGATATTAAAACAATATTTTGTGTTAAGCAACGTAACTTCAGTTATTATGAAATATATCAGTCCATAATTGGTAGATGATAGCTGCAGCTCTCTGTGCTTCCATTGCAACATGATGATATTAGTACTGGTGGTACTAGGGAGACACTGTAGTAGCAATTACTGTAGCATTGCACCATCTATGGGGCGCATAAAATCATATAGGGGGTGAAATGTGTGGCCTATGTCATCACATTACAACACCATCTATGTGAAAGCACAGCAGGAACTGAGAGATGCAGCTACCAACTGGATGGACTAAAAGATTAAGGACTGGCACTTAGATCTATCTTGAGCTTCTCAGATGATATTAAAACAATATTTTGTGTTAAGCAACATTACTTCAGTTATTATGAAATCTATCAGTCCATAATTGGTAGATGATAGCTGCAGCTCTCTGTGCTTCCATTGCAACATGATGATATTAGTACTGGTGGTACTAGGGAGACACTGTAGTAGCAATTACTGTAGCATTGCACCCTCTATGGGGCGCATAAAATCATATAGGGGGTGAAATGTGTGGCCTATGTCATCACATTACAACACCATCTATGTGAAAGCACAGCAGGAACTGAGAGATGCAGCTACCAACTGGATGGACTAAAAGATTAAGGACTGGCATTTAGATCTATCTTGAGCTTCTCAGATGATATTAAAACAATATTTTGTGTTAAGCAACGTTACTTCAGTTATTATGAAATCTATCAGTCCATAATTGGTAGATGATAGCTGCAGCTCTCTGTGCTTCCATTGCAACATGATGATATTAGTACTGGTGGTACTAGGGAGACACGGTAGTAGCAATTACTGTAGCATTGCACCATCTATGGGGCGCATAAAATCATATAGGGGGTGAAATGTGTGGCCTATGTCATCACATTACAACACCATCCATGTGAAAGCACAGCAGGAACTGAGAGATGCAGCTACCAACTGGATGGACTAAAAGATTAAGGACTGCAATTACTTTGCCTTGCACACAAAAAATGTTAGATCTTAATAATGTTTGAATGTAATGTAAAGATGAGTTTTCTTATAGTGCTCTTATATTTTCTCAGTTCCATAATGAAGGAAAGGTGAGGAGATATAGATTACTTTCATATATTTTTGGATCAGTTATTGGTTTATGAGAAATAATTAGTAATCCTATTTTAATATAAGTTTTTTTTTATCCATGTATTTCTAGGTTCAAAACCTTCAGCCATATATGTCATCCATGGTGGATTTGTACATACCGTCCAGAGATCTCCATTTTTCAAAGATATTATTCTCACCGTTGGAGGGTGGAATTTAGCAATATGGAAAGAGGGCGTAACTGTAAGTGATAACAATCGTTATACTGTAATAATAATTTATTTTATATTAACGGGTCACTGCAATGCTCAAAAATTATACAGTGTGAGTAGGCTACAGTAAAAAAAATAATTTCAATATACTTTGTTTAAAGGACCACTGTGGATTAGGACAAACTTCACATATTTGAACAACATTAGCACTGTGTAAGCCATGAGCATATAAGCATTTTCTGATAAAATCTTATTTTTTGGAGACTCTGCTATAGCACGGAAGCTGCCATGGCAGTAATAAGTTTACTTCCGGCTTAGCTCTATTGAGCATGTGCGGAGATGAACGAAGAAGTGAAATTCTAATCTGAATTAACCAATGAGTCAAAAAATCTCCCTCTCTTTTACTGCTCCTGAACAGAAAATAAAAATGAACCTAGCACCCTCCTTCAGGTTTTAAGCTAGTAGGAAGTATGGAAGACATCACCATGAAATCCCTCAACCACAAATAGATTCTGTTGAAGCTAAAATTTTCTCTCAAACCGCTTTAATTCTTATGACTTATAGAGCTGTTGTTAGTTTTAGTATATATTGCACAAACATATGAAGCTTTACCCAAACTACAGTGGTCCTTTAATAACAAATTGACAGACAACCGTTAATTCAATCAATGTGTGAGTACATTGCAGTTTTTTCTTTATCGTCTGGTATTTACATACTTTACATCTTTTATTTCAGAACCATAAAATAGATCATTATTTATTGCACAAAGCATGAGATTTCAGCACCATTGTCCTGATTCAGCCATGTAATCACTGTAATGATAAGCACTTTGTAAAAGGCAGATTGCAAACAAATCGAACTCAAGAAAATTAGATCTTGAGTTACAGAGAACAAAGAAGGGAGAAATTATCAACGTCTCCTATTACTTACACTTAAACACTATATTTAGCATTGACCTTAGCACAAAACACGAGAAGGGAACTCTGGGAATTACATCATTTTTTAAATATACCTCTCCAACATTTAGTAGTAATTCTGTAATGTTGTGAATCAGTCAACACTATATCTAACTATATCTTTCAACATATAAACATTATATTGCTAAATCCTGCTCTTCGCATATGTATTTTTAAGTTTAATTAATAGTGAACAAAAAATATATTTACTTAGAAAAGCCCTTTAAGTGATTGCAAACATTGGTCTTCCACTGGTCCTCAACCTCATTTATTACGTTTATTGTATTTAATCGTATGTACAAGCAGCTTTGCACTTTATCAGTGTTGCTTTTGCATTATTGGATTACTGAATGCACAGTAGGTTTTGGGTAATAGTTATTCTTTATGATTGACTTGGAGATCTGATTTAAATAATCACAACTAAGGTTCACTTTTTATTGTCCTTTTTAAGAGTGGACCAATCCTTCAGTCCTTCTGCTGCCAGAAGAGATACACCACAGCCCACTGGTCCCTCTCAAGACCGGGTGTTTTCTTTATTGGCAAAGAAGATGGAAATATTGATATCTGGGACCTTCTGGAGAAGACTCATGAACCAGCTCAGACACAGAACATCTCATCAATGATGATAACTTATATCAAACCTTGCATTGCCTCCCGTATGTAGATATAAGTATTTCACTTTCCTATGTTTTAATGCCCACATTCCTAAATATACATTTATTTTGCATGTAGTATTCAATTTCATCTGTACCAGCCATGTTAAACAAACTATGTTAAGGGCCCAATTCTCACCAAGCAGGGTGTAGTTATCATTACTACATTTAGAAGGATATTGCAGAGGTTCCAAATATGGTATATGGGTATTAGGAAGTACTTTTACTGTGAATGTTACATTGAAGTTTGCCATTTTTATCTGGCAATTAGCCTTTTTGATCCACCCACCGGGCATAGTCTTAGATTCTGATAAATGGTTATTGGCAATAGTTTAAAGCCATTTGAAACTGAAAAGATTGAGCGCGTGCAGAACCCAATTTGATGGGCCTTGTTACTACCTTGCGCCTCTACAACAAATATATTTGAGAAATCATTTATTTCCTCTACCTATCTTAAAGATTTTTGTCTACCCCATTTAAAGCATTCAGTCTCTACTCCGCCACAAGGCTTAAGGCTATATCTATATAATCCAGTAATATTTTATTGATTACATTAATGTCTAGTTTACACATAAACCATTTTTCCCATATTTTATAAATTACTTTTGAAATATTTGTAATATTACTAATTGCTAAAATGTTATACTTAATTCACCATGAAGGACCACTCTAGTAGTCATAAAAGGTTCCATTTGTTTATTTGGTAACCAAATAACAATGCCATGAATATTTATCAGAGGTGCTTGTCTCCACCCACATATTTTCTAAAATATTTACTAAACTGTTTTATATATGGTACAGAGAAAGTGGCAGATAAAAAAAATGCGCATCAGAACAGCCTACCTGACATATCCTATCCATCCCATATGGGGCTGAGAAAAGCATATCTGATGAAGTGTGTTTTTACAGTTACATTGATTTTTACTTCAGATATTGATTATATTGCTAATCCATTCCTAAATAACGAAATAAAATCCTATTGTATGAGCACTACAGTAATCCAATAAATTTAAGTTTTGTATTATTATTATTATTTTTATTTGTAACTCGCCAACATATTCATTGGGGCTGAACAAGAATTGACACATTGCAAAGAGTGGAGAGCCCTGTCTTTGGGCCTCATTCAATTGCGATTCGGCCGATTGAATAGGGCTCTAAATAAGCACATAGCATATTTTTTTTAAATACGTTTTTAGTTAGTGAAAACCTTGCTTTCGGATAGATGTTTACTAACTAAAAACTTCTTTAAAATAAATATGTTATGTGCTTATTTAGAGCCCTATTCAATTGGCCAAATTGCAATTGAATGAGGCCCCTTGAGTTTAGAATCTAGCGTGGAGCTTTCGCTGAAGCACCTTACAAGATTGAAAACTGGCAAACTTACAATCTAATGAGTTGGGTATGGTGGGGAGGGTGGAAAGATGTGTTGGGCATGTGAAGGCTGGAGGTGATAAGCTTCTTTAAACAGATGTGTTTTTAGGTTTTGAAGCAGAAGGATAGTTTAGTGGAGAGTGAGAGGAGGTGATAAGGGAGGAGTATTGAAGAAGTTCATTAGCAGAGATATCAGGGGGTGTACTGTTGTTGAGAGCTTTGTAAGTTAGGATCATGATTTAAAATTTTATTCTGGGGGTTACGGAAAGCCAGTGGAGTGATTGACAGAGAGGTACTGCAGACACTGAGTCTAGCGGAGGCATTCATTATGTATTGGAGTGGAGAGAGACGGGTGATGGGGAGGCCAGCGAGTTGCAGTAGTCGAGGCGAGATATGATAAGAGAATATATTAGAATTTTATTTGTGTCTTGTGTAAGGTAGTGACACATTTTCAAGATGTTTTTTTAGATGGAAGAGACATGATTTAGCTATTGATTGTATATGGGGAATGAAGGAGAGGGCAGGGTCCAACAGAACTCTAAGACAGAAGGCTTGTGAGGTGGAAGTAATGATGACATTGTCTACAGTGAGAGATATAGGAGGAATTGAAGCTGTAGTAGAGGGTGGGAATTAGATTGTATATGTTTCCTGCTTTATTCAATAAGACAATATTACTAGGATCACATGCATTTAAATTAAAAGTACCAAAGGGACTAAAAAGCTAAATTATTTAGGAACATGAAATGCCATACTTCTCCAATCAATCCAATATGTTGTCAAACTGGTTGATTTTTTTTTTGTGTTTTTTTAATTATAGCGAAGCAGCACTTTTTGGCAGCGACCGACCACAATGGGACTCTGCACATTTTAGAAATGCCTTGGACATTACGTCACCCCTCTGTTCATGAGGTTTGTATTGTGCCTTTCATATCCTGTGTGATGTGAAATGCTTTCTCTGGGGGTCTTTAAACTGTTAAGTCTACAAGACTCATTTCACACGCGACACTATACATTGTGAAAAGACTGACAGATGCAATGAAAGGAAACAAAGGATTCGCTGCAATAATTGTGTAAACATTGGATTATAAAGCCTGTTAGAATACCCCAGGAGCTGAACACATTTATTACATTGTAAGCATAAAGGGCTTATTCGAAATATTGTACACAGAGCTCACCATGTTGCATTATATATATGGGTGGAAATTTCCTGGTAGTTGGCTCCTAAATCTTTTTATAAAGTTAGATGAATCTCTATGAAGAGTTACCTTTAAAACTACTAGAAGAAGCCTGTCTGACTCCTATATAATCTTCCTAGTTCCCAAATGTTAGATATTTGTGTGTGTGTATATATATATAAAAATAAATACATATATATATATATACTAGAATATTGCCTGTCAAAAAATGACAGCAATGAAAGTGTAAGTGAGCAAAGGGTGTTTGGTGTATATAATGTGGCTGATGTAGTGTCGTTCGTTTTCTATGTCGTGTGAGTTTTTCGTAATCTTCGTTTTCTATATCGTGCAAGTTTTTCGGAATATCCGTAGCTGTTTGCTGGGCTTTTTCTGAATATCCGTAGCTGTTTGCTGGGCTTTTTCTGAATATCCATAGGTGTTTGGTGGTGTTTTGCGTGTTTAGGGACCTTTAGCCTCGTTTTCGTTTTGCTTGGCGGACATTTTTTCTGTGATTTTCGGGTCTCTAAACTCCGAAATTTCCTTAAATGGAGGTATAACTTCACTTGCAGAGGTCCTCGGTGCCCACCCTTGCTGTGAGTAACCTTTTTATGTGTTTGTTGTGTGTATTTATTGTGTTTTTGGGGTTGCGCGGGTTGCGTCTTTGTTTTCTAATCTCGTAGGTGTTTTTCGGCAAATACGTAGGTGTTTGGTGGTGTTTTGCGTCTTTAGACTGCTGTAGCCTCCTTTTTGTTTTTTTCGGCGGCCATTTTTTCTCTCGCTTAGAGAATTTTTTAGTGTCTAAACTGCTTTAATTTCAGTTAAATTGAGGTGTAACTTTAGTTTTCGAGGTCCTGGATGCTCCCTCTTCCTGTAAGTAAGCTTTTTATGTATTTGTTGTGTGTATTTGTTGGATTTTTGATGTTTTGATGTGCGCGTGTTGCGGCCGTTTTTTGCGAGGTCGTAATGGGTCGTAACGTGTCTCGTATTTTGTTTGCGTTACGACGTAAACTTTGTGAGGGTCGCAGTTGCTGGCAAGGAGTAAAGTTTGCGAGGGTCGCAGTTGCTGGCAAGGTGCGCCTTCGGCCCGCAAGCTTAGCAACAACTCGTATGCTCACAACTATTATAGTATATATATATAAAGATTGAGGTAGTAGTGATTGTTAAGTAATCTAGTTGAATAATCAGAGTATTGCAGTATATGGTGACACCTTTTTTTATTGGACAAACATATTCATTTATTATGACAAGCTTTTGAGAAATAACTTCTCTTCAATTCGCAATTATTAATTCTTGAGCAGTACTGTATGTGACATTGGTGAAACCAGTCAAAAACTACACATGAGGATGAATCTTCACAGACTCTTCATAATAAACACACAATGAAGACAGCATCACCATATACTGCAATACTCTGATTATTCAACTAGGTATATAAAGAGAGAGGGATAGAGAAAACTATCTATTAAAAGATGCTCTTGTTTGTGTTGGCATTGCACAAAAGATTGTTTCTTAAAATGTTCAAAGCCAAGTCACCACAATCCTTGGGTATCTTACATTGGTGTTTAAGACTTGAGCAGATCTGCCTCTGTCCACCCAGTTTCAGGTGTCCAGAGGAATTGGAGATGACAGGCACAATAAGTTATCTTAAAAGGAGTCTTTATGTTCCTCCTTCTACGCAGAGGACAATGTAGTCAAACCTAGAAAAATTATCAAGTCAGCCTCCTGGGCAGATCCTATCCATCTCCCTGGACACTTAATAATGTGTGAAAGAACCAGCTTTACTAGTCCCTGATACTAGTTCAAAAGTGACACTGAATATACGTTTTTCAAATTCTGATTTTATTCCTAATCAAATACAAAATAATAATTTTATACCAATTTGTATGACACTGAATATTTAACACAATATCTACTTAGTCCGTACCATAATAGTTTTCATTATTATTCATGCATTATTACATCTGTCTTTATAGGCGTGTTCAGTGTGTGAAAAATGTAACCTCTTTCACCTTAGTCATTTCTTTAAATAGCAAGAAATGTTTGTTAAAGGTGTGTACTGTACTTCAAGAAAGTGCAAGAAACAACATAGGTTGTGCGTCTTAGAAGCTTAAAGAAAAAGTTATTTAATTTTGCAGCCTTATTTGCCATCTACAGCAACGACAGCCCGCTAACTTATTTCAGAGTTATTTTTTTTTTTTAAAGTGAAACAACAGGTGTGATAAACAAAAAATTTAATTGTAAAACTTTATTGGTGTATCTCAACAAACACCTCTATTAAAAATCCAGGGCTGGATCTATGAGTCAGGATGAGTATTCTGGTTATTGAAAAAAGGCAGCAAAATAATCAGGATCAAAAGTGCCCTTGAGATAGGTGATTTTTATGAATTGTTCCAATACCATACCACATCAGTAAGACAGAAATAAGGGGAAGGCATATGATGCTCAGGGCATCCTCCTACCTGGAAGGCTCATCTGATATGATGCTCCAAATCTAGCTTGGTAAATAAACAACATTAAAAAGGAGTAATCATCATCATAGTAAATCTAACTATAAATATATGTAGACTACTTTTAAGTCCCAGACCCAAGTAACTCCGCCCTTAATGGTTAAAAACAAAATGACTGTAATGGAGGAACAAATAACTGCCAAACTGCACAGACTACTAATAACTGCAGGTTACAACAATGATAGTTAACGCTATGTACAAAATTGCCCTATTAGGAACCTCATAGTTATCAATAGTAGTACAATGCTAGAATTACAGTAATTCAAGTTCCTTATATATAGCCTTATGGATGTTTGTCCATAAATCAGCGGCTTTGTCAAAGACAAAAGTCAAACGACAAAGCACCTGGACATTGCCTCCTTTTTATAGAGACAGCAAATGTTCTACATATAGTCTAATAAAAAACAATAGTAAATAAGTATTTATCAGTGGATTGTTATTCCAAACATATTGCACTTCACTGCAGTAAAGTAAGACTGAAGTGCGCCATTCGGAGATGTCTTTCAGCCCTTCTAGTCCACTCATAATCCAAAATTATTATAGGTTGCTAATGATAGATCATTGCTGTTAGTTACTAATAAACCCCTGAGGCACTGGTTTCATTTTCTTAACTACAATTGCCTGTACAAAAAGAGACTAGGCCTGCTAAATGTGCAGACAACTGCACTGAAGACAACGGAATCAACACCACAGGGCCATGCCAGTTATCTCTAATTAACAGAAAAATTAAGAATTTGTGGGTGGACCAGAAAGGCTGACTGACAGCTGGCAAACTTTAGAGTTAATTTTAATAACATTCAGTAATTGTTGTTTGTTGTTGTTTAGTTGTTCATTCATGTCTGACTCTCAGTGACACAATAAACTGCAGCACTCCAGGTACATGTTGTGCCTAGTTGTGCTTATCCATAAGGTTATCTTGGCAAGGATACTGGAGTGGGTTGCCAGTTGCTTCTCCAGTGGACCGCAATTTGTCTGACCTCTCAGCTATGACTTATACCATGTAGGGTTACCCAAGATGGGTAACTCACAGCTTCATTGAAGTACACAAGCCCCTTCACCACAACAGATAGCAATCCAGAAGGGGACTTGTTATTACCTGTAGTTTTAAATGATACCATATTTGGAGCATCCACTGTGTCACTTTTTAAATGTAATTGCAAATATGACGTCCAGCTCTCAAATGTACATTCCTCTCTACTCACAGATCTCCAGTGTTCAACATTACTTCGAGAGAGAAGTTAAACATCTGGAATACTTTGACCAGCGAAAAATCTTCAGAACAGCACAAAAGAGAGACTTTGATCTGAAAGAAATAAACAAGCAAACAGTAAGTGTATCAGTATTCAGAGCCATAACAGTCTATTGGGACTTAGTACTTGACCACATGTCTGAGCCATCTTGAACATATGATATATCAATTAGTCTGTTCCTTATTCTTTTATACTTCAACATCACATCACCTTTGTGAACAAACTAACAACATTAGCGGTTGTGTACGCAACTTTTGGAGAAAAATTGGATTGTGCCAAACTACTTTTTCTTGAAGTCTCCATGTTGTACTCTTCAACACTTCCTGCTTGGAGCCTGAGGGGTGTAGGTGCATGCAGCCAGTGTTCTTTTCTGTTCATTTGTTTGGGACGGAGTGATGAGGATCTTTGATTTTATTGGTGCAGCCTTTAGCAACTGATTCCTTCTCTCTTCCCCATTCATGCTCAGAATCAGGCAGTAGCACATGGAACTGCAAATCCTGCTTTCCATATTCTGTGCTCAGGACAATAAAGACAGCAAACCCCTAGACACTGTCAGAGTCTGCAACATTTAGCTTTACTCTAAAAAAAGGCTTACAAAAGGCAATCTTGTCACCCCATTCTATCTCCCTAAAAAGTCACAGCATAGGCTGATGTGTCAGACATGCTTCAATTAGTTTGCTTTTTGTCCCTGCTACTAACATTGGAACTACTGTTCACCTTTTCTATGTACTTTTGCACATTATCCCTAAATCTTCCACCCTGCAATTCACGAACTCTTGTTCTTACATTCCTTTTTTTCTTGAAGATATTTCCCACCTACACTTTATTAAATCATTTTGATGTATTTGAAAATTTGTATCATCAAGTATGGGTTCCATGGTGGTACAGTGGTTATGATTCGATGCTTTCATCATTGTGACCTGGATTTGATTCCAGTCAGGGAAGAGGTCACACCCCCCCCCCCCTGAAGCCATGATTGGTTGGGCCTGCTCAGTACTTGGATGGGAGAGAAGGAACTAGCAACCCACTCCAGTATCTTTGCTATGAATACAAAGTGGATAAGCATGGTGTGTTGCTGTTCATGAGGTCACAGAGAGTCGGATACGACTATGCAACGTAAACACACATCATCAAGTATAATATAATTCTGACAATATCGCAACATTAAACCTACATATTATTAGCAGCACAACAAGAGTAGATTATTTAATCATTTTTATTGACAAAATACAGACTACCTGAAATGCCCCTTTCAACCTAGTGAATATATTGTGTACTAGCTACTTGCCCGTCAATAACATTTTAAGGCTGGCAATGGTGTTTGCCACCCAATGTGAGCACCTCCGGCGCTCTTCGCGAGCCCCATCTCTCCCCCTGTCTACTTCCTCCCTTGTGCCTCATTTCGCCCCTCCTCTCCCTCCCTTGTATCTCATTTCCCCCCCTCTCCCTCCCTTTTGTCTCATTTTTCCCCTCTTCTCTCCCTCCCTTGTGACTCCTTTCCCCCCCGTCCCTCCCGTGTGTTTCTTCCCCCCTCCCCTGTGTCTCTTTTTCCCCCTCTCCCTCCCGAATGTCCCTCATAAAACATACATCTAGTCACAATGAACAACACCCCCACTACAGTGATTGTATCTATGGCCAAGTGCAACAGATTATTATCCATATCCAGTTATGGCTGTTGAGCTGAGCTTGGGACTTGCGCCAATTTACCTCACAGCATATAGTACCTCCTTCAGCATGGGATTCTGGGAATATGACATGCATAAGCAATAATGAACACGAGATTATAGCAGTGCTATAGTTTAAGACCTACAATTGATTATAGGAAATACATAGAGGATTTGCCCATGAGGATGGCCACTGCAGGGAAGGAGGCAAACTAACACAGGTCAGAAAAGAAAATGGAAACCGATCCTGGGCAGATGCTCTTTCACCCCCTGGATACAGACGGGAGAGAAGTACATCTGCTGAATCTTCAATGCTAAATTCAAATTTAAGTTTTTAAAACTTCATTGATTTTTTTTTTCTTCAAAAAGCGATTTTATTGCTAATCAGTAACTAAATAAGAAAAACTAAACCTTATTGCTTGAACACTGCAGTGACCCTTTAACCCCTTTCCTTACATGACATGGCAGAATCTTGACCAGATTTCAAGCTCTGCCATTTAACACACTCAGGGACATTACTGAATGGCTGTCAGAGCTTTATTCCTCGATATTACCAGCCTTTTATATCGACAAAATAGAAAATACATAGCCAGTGATGTGTTATTAACACTTCTGGCTCTGGGCAGGTTTCGAACCCTCAGTCCATTCACTTACAGAGGTCCTCTGTTATCCATGTGCTATGAATGGGGCCATTTTCCTTTATATTCAATGCACAGGATACATTTGCATAAGATTGTCAGTTACTATTCAATACGAAGCAAAACAAGCCAATCACATTCTCCAGTTTCAGCAGTAGTTAAACACCATGGAAATATGGAGATCCTGGAATTTAACCCTTCCACTGGCAAAGGGTCCAGTAATACATACAGGGAGGTTAACACCTCCAAACTACTTGGGTTCATATTATTTTTTTATGTTATTGCATATTACAAACACAGTAGAAATATTTAAATCAATTTCATGCATTGGAAAACCCATACAACACACCTACAACTCCCAGAGATTTTAGTAACTGCAGTGTAAAGCTCATCAGTTTACAAAGGAAAACCCTTTCAGGAAAGTAATAGACTGAAGATGCTGACAAAAGAAAATGGGTGCCTAGAGAAAGATGTTTTATATATATAAAACGCTTGGACTATTAATACATTTAGTTGTTCTAAAGGTCATTTGGAATAAATTGACCACGACCAACTGTTTATATGCAGTATTATGGTGTTTATATATAAATTAATGTTTACGTCTTCTACACATTTAGCACACATTGACAAAGAAAAATGAATTTCCTTATAACTCCACCAAACATCCTCTAAGCAAGGGTGTTGGAATCAAAACCATCTTGGGGGGACAACTGACAAACCATAAAATCTATATATAGATCTGTATCCCCCAGGGATCCGCTTCCCTGCTCACTCCCAATCTCCCCCTTACTCTCAAAACCCATCTCCCTTCCGCGATCAACCCATCTACATAACCATGAGACATAGCCATTGAGCCTCCCATGGCAACTAAAGTATTAACCCTGAGCCATGGGGGTCCTTAAAGGGCCCCTATGTACCTAAAAGTTAACCCCCACCAAGGGGTCCCTGTCAGATCCCCATGGCACCTATAATTAACCCCAATGCCGTTGTCACCCTGCTCTTGCGTATTATATAAAATGATCTTGTGAAACCCAGGTATCAGAAAGCAGCCAAAGGGACAGGAGGTGAGGAAAGTTAATGGGTAACTGCATTCCCTCCAGTTCCTTTGCCACTGCCTATAACGAAGCAATCTTGGAACATTTATCAAAATGGGAGAAGTGGATTACATTACTGGAGAGAAACCTTTTACAAGTTCATTCAGACCTCAAGATGCTTTCCTTACAATCTTACAGGCGTTCCCCAAGCCATTAACAGATCAATACAGAGATTCTTTCTATATTTGTCAAAAATACTAATGATAGCCTGCACTTGTAGCGCAAAAAAAAAATGGCTTCCTACAAGCTTCTAAACATTTTTTTGTAAAGCATAGAAGTTCAGTCATATAGCTCAGTGGTAGCTGTCAATTGATATGCCTAATTACCTTGCCTTCCCCCAACTAATTTACACATGTTTGTCTATTTCAGCTGTCTGAACCGAATACTACTCTCTCAAACTTCCAAACCCCTCTGAATACACACTCTGGGTCTCTGAACACAATCCTCTCCCTCTCTCCCACCCCTGTTTATCTTTAATTTATTGAAACCTACTTGCACCTGATCAGTCAACGGCACATAATTACTACCCCAACTTATTCTCTTGGCCACTATGTTCCCTTTTACTTTCTGCTTCATCTTAAGCTCCTGCTTGTGTCTCAGATTTTCCTCCTCATTTTCTCCACATTATGTCTCCAACACCATTAACATCTCACCTTCCCTGCTCTCCTGCCCTCTGCTCCCACAAGCTCCTCTCCTTCCTCCAATAACTATTTTATTCATGTTCTAAAGCTCATAAGCAGAAATGCTTCTGCAAGTCCTACTCTGATCTCCTCTGCCTGCTTTTTTTGCTGGCTTCTGGAGATATATCTTCTAACCCTGACCCCTCCCTCAGTCCCTCTTCTCATCTGCCATGCCCAGCCTCCAGGTCTGCTAACTCTGTCCACACTCCATATGTTTGTATTTTGCCCCTCTTCGTCTGTCTAAAATGTACCTTCCACCACTCTGTAAAGCTAACCCTGACTTTACCACGTGCTATATTATCTGACCACTAGGGGCAGATAACATAATACATACTAGAGCCAGTCACCTCAAATGACTTTCCAAGTTTTCACACCTTCCCACCTAAGCAGTCTTTCACCTTCTTCCTTACCCTTGCTATTTCTTACCTTTTCTTTCCCAGGTTTCTGCCTCTTCCATTCTCTTTAGATTGTAAGTAGCGAGTTTCCAGTCTTGTAAGGTGCTTTGGGAAAAAGCACTTTCTACAAAGATTCTAATCTCAAAACAGGGCCCTCCATTTTCTTCAGTTGTTAATATTGTATTTTTCCCTATTCTCTTCCCCTGTGCAGCGCTACGGAATATGTTGGAGCGTTACAAATAAAAGTTAATAATAATTGCTAGACGTTGAATTCAATGTATAAAGTTTAGCAAACAAATTTAGATTTTTCAGGACTAACCAATAATGTAGCAAACATTTACATAACATTTGTAACAAATTAAAGTAATTATTTAAGTCATTATGTATTTGCTATATTACTATTCTGCATACCTAGAACAATTATGCCTCATGCACACACCAGGCATTCACCAACAACAAGGCTCCTCCAATGTGCAAACGAGGCACAGAACGGTGCAAATGGAGGAGGTCTTTGCTTCATTTTATCTATGCTTTGTACTAATGCTTCTAGATTATGTATATTCGTTTTCTATCTATTTGCACCTTACTCATTGATATTACTCTAGTAGCGGTCCCACTTATGTTTTGTAAATTACATTTTTTACCATAAACCAACCTTAAAAAATATGTGAAATGATCACTGTTGTCAATTTTTTTTTCTCTATAGTTAAGATTTTATATGCATTTTTTGTTTTTACTGAACCTGCTTCTGGCAAGTGCTGTCTCAACCTGTGTCTTTATAAACTAATGAACTTTGCAGTAGAGGCAGGTGTTACTGACACATTTCTATTGTGTAAACAAAACAACAAAGTGGGAGGTGCTCAATCAGAAAACAAACTAACCTTAATAGGTTAGTTCTATGGACATGATAACCCACTCTGAGAGCAACCTCTTTTAGGTTACTTGTGTCCTTCACAGGGAGAGAAATCCAGTAGTATATAAGTCTGGTCCCACTCACTAGAGTGGTCCAGCCCCGAAATACCAGGCAATTCTACCCTAAACAGGAGAAACTGCAAACCCCAGACGTACGTTTCGCCCTTCATTGGGCCTCGTCAGTGAGGTGTAGCTGAACTCCCTAAGGCAAAGTTTGGGGGTCCACATCTGGAGTCCCCTATACCTCTTAGGGAGATGAATCCCTAAGGGTAATTTGCATAAACAAAACAACAAAATGAGAGGTGCTCAATCAGAGAATGAACTAACCTAAATGTGTTAGTTCTATGGGCGATAACCCACTCTGATAGCAACCTCTTTTAGCTCAGTTGTGCCCTTCACAGGGAGAAATATCCTGTAGTGTATCAGTCTGGTCCCACTCACTAGAGTGACCCAGCCCCGAAATACCAGGCAATTCTACCCTGAACAGGAGAAATAGCAAACCCCAGACGCACGTTTCGCTCTTCATTGGGCTTCGTCAGTGAGGTGTAGCTGATCTCCCTAAGGCACAGTGAGCATTTCTATTGTGCACATAGAGCTTCCTCTACTAAAAGTCTATTCCCATCTCAGGAAGCAAGCAACTGGAAACTAAAATGGCAGCTTCCGTAGTAGCATAATTGCATAACAACTAACTAGAAATTAGAGGTATTTTTTTATATTCTAAAAACATGTTTTCAAGTGAAGTATTTTCAATGTATAATTAAAGTTGTCCTTTTACTAGTCATTTAAACAGATCTGCACTTGTAAAATTAAATTATGTTGTCCGTTACACCTTCATTTAAATAGGAATTTTACACCATTTTTTTGTGTTCCCCCAGGAAACGGCCCCACCAGCCCCGCCAAGCGAGCCCACTGAGGTAGAGATTGTGAAACAATATGACAATTATTTACAACTGGAAAAGATCATCCTGGCCGAACTTTCCATAAATAAAGTACCAGAAGCTGGGCCTAAAGCTGAAGAAAATGTCGGAGTGCAATAAAACGGTCAAAGTCTCCCTTTTTTGTTTAAAATTAAATTAATTCTTTTACATCTCTACAATTTGTAAAATAGTTTTATGGAATATTCTTGCTGCATTAAAAAATAAAGCAGCATCTAAATATTATTTAACAGACAGTAAAAAATAAGTAATGAATAAAATATGAATGCATTACTTGGACACTGTTGTACAATTTAATGAGAACGTATTTTAATATGAATTTGATAAGTAAACTGCAATATTTCAATTGCATGGACCAATATTCACTGTTAAGTCATTTTTCAAGTATAATCTGCAATTTTAAATCCATCTATTTTTAAAGGATCATCTTACGATTATAACTGCAAGTCTGTTGGTGCAGAAATATACCCCCCTCTCTCATACAGGAAACCTGCACCAAAGCATCGTGGATGTCTCCAGGTACTTGAGGCACCATCAGATTTTAATTTTTTTCTCTAATTTAAAACTATTGTTATAACATTTTCCCATGTCCGCAGCCGAATTGAAAAATATATTGGTCTTAAAACTTTTGAACATACAGTGGTCCATTGTGTTTGTGTCGTTCAGTTGTGTCCGACTCTCTGTGACCTAAAGGACCGCAACACACCATGCTGATCCACTTGGTATTCATGGCAGAGATACTGGAGTTGGTTGCCATTTGATTCTTCAGTCTGCCACAGCATACAGCTTCTGGTATTTTTTGGTGGTCTCCCATCCAAGTAATGACCAGGCCCAACCCTGCAAGGCTTCAGGGTGGTGTGACCTTTTGGTTCCCTGCCTGGAATCAAACCCAGGTCGCAGCAGAGTAAGCGCCAAATCCTAACCACTGGACCACCAGATCCATTAATAATACTTTATTGTTAGGTAAATGTTATTGTAATTATAGGAGTTCACTTATAAGTTAATTGAAAGTAGACCTGTGGCATTATATTGTGCTAGTTTACAGTGGCAGAACTAGTGAATGGATTTCACAATAGGATGGTGTAGTTGTAGCCAGAGTACCCCACAACTAAAATAGACTAGGGGGAGGTAACCATATAAAAGCAGAGTCTTTCTTGATTTGAGGGGCAAGAGAGTCGAAGTGGCACTAGACGTGGCACCGTTCCATGAGTTACTAGTCCTAATTTAATAGGTGCACCGTCTATAAAATGGATTGGCAAAGAGCATCAGAAGCACAGGGAATGGAGAAATATTGTATCTGTTGCTTGTCAGTGAAGGAGGCGCTGGCACCAGAATCAATAATGGCCTTCGTCTTCACTACTATGGAAGAGAAATGAACATAGGATAAGATGGAAAGAGCTGCATTGAGATGATTAGGTTCATGCACAGGTTCCTCCCAGCTCTATGGGCTTGGGTGCAGGATGTTCAGACACCATGGCTATAGGTACTACTGAAAAATAGGAATAGAAATATCCATGAGCTGTTCACTCCATCATCTCTACCTAAGATCAATCTGGTATGGCCCAGCTCATTCCATAGAGTGCCAATGACCCACAGCCACAATGTAGTCCTCGGGGGGGGGGGGGGTTCTTCCCTGTTTCAGATCCCAGGAAAGCTATGTCTGCGGTATTATTATTATTATCATTTATTTGTAACGTGCCGACATATTCCGTAGCGCTGTACAAGGCGAGAGAACAGGGAGAAATACAATATTAATAACTGAAGAAAATGGATGGCTCTGTTTTAAACTTAGAATCTTTGTAGAAAATGCTTTTTACCAAAGCACCCTACAAGACTGGAAATTCGCTACTTACAATCGAAAGGGAGTGGAGGAGGCAGATATCGGGGGAAGAAAAGGCAAGGAATAACAAGGATCAGGAAGAAGGTGAAAGTTTGCTTAGGTGGGAAGATGTGAACACTAGGAAAGCATTAGTTTTACAGAGTGGTGGAGGGTACATTTTAGACATAGAAGAGCAAAATTAGGATTAAGGACAGAGTTAGTAGCCCTGGGGCTGAGTAGAATAGATGAGAGGTGGGACTGAGTGAGGGGTCAGGGTTAGGAGATATAAATCCAGCAGCAAAATAAGCAGGGAGAGGGTATGAGGATTGCAGAAGAACATGAATTAAATAGTGATTGGAGGAAGGAGAGAAGCTTGTGTGAGCAGAGGGGAGGAAAATAGGGAAGGAGAGATGTTAATGGTGTTGGAGACAATGTGGAGAAGATGAGGAGGATAGTCTGAGAATCACGCTGGAGCTTAAGGTGAAGAAGAAAGCCATATCCCCTATTTACAAGCTCCCACAATAGTATATTTTAAAAATGTGATCACAGCGGCGCTTTAAGACTATACCAAAAAAGAAATTAATGCTATTAATTCTGATAATGCCTCTCTGTCTATAACCACAATACCTTACACAAACACACCACACAAGACAAGTTACTGACACAAAGTGAACCACACAGCAGGAAGGGTCGGGGAGACACTTGTAATTTCTGATAAGATGTCTTGTGGTGCTTTTTTTTCTCCGTGACATTGGCAAAAGTATCTAAAAATAGAAGAACAAAACATAAAAAATTTTTTTTAAAGACACTCACTCAAAAGGAAATTGGTTTCATGTTAAAGAGCACAATAAAAACTTAAATGGACAGTTAATATAAGCATCGTGAAATATATTTACATTTTTGAAATACTGTATGTGCATTTTTTTTTAAGATAACCACACATTTTAATTTTAGTGGATTTATCTGTGGACATTATTTCTGCCAGCCTACTGCCTGATTCGGAGCTCAGAGGGGAGTGGTGTTCCTCCTCCTTAATGACTTTAATTAATCAGGTTGCAGGGACGTGTATCCATTGAAGTCTATGAGAAGTCACACTAAAAGCTGTACAGTGAATAAAGCTCTTTAATTATTTTTTAGCTTGTGATTTACATTTTTCAAAACATAGTAAAAAGTAAAGATATTACACTATCAACAAAGGTCTGCATAGTAAAAATCATGGTATTCCCAGTAGTAACATACAGATGTGAGAGCTGGACCATAAAGAAGGCTAAACGCTGGAGAATTGACTCACTTGGACTGCATGAAGATCCAATAAATCAGTACTTCAGGAAATCAAGACAAACTGTTCACTGGAAGGTTTGACCATGAGGATGAAGCTCAAATATTTTGGCCATATCATGAGAAGACTCCCTAGAGAAAACTCTGATGTTGGTAAAGATTGACTGGGGAGGCAGAGGCGGAGATGGATAGATGGGATCATTGAAGCCATGAGCATGAGCTTGATGGAGCATAGAGGGGCAGTGGCTGACAGGTGCCTGGCGTGCTGCAGTCCATAAAGTCAGAGTGTCAGACACGACTGAACAACAACAGCATGCTACATCATAGAATTAAGTGTAAAAAATAATATATCTAAAACAAAATATGTCACATACTCCAACCTTATTATCTTTTCTTGTGGAAAGACTTCAGACGATAACTAAAAATTACAATACCTTAGTCCGGTGGTTCCCAAACCTCTCCTCAAGATCCACCAAAAGGTCATGCTTTAGTTGAAACTGTGTGAGCAAAGGTGGTCAACTATTATACAGTAGGCAGTGGAGCCTCAAATTATTTCACCCTTGTATTCACAGTGTTTCACCTAAAGCATGGCCTGTCTGGTGGGCCTTGAGGAGAGGTTTGGGAATTGTTGCCTTAGTCCATTCTTGATCACTTTCCAAATGATTTTCCACTCACTATCTGATGGTGTAGAGCACATATGGTGACTTCAGTGTCCCTTTAAAGAGGGAAGTAACTTTTTCCTGTTCTATTTAGAATTGCTTGTGTGAAATATATAATGATTCCGAGCATGTGTAAGTCTCTCCTGCAGACTAATTAATATTAATGCAATCTTTTCACGTGCTGGAATGATCGGGGGTGTAATGAGGAGTCCCATCGGTTGCTAGGTTTTATTGGCCAGGTCAGATGTACTGTAATTCAGCACGGCTCGTCAAGTGGAAATGAAATGGATCAGAGGAACGGGAGAGCTCTCATCCTATACGGGTGACTGCACTCGCTCCATGACTCAGTGCTCTGCAAGCCTGACGCAATTAGAACAAAAGCATATAAAATAAGCCTGACGCAATTAGAAAAAAGCATATAAAATAAGCCTGACGCAATTAGAAAAAAGCATATAAAATATAAACCAATGTATACAGGTTTCAACTTCCTACAGCACAAGTTCCAGATCTAATTTAAAGGAGCACCATAATCATATTTTATAACTTAAAATTTGTATAAATTATATATATATATATATATATATATATATATATATATATACACACACACATATATATACAGTGCCTTGCAAAAGTATTCACCCCCCTTGACTTTTTACCTATTTTGTTACATTACAGCCTTAAGTTCAATGTCTGTTAATCTGAATTGTATGTGATGGATCAGAACACAATAGTCTAAGTTGGTGAAGTAAAATGAGGAAAATATATACATAAAACTATTTTTTAGCGATAGAAAACAGAAAATTGGCATGTGCGTATGTATTCACCCCCTTTCTTATGAAGCACATAAAAAGCTCTGGTGCAACCAATTACCTTCAGAAGTCACATAATTAGTGAAATAATGTCCACCTGTATGCAATCTAAGTGCCACGTGATCTGTCATTACATATACACACCTTTTTTGAAAGGCCCCAGATGCTGCAACACCTAAGCAAGAGGCACCACTAACCAAACACTGCCATGAAGACCAAGAAACTCTCCAAACAAGTAAGGGACAATGTTGTTGAGAAGTACAAGTCAGGGTTAGGTTATAAAAAAATATCCAAATATTTGATGATCCCCAGGAGCACCATCAAATCTATCATAACCAAATGGAAAGAACATGGCACAACAGCAAACCTGCCAAGAGACGTCCGCCCACCAAAACTCACGGACCGGGCAAGGAGGGCATTAATCAGAGAGGCAGCACAGAGACCTAAGGTAACCCTGGAGGAGCTGCAGAGTTCCACAGCAGAGACTGGAGTATCTGTACATAGGATAACAATAAGCCGTACGCTCCATAGAGTTGGTATTTATGGCAGAGTGGCCAGAAGAAAGCCATTACTTTCAGAAAAAAACAAAATGTCATGTTTTGAGTTTGCGAAAAGGTATGTGGGAGGCTCCCAAAATGTATGGAGGAAGGTGCTCTGGTCTGATGAGACTAAAATTGAACTTTTCGGCCATCAAAGCAAACGCTATGTCTGGCGCAAACCCAACACATCACATCACCCAAAGAACACCATCCCCACAGTGAAATATGGTGGTGGCAGCATCATGCTGTGGGGATGTTTTTCAGCAGCCAGGACTGGGAAACTGGTCAGAGTTGAGGGAATGATGGATGGTGCTAAATACAAGGATATTCTTGAGCAAAACCTGTACCACTCTGTGCGTGATTTGAGGATAGGACGGAGGTTCACCTTCCAGCAGGACAATGACCCCAAACACACTGCTAAAGCAACACAAGGGGGGTGAATACTTTTGCAAGGCACTGTATGTATGTATGTATGTATGTATGTATGTATGTATGTATGTATGTATGTATGTATATATATATATATATATCCATCCAGGTAATGAAATTACCTGATAGTTGTGGGAGGGTCTCTCTCCTACAGTGATGAGCGGCAAAACTGTGTGCCTTGGAGCTAACCAATATGGCTTAAACAGGCCAAAGCATGCCCTTAGATACTGATAAAGACAATTTAGTGGATTTGGGGCCGGTATATGATAAGAAAGCGTAATGAGGAGCATGAATACTTACCAATAAGAAAGCCTAATGTGGCACAGGAATACTTACCATGAGGAATTATAGCTCTACAGCAATGGGGATGCCCTTGTAAACAGGAAAAGGGCCAGAAAGCCACAATGAGCAGAAAGCTTACCTTGTAACATAGTAATGTAAGGGGAAAGCCGGTGATAGTAACATCCTTGCAGATAGGAAAAGAGCCAAAAAAGGCAGTAATAGGCTCACAGACATGTAACAAAGAAATCTGGACCTGTAACAGTGAAAGAGCTGAAAAGGATACTGCATGGATGAACCCAGAAATGGACTGACTGTGAGGTCCCAACAGGAAATGCTTATAAGGCTGCAGAGCCCGCCTCAGGAAGAGGTGGGGCGAGATGCAGAGCCCCACCTCTGAAGGGGCGGGAAAGAAAGGGACACGTCCACAAATATATATACACACACACACATATATATATAGTACATTTGTGTTCACATTTGAATGTCTAATACTTGTTTCCTGCTCAGAATTCCGAGTAATACAGTTATTACACTGCACTCTGGGAAGCTGAGCAAGGACATGCAAATGTGCCCACAAATGCTTTGTTCTTCTATCCATAACCATTTTAAACATGGCTTCCTTTAAGCTTATGCCTGCTGCATTACACAGCTTTTATGCAAAGCCAAGGTTGGGTTATACACAAGCTGGGAATCCTACCCACATACAGCCGTTTCAAGGTTACTGCCTATCATCAGCATGGGGAGGGATCCCAGCTTGTCTTGTGGATATTTTGAGTAGGTTGTTCACCACAACAATCATTTATAATATGGTGGGCAAAAGAGCGATAGAAAGCCCTCCACCGTACAGTAGTACAGTAAATAAATAGTACATCTGTGTTCACATTTGAATATATATAAACATATATATATATATACACATATATACAGTATATAAATATATATATATATATATATATATATATATATATATATATATACCCAGCCTGTGTCTGTAAGCGCCAATGTGCCCAACCTGTAAGAGCCAATGTGCCCAGCCTGTCCCTGTAAAAGCCAATGTGCAGCCTGTACCTATAAGAGCCAAAGTTCCGAGCAATAACCTCTCTCCTTCTTCTCTACATCTCAACCATTCTATTGGGCCTTGATAGTACAGTTAAAGTAACATTAAATTCTATGTTATTTGATCTGATTATTGTTTTTTGTTTATGTCTGTTTACTAAGGTTTGGTATAAAAAAACAAGACCATCAGTTCTAACGGATTATTTAAATTTACATTGATTCTTATGGGAAATGCTAATTTGGTTCGCATCCTGCAGTTCAGAAAGGATTAAGGTCAAGAAACAAGGTATTAGTATATATATATATATATATATATATATATATATATATATATATATATATACACATATACTAGTAACTTGCCTGTTATAAATTAAGGAATCATATATGATCTGCTCTGTCTTTCTCTCTCTCTGCACCCTCTCTCTCTCTTCCCTCTATCTCTCTCTGTGCCCTATTTTCCTGCCTCTCTCGCTCCCCCTCCTTCTCTCTTCCCTCCTACCCTCCTTCTCTCTCCCCCTATGTCTCTCACCCACCAATGTCTCTGTCTCCCGTTTCTCTCTGTGCCATATATTCCTGCCTCTCTCCCTCTTTCTCGATCTCCCTCCTTCCCTCTCCCTTCTTTTCTCTCCCCCTCCTTCTCTCTTCTTCTCTCCTTTTCTCCTCCCCCATGTCTCTCTCCCCCATGTCTCTCTCCCACCCATATCTCCCCCCCCTTTCCCCTATCTCTCTCTTCAAAATGTCTCTCCCCTGTTTCTCTCCCGTCTCTCTCCCCCCATGTTTCTCTCCCACCCCCTCCCCTGTCTCTCCTCCACCTTCTCCCCTGTCTCTCTCCCCTCCCCTGTCTCTCCCCCCTTCCCTGTCTCTCCCTCCTTCCCTGTATCTCTCCCCCTTCCCTGTCTCTCTCCCCCGTGTCTCTCTCCCACCCATATCTCTCTCCCCCCTTTCTCCAATCTTTCTCTCCCAAATGTCTCTCCCCTATTTCTCTCCCGTCTCCCTCCCCCCATGTTTCTCTCCCACCTCCACCCCTGTCTCTCCCCCACCCCTTCCCTATCTATCCCCCCCTTCCCTGTCTCTCCCCCCTTCCCTGTCTCTCTCCCCTTCCCTGTCTCTCTTCCCTTCCCTGTCTCTCTTCCCCCTTCCCTGTCTCTCTCCCCCTTCCCTGTCTCTCTCCCCCATGTCTCTCTCCCACCCTCGCTACCCCTTTTCATGGTGCGCTATGCGCATGCGCTGGTTATGCCCACACATCACTAATATCGTTTCCAAACTGTGCATGCGGTGCAGCGTTGCACACTACAGAAACTATATTAAACTATATTAGTGATATTATATATATATATATATATATATATATATATATATATATATATATTATAAAACACAGGAATTGTCTATATGCACAACTGGAAAGTGGTAGTTACATTTGCTAGAGCCCTCATTATTTATTTATTAATTTACAAGGACACATCAACTTAAAGAAACAGACAAGAAAGTAAAATGGAGCCACATAGAAATAGCAATTGCATATAAAAGTTGCAAAATGTAAATCACATTTATTTTGTTTTACTTTCTAAAAACATTTTTACTCTTTATAATGTTTAGTTATTTAAAACACAGTATGAAAATTACCGCATTTGTCTTTTAAAATTGTAAATAATATCAAATAATTTATCAATTATTATTTTAAAAAATTGCCTGGTCCTGCAGTAAACTTACATCGAAGTTTGTAATATTAATTTGGCAATCAGGTGACAACTCTTGAATATCACATTTTTGTAAATCATTCCTAAAATAAAAGAATACTAACTGGAGAGGATTTCCCAGCCTCCCATCTTAGTACATCTGGCCCAATGTGTTGTCTGTCACTCTGAGATTCACAAGAACAAACACTGAATAAGAGAGAAGCTACAATTACAATTGTTAAAAAAAAAGAAGAAAATCTCATTATGTTTTGTGAAAAAATACAGAAACAGTTACGTGGTATCAATGGGATAATTTAGACTTTGTTTTTTTTTTTAAATCATATTAATGTTTTAACTAGGTTTAATTAATGTTATCTTCCTCAGTGTAATATAAGTATAATTTATCCTTCACTGACATAAGAAGCCAACAAGGTTATAGAATGTAAAGAATGACACCATGCAGGAGAGAAAACAGGAAGAAAGGCATGTTCCAGAAGCTGACATGATGAATTGAAAATTTTATATGAAAATTACTTTAAGGATGATAAAAATCAAGGAAACAAAATATCTAAAAGTTAAACAATTAATAAATGTATAAACAACAATAAAAATAGAAAGGCTCAGTCAGAGAATAAACTAACCTTAATAAGTTAGTTCTATGGACATGATAATATACTCTGAGAGCAGTCTCTTTTAGCCACTTGTGCCCTTCACATGGAGAAATATCCTGTAGTATATCAGTCTGGTCTAAGCCAATCGAGTGATCCAGAACTGACATACCAGGCAATTCTACCCTGAACAGGAGAAACAGCAAACTCCAGACATATGTTTCAGCCTTAGTTGGGCCTCATCAGTGAGATATATCTGATAACTCCCTAAGGCGCTGTGACCAAGGAGCCAATTAATAAATGTTGTAGTAGACAGTAACATTGGGCTTATAAAGTACTCTCCAGATTTTGATCTTTTCTTTAAGTACACAACTTTTTCTGTTATACGTCTAAGTCAATGGAAATAAAATGGCGGCTAAGTTTTAATCTAACTGTAACAGTGCAAAGGAGGAAAAGGCCGTGCAAAAAAGGGACATGGTTCCAAATACTTAACAAGCAGTGAGCGAACGTTTACCCATTTATCAAGGAGCCCTTGAGATGTTGTCTCTTGTCACCGTCTGGCCTGGGCAGTGGATGTAGATATTTCATTCCCATGAGTTTCCATTATAATATGACTAGAGGCTTTGTGGTGGCCACTCCAATAGGGCTTTAATCTTGCAAATGCCTCAACTTGAATCCCTTGACACGCACATGAATACCATCATCAGATGACAGATGCCTTCACATATATTCATTTAATTTTAACTATTAAAAAACAGGAAAATGTGCCAAAATACCTTGTGTCAGTATTTAAATCCTTCATACGGGTGTCATCTTCTCACATTTCTTAAAGATTCTGAAACATCACCAATGGTCAATGAAACTCCCAATAAATGCTTTAACCACATATAATATCATTTGGTGGTCATTTAAAAGGACAGAGCAAAGATTTCTGTGATTATGGGCTTGGAAATGGCCGTTATTGCTGAAATGAAAAGCAAATATAATAATTGCAATTGTTTATTACATTTATTTGAGTAGACTTATATAATTAATATTAAAGGCTAGGTATTTTAAGCATAAATTGTGTGAAGTTTTTTGTTTGCTTTCTTATGTCATATTGATAGCTATTAATTTACACAGGGTGATAAACAAGAAGAAGAGCGTGTTTTTGGGAAGCCTTTGTAACCTATTCTACATCCACGAGCTTATATTTGGTTACCATCTAAACTAGCCAACTAACAAAGATAAGAGCCATGTGTTTATTTTACGGAAGTGCTACAGGATCTGCTGGTGCGCTACACATACAGTGAAGGAAAAAAGTATTTGATCCCCTGCTGATTTTGAACGTTTGTGCACTGACAAAGAAATCATCAGTCTATAATTTTAATGGTAGGTGTTTTGTTAACAGTGAGACAGAATACCCCCAAAAAAAAAAAAAACAAGAAAAACTCATGTAAAAAAAGTTATAAACTGATTTGCAGGTCAATGAGGGGAATAAGTATTTGACCCCTTCGACTTAGTACTTTGTGGCAAAACCCTTGTTGGCAATCACAGAGATCAGGATTTTCTTGTAGGGAGCCACCAGGTTTGCACATATCTCAGGAGGGCTTTTGTCCCACTCCTCTTTGCAGATCCTCTCCAAGTCATTAAGGTTTTGAGGCTGATGTTTGGCAACTCGAACCTTCAGCTCCCTCCACAGATTTTCCATCGGTCTATCAATCCAGGACCTTAAAATGCTTCTTCTTGAGCCATTCCTTTGTTGCCTTGGCTGTGTGTTTTGGGTCATTGTCATACTGGAATACCCATCCATGTCCCATTTTCCATGCCCTGTCTGAGAGAAAGAGGTTCTCACCAAAGATTTGCTGTTACATGACCCCGCCCATCGTCCCTTTGATGTGGTGAAGTTTTCCTGTCCCCTTAGCAGAAAAACACCTTCAAATCATAATGTTTCCACCTCCATGTTGGACAGTGGGGATGGTGTTCTTGGGGTTATAGGCAGCATTTCTGCTCCTCCAAACACAGCAAGTTGAGTTGATGCCAAAGAGCTGGATTTTGGTCTCATCTGACCACAACACTTTCACCCAGTCCTCCTCTGAATCATTCAGAAGTTCATTGGCAAACTTCAGACGGGCCTGTACATGTGCTTTCTTGAGCAGGTGGACCTTGTGGGCGCTGCAGGATTTCAGTCCTTCACAGCGTAATGTGTTACTTATTGTTTTCTTGGCGACTATGGTCCCAGCTGCCGTGAGATCAATACCAAGATCCTCCCGTGTCGTTCTGGGCTGATTCCTCACCGTTCTTATGATCATTGAAACTCCACGAGGTGAGATCTTGCATGGAGCGTCAGACCATGGCAGACTGACAGTTATTTTGTGTTTCTTCCATTTGTGAACAATCTCACCAAGCTGCTTGGCGATGGTCTTGTAGCCCATTCCAACCTTGTGTAGGTCTACAATCTTGTTCTTGACATCCTTGGACAGCTCTTTGGTCTTGGCCATGGTGGAGAGTTTGGAATCTGATTGATTGATTGCTTTTGTGGCAGGTGCTTTTATACAGGTAAAGAGCTGAGATTAGGAGCACTCCCTTTAAGAGAGTGCTCCTAATCTCAGCTCGTTACCTGTATAAAAGACACCCGGGAGGCAGAAATCTTGCTAATTGATAGGGGATCAAATACTTATTTCCCTCACTGACCTGCAAATCAATTTATAACTTTTTTTGACATGCGTTTTTCTTCATTTTTCTTTTGTTTTCTGTCTCTCACTGTTAAAATACACCTACCATTAAAATTATAGACTGATCATTTCTTTGTCAGTGGATAAACGTTGAAAATCAGCAGGGGCTCAAATACTTTTTTCCCTCACGTATTCTCTATTTCTATTACAATCTAATAAAAAAATACCTGTATACTATATCCCAAGTCATATAAAATGTAAGTAAGTCCAGGAATACAGATTTTTTTATCTGGACTTTGCATATATATATATATTTTTTTGTATTAACTGCTGCTTTCTGCTTTGATAGAAAATATCCAAAGAATTAGAGCAAGAGTCAACTTGCTTGTGAAATGAATTCTTAAACTATACAGCAGATCTTTCAATAGCCTTGAAACTGAAGAAAGCGAGTACCGGGCCCAAGAGGTGTACATTACCAGCAACTGTCCTGCTTTATCTGATGGCTATTGTTACTGCTTTCTTTCTTCTTTAGATCCAAAGCAGCTTTGATGTCACTTCTAACAAAAAAATTTAATAAAATTGCTCTACGGAAAGGTCATAATATCATATGCAAGAAAAAAAAACACAATGATTTATATAATTTAAATTAGACTAATTTAACCAAAACCTTGTATTTTGAAGTTTCTGTAGTGAATATACCACCACAAAAATAACATTAAAGGCATATCTAAGTTTCTTGGATTTTGAATGCATCCGATAGAGGAGAATCAATAGTGTATGAAAAAGTGTATGAAAAATTTTTTGCATGCAAAAAGTACCAAAATAAAAATTTACAAACTCACCCTGATTTTTGCTAAATCTTTTCATTTTGCAAGCTGAGGCTTTTGCTAGTTGTCATCCCTGAAAATCCCTGCTAAATTTAGCATAAAATTCAGAATTTGTTTTGGCCAATCAGGAGAAAGCAGAGGTTTCATGTGTTGCAAAGCAGCCTGGGATATGTAGTCTCTATCTCTCTCTAGCTTTGTGCTCTGATTCAATTGTGAGCTCAGAACCCACACAACCATGTAATACCATCGTGAAGCAAGTTCTTCCTTTGAAAGGTCAGACTCCATACCTAGCTGCTTTCCTGTGTGTAATTGGTTATGTAAGCTCCTTGTGGGTTTGAAAAGCTGGATGTTACTCTCTTGCCTATAACTTTGTAAGTATTATTATTATTATTATTATCGTTTATTTATAACGCGCCAACATATTCTGTAGCGATGTACATGATACGTTCAAGACAAAGATACATACAAATTAACGAATAGCAAGGCAAGGAGGGCCCTGTCTTTGAGCCTCAAATCCATAGTACTTTCCCTAAAGCACCTTGTGGGATTGAAACTCGCAGCCTTACAACCTAAAAGGTATTGTGTGAGGAAAAGGAGGGAGAGAGAGGTGAGAGTGTGTTAGGGTGGAAGGTGATACGCTTCTTTAGAGAGATGTGTTTTTAGAGAGGTTTTGAATGTTTTGAGGCTGGAGGATAATCTGGTGGAGTGAGGCAAGGAGTTCCAGAGAATAGGGGCAGCACAAGAAAATTCCTGAAGGCTAGAGTGAGAGGAGGTGACAAGAGTTGTGGAAAGAAGAAGGTCATTAGCAGAGAGAATAGGGCAGGTGGGGGAGTATTTGGAGTTGAGACCAGAAATGTATGGGGGAGCGCTCTTGTTGAGGGCTTTGAAAGTTAGGTTCAGGTTTTTAAATGTTATTCTGGAGGCTAAGGGAAGCCAGTGGAGAGATTGACAGAGAGGTGATGCCGACACTGAACGTTGTGTATGGAAGATGAGTCTAGCAGAGGCATTCATAATGGATTGAAGTGGAGATAGTCGGGTGGTGGGTAGGCCAGCAAGAAGCGAGTTGCAGTAGTCCAGTCGAGAGATGATAAGAGAGTGTATAAGGATTTTAGTTGTGTCTGGTGTAAGAAATTGGCGAATTCTGGAGATGTTTTTTAGATGGAGAAGACAAGATTTAGTTAGTGATTGTATGTGAGAGATGAAAGACAGGGCGGGGTCCAGTAGAACCCCAAGACAACGGGCTTGGGAGGAGGGGGTGATGATGTCATTATTGACAGTGAGAGAGATGTGAGGAATTTACACAGTGGGAGAGGGAGGGAAGATTAGGAGTTCAGTTTTAGACATGTTGAATTTGAGATGGTGGGTGGACATTCAAGAGGATATACTAGAGAGGCAGTTGGAGACGTGTTAGAAGAGAGAAGATAGATCTGGTGCTGAGAGGTAGATTTGGGTGTCATCTGCATAGAGATGATATTGCAGCCCAAAAGAGTTTATAAGGGTACCAAGTGAGGAAGTGTAGATGGAGAAGAGGAGCGGGCCTAGGACAGATCCTTGGGGTACGCCAACAGACAGGGGGTAAGAAGAAGAAGAGGTGTCAGAGAAGGAGATAGCGAATGATCGATTTTGTAGGTATGATGAGAACCACGAGAGGGCAGTGTCTCGAATACCGAAGGAGGAGAGGATATGGAGTAGAAGGGGATGGTCAACTGTGTCAAAGGCAGCAGAGAGATCTAGAAGAAGGAGAATAGAAAAGTGACATTTGACTTGTCAGTAAGCAGGTCATTGGTGACTTTAATGAGAGCTGTCTCAGTGGAGTGTTGGGGCCGAAAGCCGGATTGGAAGGTGTCAAGAAGGGAGTTAGAGGAAATAAAGCTGGTAAGGCGGGTATAGACGAGCCGCTCCAGCAGTTTGGAAGCCAGGGGAAGTAGAGAGATAGGGCGGTAGTTAGATGCATTGTCAGAGTCAGATGAGTACTTTTTGAGGATGGGTGTAATTGTGGCGTGTTTTAGACAAGATGGAAACTTGCCGGTAGTTAGGGAAAGGTTGGAAATGTGTGTGAGAGCTGGGATTAGTGTGGTAGAGAGGGGAGAGATGAGCTAAGATGGAATAGGGTCCTGAGGACATGTAGTGAGGCGAGTGGATGATAGCAGGCTAGCGACTTCATCCTCTGTAGCTGGGGCAATGCAGTAAGTACACTGAATTTATCTATATAACACATCTTTTTCTGATAATTACTGCCTGTTTTTTACCAAACATTTGAAACACAGGAAATGTATACCTTTAATATGCTTCCTTTAGACACTGCATCATTCATTATCATTTAGTGGCAATAATTGTAATTGACTGGTTTTCTGTAGAAGAAAAAAAAAGAAAACTAATTTTGCATAGATAATTTATTCTTCCTCTTGGCCTTGATTTACATAATACTGGCAGGCGGGGGGCCTTGGGAGTCATTTATTCTTCCACAATATTATACTATTTTATTATTTATTTATTTTTGAGAGCAGCTAAACAAACACACTTATGATAAATAACACTTGCTAATAACCCCTATTTTATTTTTCAAAATATAAGGTTAGGTCCCCTCTGCACAATAATGAAGCATGGTATAAAACAACAAATTTGCAGCCTGTCCTACACATACCTCAATATGTTTTTAGTCTAGAAAAATGTCCATGTCCACTTTACTCATATAGTGTAAGATCAGCTTGGTATTGTTAAGCAAATGCAATATATATTTCATTTTAAAGCATCACAAAATAATACATTTACTGAGTTTCCATTATTTTCAAAATTGGAACAATGGTTATATTATACTAGCGACCTGCCCATTAAAAATGACTGCTGGACAATGCGAGCCTTGCTATGCGCGGCATCTCTCTACCTCCTTTTCTCATTCTGTGTCCTCTCCCTACCTCTTCTCCACTCTCCTCTCTCCTCTCAATGACAGTATAATATGTAATTTTTGTCCCCCCCCCCCCCCCCCCCTATTCCCTGTGTCTCGTCCCCACCCCTAGTAGGAGGCAGGCCAGTTCTGAGTTGGCAAGCACCAACAGATTTGCCAGATTGAGTGAAACTGTTGGGGATGTCCAATCGGGAATGGCAATGCCAGACAGAGCTGTTCCCTTTAACAGCCGGGAGAACAGTTCTACTGGAGGAGTAGGAGGGCAGCATAGGCAGATCAACAGAAAGGTTTTGGTGGTAGGGGACTCTATTATTAGGAAGGTAGACAGGGTGATTTGTCACCCAGATCCCAGCAATCGATCTGTATGCTGTCTCCCGGGTGCCCTGTTTTAGCATGTTGTGGAACGGGTAGACAAATTATTGGGAGGGGCTGGAAATATTGGTACCAATTACAAATTTAGTGGAAGATGGAATGTCCTAAAGAATGATTTCATAGAACTAGGTAATAAGCTGAAGGCAAGGACCGCCAAGGTAGTATTTTCTGAGATATTACCAGTGCCACATGCTAGCCCAGGAAGGCAGAAGGAGCTTAGGGAGGTTAATGCATGGCTAAAAATGTGGTGCATTAAGGAGGGGGGTGGGTTTTTAGAACACAGGTCTGACTTCTCACTTGGGTACAAATCTCTATAGCAGGGATGGATTGCACCTTAATGATGAGGGAGCTTTTGTGCTAGGGGATAGGATGGTAGAACGGCTGGGGGAGTTTTTAAACTAGTAGGTGGGGGGGGAAGGATGAGATAGATGTAATGGGGTAGAAATTGTAGAGGGGGTAAGAAACACATTAACTAGTCATGGGGGAGGAGATGGGGGAGGGTTAGTACAGTCAATAGAGAGGTATTGCTAAGTAACTCAAGTACAGTGGCAGGCACTTCAGAACTACTGACTCATAACATAAGGTGTATGCTTGCTAATGCCAGAAGCTTGCCAGGAAAAATGGGAGAGTTAGAATTATTAGCAATTAATGAGAAATGGGATTTAATAGGCATTACTGAAACATGGTGGGATGAATCTCAGGACTGGACTTTTAATCTGGATGGTTATAACCTATTTAGGAAAGATAGGGGCAATGGTAAAAGAGAAGGAGGGATTTGTCTGTATGTTAAGCCTCTAGTCAGAGAAGATATTTATGCTGGAACCAAGGGGAGCAGGTGCTTGAGTACACTCAGGGATCATTATCTGGCCCAGGTTATGCAAGAACCTACTAGAAATTAGGCTATCTTGGATTTAGTTATCTCAAATAATATTGATATAGTAGCTAATGTTGGAATAGGGCAACCTTTGGGAAACAGTGATCACAACACAGTCTCATTTGAGATTGAATTAAAAAAACATAACTAACAAAAACTCAAACTTAATTTTAAAAGGGCAGATTTTAACGGTCTAAGGGCAGCAATACAAAGTATAGCCTGTGACAGAAAACTGGTAAAAACACTGAACATAAATGGACCACGTTCAAATCCTTACTAAATAAACATACTTATCACCATATACCATGTGGAAATAAAAGTAGAAGGAGTAAATCACAAAGATGAATTAAAGATGAAGATGAGGAGAAAAAACAGGCATTTAAATTATACAAACTGGAGGGGACAGAGACTTCTTTACGTGAGTACAAGGAAATCAACAAGGCTTGCAAAAGGGCTATTAGACGGCTAAAAAAGAAAATGAAAAGTTAGTTGCTAAAGAGACTAAGACTAACCCTAAGATATTTTTTAAATATATTAATGGTAAGAAGGCCAGGAAGGAAGCTATAGGAACATTACAATGTGACACAGGCCGTCTGATAATTAGTGACCAAGAGAAGGGAGATGAGCTAAATAGGTTCTCTTCTTCAGTATACAGAAGGGAGGTACCAGTGAGGTACCCAACATAATGGGGCTACACTACCTTCACCAAATAACTGGTTACCGCAGAAAAAAATCCAAAAGAGGTTGGAAAAAATTAATGTTAATAAAGCCCCGGGTCCTGATGGAATACATCCACAGGTACTAAGGGAACTGGGCTCTGTAATAGCAAAACAATGATATTGAATTTTTAAAGATTCAGTCAACACATGGTCTCTACCAGATGACTGGAGAAAAGCTGATGTAATACCTGGGCCAAGACGGAAGAAGCAGAGGCATGAGCAGAAGCAGGTAAGTGAGGGGAAAGGGAGAGGGGGAGGTATTTAGGGGGGTTTAGAATGAGAAGGGGGGTTGAGGAGGGAGGTTGAGGAACGAGGTTGAGGATGAGGAGGGAGGTTGAGGATGAGGAGTGGGGTTGACGAGGGAGGTTGAGAATGAGGAGGGAGGTTGAGGAGGGTGATAAGGGAGGGGGGAAGAGACACGGGAGAGAGAGGGGGACACAGAGGGCAGCACATTTCCCACCCTCGTCTTATACTCGAGTCACTCATTTTACCCAGTATTTTGTGATAAAATAGGTGCCTCAGCTTATACTCGAGTATATACGGTATTCATTATGTAAAATCCTAAGACCTTGGTGCCTACTAAGACTAGGTTAATACAAATATAAATGCATATATGAAGACCACTGTAAAGCCCTAACAAGACGTAATGGTTTCAATTATGCATTCATAGCTAATATAATTAATGTTTAAAGATTTAAAATAGCAATATTGAATATTAAATTTCACTGTCACAGATAAATGTAACATTTTCTAATCAGTTATAGGTTGTCCCCACAGTTAAAAATTATTTAAAGATTGCGGTCAATGGAAACCACTTTAACACAGCAATTCTCCAGCCAAAGGAAAGCATTGTGTCAATGCCCACTTGGCAAAGATGCACCCCTTGGCCTTATAGAGGGCAGAGACCATCAGTAGTTTGATAATGAATATGGTTTGATTTAAATCATTGAAAAATAATCTTATGAATGATAAATGTCTAATAAAAAAACATGTAGCTCCTATTATTAGGGCATTAAAGTGGTCCTTTAAGTAAACCTATCAATCCCTCACATTTGATAAAACAATTGACAACAATGTAGTCTGGGACATGGGGGAAAAATAACAATTGGTTAAATACATTGTTGAGTTATAGGTTTCTTATAATTTACTATAAATCAGAGCAACATCCTATAGAAATATCAATATTTCTGATGGACCCATTACCCATTGTAAGATTAAAGCGTTGCTGTAGTGGTCATACAATAGGCTTTAATTGGTCACTGATTGGCAGTAAAATCTGTATGTATACACAAAATAAATAATGCAGCTTTTAACATTTACATTTCAGTAGTGATGCTGCTCTCCACCCCATATCAGATGTCCAGGGTACTTCCAAGATAGGAGTCTCTATAGTTGCCCTGATTACATTATCTACCTTCTGCACTTCCTAGCATTGTTTATGCAGACAAACCTACACTAGTCAGAAAACATTTAGCACAGACTTCTGAGCAGATCTTCTTCCACCCCCTGGACACCTAAAGGCTGAAGAAGTGGTTTGCCAGTTCCGTCTCCAGTTGTCCACAGTATACAGCTCCTGGTATTCCTAGGTGGTTTCCTTCCAAGTGCTGACCAAGCCCAACCCTGCATGGCTTCAGGGTGGTGTGACTTCTTGGTTCCCCGACTGGAATCAAACCCAGGTTGTAGCAGTGAAAGCTCTGAATCCTAAATACTGGACCAGGGAACCCTTGTAAATCTTAGCCACCTTCAAACCTCTACCGGCGTCTTTAAAGCACATTCAGTGCCTCTGGATGTATAAACAAAGGACCTTATTGAGGAGGTTTAGTGGTTTACATACAACATAATACCTGCTCTATAGGCTGAACACATTTTGTCTAACAAAGAACAAGGAGGCCCAATGTGCTTGTTTTGCACACTTGGAATGGGAAGGTAAAAAGGATTGGTTAAATGAAGTGCTTGTTCTGACGGTTACCATATCCAGAGTTGTGATATTAATGGACAAGGTGGAAAAAATATATTTTTTTTGTTAAGAATGTACCAAACAATAATATTAGCAGTCATTAACCCCCTTCTGGATCACTACCTTGCCATGGTAAGGTTACCCAAGATGGGCAGGTCATAGCAGAGAGGTCAGACAAATTGCAGGCCACTGGAGAAGCAACTGGTAACCTACTCTAGTATCTTATGCCAAGATAATCTTATGGATAGGCACAACCAGAGACATAACAATAGATTTATCTGGTATGCTGTGGTCCGTAGGATCATGGAAAGTCTGACATGACAGAACAACTTCAAAATATATACACATATATATATATATATATATATATATATATATATATATATATATATATATATATATATATATATATATATATATATATATATATATACATACATATATACACACACACACACACACACACATACATATACAGTGGATATAAAAAGTCTACACACCCCTGTTAAAATGTCAGGTTTCTGTGCTGTAAAAAAATGAGACAATGATAAATCATTTCAGAACTTTTTCCATCTTTAATGTGACCTATAAACTGTACAACTCAATTGAAAAACAAACTGAAATCTTTTAGGTAGAGGGAAGAAAAAAAAAAATAATGTGGTTGCATAAGTCTGCACACCCTCTTATAACTGGGGATGTAGCTGTGTTAATTAAGAAATCACATTAGGAGTCAGCATACACCTGCCATCAATTAAAGTGCCTCTGATTAACCTCAAATAAAGTTCAGCTGCTCTAGTTGGTCTGTCCTGAATTTTTCTTAGTCGCATCCCACAGCAAAAGCCATGGTCCACAGAGAGCTTCCAAAGCATCAGAGGGATCTCATTGTTAAAAGGTATCAGTCAGGAGAAGGGTACAAAAGAATTTCCAAGGCATTAGATATACCATGGAACACAGTGAAGACAGTCATCATCAAGTGGAGAAAATATGGCACAACAGTGACATTACCAAGAACTGGAGCTCCCTCCAAAATTGATGAAAAGACGAGAAGAAAACTGGTCTGGGAGGCTACTAAGAGGTCTACAGCAACATTAAAGGAGCTGCAGGAATATCTGGCAAGTACTGGCTGTGTGGTACATGTGACAACAATCTCCCGTATTCTTCATATGTCTGGGCTATGGGATAGAGTGGCAAGACGAAAGTCTTTTCTTATGAAGAAAAACATCCAAGCCAGGCTACATTTTGCAAAAACACATCTGAAGTCTCCCAAAAGCATGTGGTGTTATGGTCTGATGAAACCAAGGTTGAACTTTTTAGCCATAATTCCAAAAGATATGTTTGGCGCAAAAACAACACTGCACATCACCAAAAGAACACCATACCAACAGTGAAGCATGGTGGTGGCATGCACCTGGCATACGCTAATGACAAGACAAGACATACGCGTCACGTCATTAGCAGCCGGAAGACACGAAGAGGAGCAGCTGCTGATGGAAGGTGAGGGGAAAGGGTGAGAGGGCGGTTGAGGATGAGGAAAGAGATTGAGGAGGGGGGTTGAGGATGAGGAGAAAGATTGAGGAGGGAGGTTGAGGATGAGGAGAGAGATTGAGGAGGGAGGTTGAGGATGAGGAGAGAGATTGAGGAGGGAGGTTGAGGATGAGGAGAGAGATTGAGGAGGGAGGTTGAGGATGAGGAGAGAGATTGAGGAGGGGGTTGAGGATGAGTGATGAGGAGAGAGGTTGAGGATGAGGAGAGAGATTGAGGAGGGGGTTGAGGATGAGAGGTTGACGAGGGGGATTGAGGATAAGGAGAGGGGTTGAGGAAAGAGGATGGGGAGGGGGTTGAGGAGGGGGAGGGGAGGGGGGTTGAGGAGAGAGGATGGGGAGGTTGATAAGGGAGGGGGAGGGAAAGAGACACGAGGGAGAGGGGGGGGGGGGGAGAGAAACAGGGGAGAGAGAGGGGGCCTTGGCTTATACTCGAGTATATACGATTATATATATATATATATATATATATATATATATATATATATATATATACACCGTATATACACACAGTAGTATACAATTACACACCTCTTGCTTGGAGTATAGAAAGTTAGATTACGTACATCACCCACAAATCACAACACACAGGATCATAAATGAAATATACAAACAAAATTGGTATTTAATAGTTTACAGATTTTGTGTTTGAATGTAACAGTTGCAGAATACAAGAACACATAATATATATATATATTTATATAAATTACAATGTATAAAATACATTTTATGAAGCATTTAATATAGCTGGAGGTTTTATACGGCAATAACGCAACTGAGTTCACATTGTATTGTGTAAACAAAACAAAAAACAAGATATCTGCCCTATATTACCAACACGTGGATAATAAATGTATGGTTCTTTAAGCAATATTACAATAATACAACAAAGGTATGTAAATATGTTACACATCCAGAAAAAAACTTCAATGTTTATACTATAAAATGGCAATAGCTGCTTTCAAAAATATGGTTTTCAATTACGTACAAAAATATAGACATTGGAGTTAAGTTTTAAAATATACATATATCTTAACTCTTAGCTGCAGGAGGGATCTACCACCCACTGCAGTGAAACGCACCGAAACGTCTCAGGCAAAGTTATATTAATTGGTTCAGTCCCATAATGCAGTGCAAGCGTCTTCGCATCTTTAAGTACACGTTGGCTCTGCTTCAACTTTTTGGTTTTGCGTTTTATGGCAGAATTCACAAAATGTTTCAGTGGAAACTTATTTAAAATCGATAAAATGTCTCACTTAATGTTTTTATTTTTTTTGTTTGTTCTCAGATGGACAGCCTGCTATTTCTTTTGAATACCAAGTAGGTAACCAAAGTTCTTGGAGTCCAATAATCTATCCAGTAATGTTCATACTTCGTAATGAGCTGTTAATCGGAGCTCTGGATAAATAAACAAGGCCTATTAAAGTTTATTGGGTCAAATCTCAAGCGGAGTCTTGTTATATCCTACGTGGATAATCATTATGGCATTCACTTAACTTTTTTTTTTAATTATGTAAAGTGCCTAATATGCAAAAAAAATTAAACTTAGTGGGGGTTCCTAGTACAAAATGTATCGGAGCCCTTATTTTTTTTCTTTACTCTAATTTCTATACATCCAGTAGACAATATTATGCAGATTAAATAGTTCCACTGATTTTATATCCAAAACCTTAAAAAACAAAAAGGCAACAAATTGAAAAAAAGGATTGTATGCAGTAGCAGAAATTGCTCTTAAAGTAACATAGCTATGCTAAAAGATTGAGTTCCTTTGCTTAAAAAAAAAAATTGCTCGCTCGCACTGCCAGATGGGACTGAAGTTTGATTTCAGAGTATATACAATATAAAATCAGACATTCCTGCATAACAATTTTACAAGTACATTTTCAAATATTCTATATACATAATGGTTTATTTTTTTTAAATAGCCACTTTAATTATGTTGTCAAATTATATTTAGAGAGATTCTTTATATATATAATTTTACATGAATATTTCAGGTACCTAGAAATGATACAGGTTTGCACTTTGTACTAAATAAGGCTATATTTACAATAGTAGATTTTTTTATTGTTTCGCATATTTGGACTTGATAAAATACAATTACAAAATATTAGTTATAAGAGATTCAGCTAAGGTATTCACAAAAAATATTACCTTGTAGTTTGAATTCTCTGTACCGTAGAGCTATATAGAGATATTCTGCATACAAAACTGTACAATGTATTTGGTCGGCTTCCCACCCTTCAGATAATCTAGAACAGGTTAATACAGAACAATAATACTCAGAAGGTACCCTTAAATGGGCATAGCAGAGGTTACAAATATGGAAGAGCTTAAATTATATGTACTTTATTAACTGAAGATTATCAAGAAATTAATTTTCCAACAGCAAATAACACTGAAATTTGCGAGTTTCATGTCAATCAGCCTTTATGATCCACTCAAACTTAATTTTTTTTACTGCTTTCTTCTGGTTGATCATTGCCAAAAATTGCAAGTTACCCTTGAGGATGTGGCATTATTGTTTACAGCCTAATTTCATATGAAAGAGAAAGAATGAGCATGTGCAACTTCCAATTTTTTTTTTAGAATAATTCCAGACTTCCAGTGGTAATAGCAAGTTTTGCTACTATGCCTGGTGGTGGATCAGAAAGGCCAAGTGAATGGTAAGTATTATTATTTATTAAGACAATTAAGCCATATTTAAAACCTCTGTTCTAGGTGTGCTTTATTTTTCTAATTAGAGTTGAGCAGGAATTTACATTTAGAGAAAGTGACCTAACAAACATTCAGCTTTTTCAGCATTTTATAGCAGCTGACAAGACTACTTCAAGTGTCAATGTTTATGACTTTTTTTTTGTTGTACTTTGTGAACATTTTCTACAAAATCTACTTTATTTTTCAATTACTATTAAGAAGTTAAGTTATTGTACCGACACCCTACAGATAATACAAAATTAAAACGTTCCTGGGCTGGGTTCACTAAACAGTCTTCAGTGAGAGTAATGTATTTGCGATACAAGAATATTTATCTATCTTACAGGCAAATGAGGTCTCACCTATGTAAATCTGGGCCATTATAGAAGACCCTTTCACTGCCCCCTCTACAGTCATGTGTTAAAGGACCACCGTAGTGCCCTAATAACACAAACTAGTTTAATTAGGCATTGACCATTAATAAAATTCATATTCAATGATATATTTACTTCCAAAGTTCAAACACAGCTGCTGCTGGTCTCCGCCCACTTAAAAAAAAAAAAATCAATGGGGTGGTGGTTTTGTCCAGCAGCTAAATTTTCTGACACAAAGTGTACCAACAAAGCTTTACATTGGCTGGAGACTTCTTTTAAATAGGCTTAAGTTTTTGCTGTGGGGCAGCCTATATATTAATGTTTATTCTCTTATATCAGATTGTTCTTAAAACCCTTTTGACCTGTCGTTGCTCAGTCAGCTCTCCACCATTTGCTTAATGACCTTACCAGGGTGGAGACAAACACTGAGCTGGCAGCTAATACTCTAAGCTTTGAAAATTCATTTAAAATTTAATATTGCTGTTATATATTATGAACTATGATTTTTATTAATGATCAGTGCATATTCACAGTAACAAGGTCCTCTTGCCAAGGCATTACAGTGGTCCTTTATATAGTCACTGCAATGATCCAAACACTTTACAGCATGCTAAAATTTACAATACAAAAAATAATGTTGCTATATAAGAACAGAAATAAGACTTGTACCCTGGGGGCAGGAGAAAGCCCTCTAATTAGGCATAGGGGGAAAAATGACCAATTTGATTTACCTTACAAATACAGCAGAGTATTAGCTGGCCCCGTAAACAGAAGCCATGTAAAGAAGCATTTCTGTATTTTCCTATCGAATTTCTTGCCAGAAGATCTCTTTCTTATTATATGGTCCTATTTTAAGAGCAGTGTGTAAGCCTGAAGTCCATGTCTTCATGTCTCTTTTGCATAGAAAAACAAGCAGTTGAGCAAAGCCTATTCTAGTAACAGACACTGCAGTATAAATATGGTCCTCTGTAACAACGCCGCGATATTAGATTTCAGACATCCTCTCAATTCCTCATTGGTGTGGGTTCTAGATCGAAAAGCCTACATGGAGACGTATCTAGAACCGCCGCAGTTTTCTCTTCAGTCATAAAATAGTTTTTGAAATTATACAGGTAAATACAACAGTAATGTAAAATAATGCAGTTCAGGTAAAAAAGGAATTCCTGGTTTGAGGAGTACAAAATGGCTTTATATGAAACCGCTAAGGTCCCATTTACTGAACAAAATGAAAAATACACATATAAATACATAAAATAAAACATTTTAAGTGTAAGTATTAGTCAATTCATCTTAAAAAGTTGCATATATTAAGTGTTAGTTACATGTAAATGTCCTCACACTGCCTAATTATTTTATCTCATGTGATTAATTCTTTATCATTACTCTGATCTACCTACCAACCAGGCATCGACCGCATGCTCAGATGAAGATCTAGAACAGGACACTGATACATAATATAAAACGAAACCTTTTCATTGGTCTCATTTACATATATGGATCTACCAACTGGGCAGGAGATAATCCTCTGAGAAACTTATTAGGAGAGTGGGAGGACTTTTTAATGTAAATTGCAGTTAAAATACCCAACATTTAAGCTCAGATATGTAACACTTCCACTCAAAATGTTTAAACAAACAAAAAAAACAAAAAATCAAATATATGTATTTATGTACTCTTCATTACAGCAATGGCTTGGACCTTTGCTATGCTCAATTGGACATTCTTATTTTGGATTCTAAAATAAATGTAAGGGACCTATTCTGTTTAATGAATATAGTCTTTCTACCCTTCATATGCGTCATCGATAATTAGCCCCCCTGAAACTGCTCTGGGGGCATCTAACACATTTATACAATGTAATGCCATTTACTACTCCTAATCTAATGCTATTTCTTCAGAAGCTCTTATTGCATTTGTATGGGGGGAAAAAAAGAGCTTGCAAGAAATATAGCAAATGTAGTGTCACAAAAATAAAATTTACATTTCTGAATATTTAAATAATTAATTATAGTGTTAATAATAAGAAATGCAATAATATTTTTTGTTTGCACATGCATTTTAACCCCTTCAGTTGAACAACACAAACTGATCCACAATATGTGTCCCCAGAAGAGAATAAAAAAAAAATATCAGCTTTTGCATCGCAAAAAAAAAACTAAATAAAAAAAAAATAATACAAAATTGTAATATATGATGCACTGGCCTGAAAGCCATTACCTTCCTCAATGAGGTTACGTACCAACCATTGCATATTCACTTGTCCTGTGAATCCAACCATCGTAGAAAAGAACAAAAAGCAGCCTGACCGCTCAAATACATGGTTTAAAGAAGCTTAAGTGCACTATATGTCTTACATCCCATTGTACCGTGAGGCAAAGCCACTGTGTGGTGCGCAGTCTGAACACATTTTAAGGCAACTATTATACCCCCAAAGGGTTAAATCAAAAATTAATTCTTCTAATAAGAAGAAACAGTTATTATACAATGTCATGAAATGACCAAGCAGAGCAGCTACTGCAGAGTTCTCTTTTGGAGGGAAAGATGTCGCATTCGTTTTTTGGGTTAAAAACGTACGTTCAGTTTGTTTTTGTTGAGTTCTCGCTCTAGGTTTCCTATAAGAGTGTCGATGCTTTCTTGCAGATCGTGTAGATTCACATCTTGTCCCTCTGTTCCATCTCCTGCCCCCAATGCTAGGAGAGCTCTTAGAGAATGGTCTTTGGGTATTAGCCGTTGGCTACCAACATCTGCATCTGTCCTGACGGTATTTTCGCTGTTCTCCGAGGGAACGTCGTCATAATCTGCTTCCTCTTTTGAGCTTCCGAAGTAGCTTTCCCCGGCGCTGCTCCAGTCTCCCGCGTAGCGGTTACTTGAAGGACTGTCCAGTCTGACCACCCTAGGCCTCAGCACCCCTGATATTTCGGTGCTGCTCAAGTTGAGCATCTGCGGCCGCTTTTTCCTCCGCAGGCACGGCTGCTGCTGTTGCTCACTCAGGCAGTTTACACTTGGTTCTTTGGGAGATGCATTTTTTACTGCAAACCAAGAATACAAATATTTTAAATGATGCAACTATTATAAAGTATTTTATTACTGTATTATAAACATGCTTTAAACTTATTCTATCTTCATACATACACTAAACTTAATGATTATAAAAAAAAAAAAAAAAGAAAGTTGTCTGTGCAAAAAACATGTAACATACATGTACATTAATATAAGCAGGTAGTCTCTCAACACTGGTTAATGTTCAAGTCTGTTCAATCAAAGGAAAGTTCAGCAGCTCAAATTATATTTTTTTTTATTAAATAAAAAAAGTAAATTGGTCAAAATGGCTGCCCCTCCTGGGCTCCAGTAATATATTTTGAAACATTAACAAAAATAATTGTGCGGTGGGTAAAATATATAAAAGTAAGTAGCCATCTACACCTATTTTATACCATTATAATGTTTAGGAGCCATAAGCATACATTACGTCTTCAAAGAGCCCTGGGTGACCATGCTTCCTTGATTCTACTACACATGTATGTATATGTCTGCATGCATGTCACATGCTGTACCAATACTAACTGCCTATCCTCATGCAAACGGGATTATTCCTAAAGATGACCTGCCCGTAGACTGGGATAAGATGCACTAACATCTATGAAAACATGGAGGCTTATACCGGAATGGCTGAACCCAATGTTCACAACAGCACATACGTTTATCTTCCATGTTATTTTTATAAGTGTATGGATATTTCTATGTTTATATCTATAAATTGAGACAGTATTTGCAAAAATTATTTTTAAATGTTTCAATAAACAATATTTTCTTATGTTATATTTTATTTATTATATTTTATAATACTCTCAAATATTTCCTTTTTCAGTTTAAAAGAAAGATTACGCTTGTAATGTATCCAATAAACGAACACTATTCACTGCTTTCTAAGGCATGAGAATAAAATCATTTTTAGAATAAATATTCATTTTAGCCAATGTTGCTAATGCATGGAAGCTGCCATTACATTTCAAGGCATGATCGCAGGGATTGAATGTTTACTTGCAAGCTTCCTTGTGCATATACGGGGAAGGGGTCAAATGCTAAAAAGCTTATCGGACTCAAGTAATGAGATAAATTAATTTACACACTCTCATGTTTCAGCATGGAAGATACAAAACATGGAGCCTTCAGGTACAAGCTGCTGAAGAAACTAAAACAACTTTACCTAAAATGCTTTTATGCTTCATACTTATATTACTTCTAATATTATTTTGTTACATACATCACAACCGTGCAACATTTTCCCTAAACTACACAATGCAGTTCAAGCATAACAAACGTATTTCATCTAAACAGGTCTTCAAAATGTTGTTAGTTCTTTGTCTCTTCTGTATTCAGGGCTGACATGCAACATCATATAGACATTTATAGAGACCTTCCAGATTTATAGACACTATAGTAAGTAGAATATTAATACAAAAATCAATGGAATAAAACAATCAGCATGGTTACACTTTAAAAGGACTCTCTCACCCCAAAATCAAGTTGTTTTTTGAAGGTATTCTTAAAGTGCTATACAATTGACTTGAAGTTGAACAGTCCCTAGGATAATTAGCAATGTTTCTGTCGTATTCCTGTGCTAATGAGAAGATTCCACATATTAATTAGCTGATTTAAATGTACTAATTAGAATTACATTCCGTTTCTCTATGTGGTTGCAAAATAATGCCGCTGTAAGGTTATTATGCAGGTAGATCCCCTCTCCTTACCAAACACTGAGGAGTAAATTAGCCTGTGGAGCCGCACTATCAATGTCAAATACCTTAATCATTATTTAATACAGAGAAAAACTGTGAATACAATTTGTTATGTTGAAACCAACTTGGTGGGGTAACAGTATCCCTTTAATGAGTTAATTAGCCCAGGAACCTGCTTACGAGGGGGCTACACATGCCTCACAATACTAATCACAGCATCCCAGTGTATCAAACACAATTCTAGAAGATACCATCTGCCACTGAGTACATCCCATGGAAAGCACGTCACAGATTGTTACCTGGACCGGTATTTGCACAGCGCGAGTTACTAACTGTCTCTTCTTTATCGCCTTCCTATGGTAAACAGTACAGACTGTTTTATTTCCACACATACTTGGCAAGCACTGCCATCTGTAATATTTGCTTCTGACAAGTCCCTAGTACACATAGCCTGATAAATAAGGACAGAAGTCCACTTGGGCAAGAATTAAACAAGAATAAAATGTTTGTCTTCACCCATATGGCAATGAAAAAGTCACCAGAAGATTGCAAAGCATGGCCTGATGTGGATTAAAGCACCAATGCACTTTGGAAAAGAAGTCGCATGTTTGTGAAGTATGAACTAATGACATTAGCAGCACTGCCTACTGGTAGTGGGTGGAGCAGGATTTTTGGCCTCATTCATTAGAGAGTTCAGCTTTTAGTATCTGATATTTTCCCCATCTGCTATTTTATACTGCTAATTCTGTTCCCCCTTGTAAATCGCTACCTTGTCTTGGTGAAGGAGCTTGTGTACTTAAACTACACCATGTAGGGTAACCCAAGATGGGCAGGTCACAGCACAGAGGTCAGACAAATTGTGTGCACTGGAGAAGGAACTGACAACCCACTCCAGTATCTTTGCCAAGACAACCTTATGGATTAGCACAGCTAGACACAAGATGTGCCTGCCCCCCCCCCCTTCATGCACTGGACAGGAAGGATACCAATCATGTTATTCTCTGAAAAGGAGCAGGATCGTGTCTTTAAAATGTGTTTAGACTCAAGCCTTGCAAAGCTGCTGCTGTTATTTAGTTACATACTTTATAAACATATTACGTTTTTTCAAGTTCCACACATCGGAGTAACAATCACAGACAGCCACTTAGATATGATTACAACTAGGAATTATTATATTATTTTCATAGTTCAGCTGATTCCCGTTTTACAAACAACGCACCACAGATGCTGTATATTTGGACAGAGTTTTGCAAACAAATGCTTTTGATTGTACTAATCCACCAGGAATAATACAAAGGAAATAATAAAAAAAAGAAATGGTTATTGACACACTGTACTTTTCAATGTATCTCTTAATATTCTTATAATAAAATTATAATATAATATTCTTCAAATATTGTCCATTTAACAAGGCGTGGTTCCTAAGTCAAGCAAGTAATCTGACCTAACTCTTCCTACATATCCCCATTTCAGTTCTTCGTAAAAAAATAAATAAAAAAAAATCAGTTCAAAAGATCCAACTTAATGGAACGGTTTTGTTAAAGTTATAATTATTTGAAATACAAATTTTCTTTATATTTGTATTGGCTATTTTTAGAGGCCATACACCAAAACATAAGCATTCAGCAGTCTGGAAATATCAAAAATACAATATTCCAATGAACTGGGATGACAGCATAAATAACCTTGGTGGTATGAATAATTTGCATTTATGATTAAAGCACAAAAGCTTTTTGTCTAAATGGCCCAGATTACTATGGCAAAGGCAAAGGGTTAATGATAACACACCATGACTGTGATGAGCCAGCCGACAACATGACTTTGTTTAACTGGCAGCAAGTAGTGAAATACTCAGGATCTGTCTGGGCATTTGCAGCATACAAGGCCTCAAATGATATGTTTGTGTACGTACTAATTGCTTTGCCTTTATTTGCTTTATCACATTGATGTAAGACTCCCAGTCATGTTTGTGATTATAACCTGTCAGACTATGTCCAATGGATCTGTGTGGAAAACAAGAAAATAACACCATACAAGCCTAGAACTGATCAGGCCGTGTAATTTATCAAAGTGTCAACTAACCACCTATCACATTTATATTCCTTTACAGAGAGAAGAATATTTTTATTTTGCATTGGCGTGTGTAGGGTGGAAAGGTGCCTTGACTACAAATTACAAAAATAAATAGAGACTTTAAAAGGACCATTGCACACTGAAAAAACAAGAACAAATATGTGTTTGAAAACAGAGTCCGACTAAGAGCATGAATAAGCAGGAAAAAAAGTCATAAGGCTAGTTTTTAAAATTAGAAAAAGATAATACAGTAAAACCCCCGTTATCCGGCACCCATGGGGACTCCCTATTGCCAGATAAGTGTAGTTGCCGGTTAATCGGGAGTCCCCAAATGTAAGGGTCTAAACGACTCAACCCCCCCCAAAATGCCTTTAAAAAGGCATTAGCACCTAAACTGGGCCAGAAAAAAAACAAAAAAACAATTAGAAAAAAACATAGTATTTTTTATTTTTTTTGCTGTCTCGAACTACCGAATAGTGCAGATAGTGCCGGTTATGCCGGTTTAGCGGGAGTTTTTGAAAATGGGGAATTGATGCCTGTTGCTTGAGAGTCTTAGTTAGTTGGGTGCTGGATAACCATGATTCTACTTGTATGTATATATATATATATATATATATATATATATATATATATATATATATATATATATATATTTATTTTTTTTATCTCTGCAGGATCCTGGAGGGATGTATAATTGGATAAATCAGTGTGAGAGTTTTTTTTACATTTCTGGAGAGCTATGGTTGCAGTGAATGATGCAAGGGGCCTGTCTCTAGGCCAGTGAGATGGAAGGGGTATTGTGTCTATTTCAATCTTATCCTATAATCTTTATAATGGCTCACGGTTTCATAATTTCTCACCCCACTCTTTACACACACACCCTCACGATCCAGCTCTGAGGAAATTATTGTCAACTGTCTTTTTTCATGAAGTCTTTCAACATGTGATTGTTCCATTTCAACTTTAAAATGATATTACCAGTCTGAATGACGTGACAATATTGGCTTGGTCACAGTACAATTTGTAATGCTGTGGTGACTACAGTACCAATCCTGTAGTGTTGCTATCGGACTCTAAACTACTAAACATGAAGAAATAGTAGATACATTTGAACAAGGCAAGGATTATTAATTATCTGAAAATATATGAATAATTATATAATTCTGCATCATTTTTTCTGTAATGATATTCATAGCCCAATATTTACAGTCCAATGTAACTTAACGTATTTGTAATTATTCAGCATTATTGTGCAATGTGAGCCTCCTTTTTGCACTATGTGCTAAACTACAGACAACTTCACCACTGTGACATGGGGTACGGCTGTTACCTGGCCATAGCTGAAGTAGATAGTGGAGCACTTCTATGTGTTTCTTGAAGTCCAAGGCGCTAGCGAGCTCTTCAGAGTCAATAAACACTCTGTTATTGTGGTTGGATGTTTCTTGTCTCTGGCTCAGCAGGACTGGACCAAAGCAAACCGCCAAATTCTGACAAGTCATCTTATTCACTTCATGGTAAGAGGCCACCAACTTCAAGTGGTCCAGCAGCATCTTCAGGGTTGCCTGATGATAAAGAGTCAAAACAAATATATATATTTTTATGTATGTATGTATGTATTTTCTTTTAATTTTTTTTTATTTATTATCAGTGGTTTGGTGTAGAAAAACTATTAACGATTGAAAACGTAAACCATGAACAGATTATTCAAAAACAAAAAGTTTCATAGAAATGTATTTTGACGTACCCTCTCCACATCGGGCAGACAGTCCAGGAGCCCCACTGTATGTTCAGAGTCCCTGGTGTCATTCTCACAGCCACTGGCGGCCATTTTTAATGGTTTTTCAGCCATTGCACCTAACACTGCTTCATATAGCTGCTTCGTAATCAATGGGGAAGGAAGTTCTCTTAAGTAATCCTTTAAGACTCCTACATAAAATACACAAATAAAAGACATGTATAAGAAACTAGGTATGCTCAGTAAAATTAAAAACAAAATGTTTAATAAATAAAGTGTTATTCCACATATAAAACATCACATTTGACCATAGATACAATATCACAACATAACTGCACAAAAGTCTTAAAAAACAAAACAAAAAAAAAAACAATAAATGTACCTCAACACAAAACTATATCAGTGTCTCTTCTTTTATTGAATTCCCAGGGTAACTAAAGCATATTTAAGTCAGGGAATTACCATTGAGGAAGGAATATAGGTACAGTCCCTTATGCAGTTTTATTTCTCTGTAATTATATACATATTAAACAAACTGCATTTGCAAACATACATTTGTAAAATTTCAGTTTAAAATCCAATCATTCTTGGCACATACGCCATATCCCATCTTTTGGCATAAGGTGTATCCACATACAAGGCATAATGATCTTTCAAATAATGTACAGTCTAAATAAGAGGAAACTTAAATATGGAAGATAGTCTGAAGATAAAATTTGTAGAAGCCAATATGGGATGAAATGCATCATCTTCAAAACATTTTTATTGGTTGGACCCTTGCCTGATTAAGTCATTAATCAAACTAGTATTCTGAGCATGTCCATTGGCAAATGGCAAAATGCTTAAAAACCCAAGAATTATTTAGCATCTGCCAAAGCTTCACACTGGAGGTTTGTGGGATATCCCGTGAGTAGGTTTGTCCGATTGACAAGGTCTCATATCAAATCATTTTATTGAGGAATTATCTATATGTGTAGTTTAAAGTATATTAATTTTTTTGCGTGTGAACTACACACCCAAGGCACATATATAGGTATTCGCCAATGACCTGCGCAGAGTTGTGTCCTAGCGAATCAGCTGTCAGTATCATGACTACCTTCCGATAAGCTTTTTATCAGCCATTGAGAGGGAAACAGTATATTGTTGTACCTGTTTCTGAACGCCCACAACCAGTTACATATTTTATGCTAATTTAGCTTGGCTGTTCAGGGTGTTCCTTCTCAAAATTAACTGCCTGAAACCTGAAAAAATTTGCACACTTTAGCGTAAGTTTATTAATGTTTATTTTGGCTTTCATGCAAAAAAATAATATTTGCATACACTACTGATTGACATCTATCAGATACATTCATAATCCATGAAAACTCCCATATACGTATAATTTCAAGGAAATGTAAGGTTTTACTTTTTTATTGTTTTGCATGAAAAACAATAAAGTGTAAATTTTGAAGCACTTTCAAATGCATAAAAATACATTCCATGTACCTTGTTTTACTACCCAGCCAATGAAATTATGAACACGCCAGATCACTCACTAGATGCCATATTGCCTTTAAAAACAATATTTTTTTTTAATGAAAAGTCTGATTTACAGTACTAAACATTTTGAAAATATGTTTATGTTCCAACTTTTATGTTGGGAGCACTTACCCGAGGATAAAAGCACTCCGTGCTCATTTTGTTGTCCCAAGTAAAGAGCAGGAACCAAACATACTTCACAAGCTATAAATACCATTTCTCACATGAGTAACTTCCTATCCAGACTTATTTTTATCCCACATGTCACTTTATACAGGCTGATTAGAGAACATTCATCTTAGTCACCAAGACAACTATTAGATAATCAAATGTAACATAAGCCCAAAGCAAGAGGACACACGGCTACCAGCTTGGGGCAAGATCACCTTGCACTAGGTACATTTTTCTGAAGGTTCACATAAAATGAATGCCCAATTCAGACTATGGACATTCACTTTAGGTAATCTGCTCTGGAAATTGTGACTACCACAGTCCCTTTAAACAGTGGCTAATAGGCAGCCCAGGAGCCTAATAAAGCCCCCACCCTGTTCTCTAGAGTGGGAGAGCATGTCCCTCTTCAACGAGTCCCACAGATGCCATTGTATAGCTCCACAACTAGCAACAGGTCCCACAGAGTCCAATGTATAGCTCCACAACTAGCAACAGGTCCCACAGAGTCCAATGTATAGCTCTACAACTAGCAACAAGTCCCACAGAGTCCAATGTATAGCTCCACAACTAGCAACGGGTCCCACAGAGTCCAATGTATAGCTCCACAACTAGCAACAAGTCCCACAGAGTCCAATGTATAGCTCTACAACTAGCAACAAGTCCCACAGAGTCCAATGTATAGCTCCACAACTAGCAAAGGGTCCCACAGAGTCCAATGTATAGCTCCACAACTAGCAACAGGTCCCACAGAGTCCAATGTATAGCTCCACAACTAGCAACGGGTCCCACAGAGTCCAATGTATAGCTCCACAACTAGCAACGGGTCCCACAGAGTCCAATGTATAGCTCCACAACTAGCAACGGGTCCCACAGAGTCCAATGTATAGCTCCACAACTAGCAACGGGTCCCACAGAGTCCAATGTATAGCTCCACAACTAGCAACAGGTCCCACAGAGTCCAATGTATAGCTCTACAACTAGCAACAAGTCCCACAGAGTCCAATGTATAGCTCCACAACTAGCAAATATACTCTCCACACACAAAAAAAAAAACACATCCTCATTATCTATACATCCATTACCAATTAATACACAACTATCTCTCTCCAAAAAGTGATTTTACCATTTCTGGAAATTCCCATTTCATAATGGGGAACTTTGCTCAGTTACGTAGGCCTCTTTGTGACTTGATTCATTATTATTTGTGTTATTTAAATTGGTAGATAAAATGTGCTCATCAGTGGGGAGCCTCTGTAACTTCATCAGCTTTTTGCAATCTGTGACTGCCATATTTAGGACTGGAGTAGTAAATGATAAAAATTAATTCCAGAGGGGAGGGGGAAAAAGTGTTGTCATTCCCTGTTCTACTTGCAACTCAAATACCTTGATTGACCACAATGTGTATTTCCATCTGCACATGAGTAACTTACAATGCCCTGGAGGACTTTAGACACACAAATATGTGATGCCAAGAATTTCTTCCCCATGTCGTGTTTTGACATGAGCAAAGAGCCTACACATAAACAACTGAAGACTAGAAGTAAATCATGCGTGATCGCGGCACACAATATCCACCTGCATCAGTACGGCTTTACATTTCTGGTAATTTCCTTAATTGTACAATGTACTAACTGGAAATCCTTGGCTCCTGTCATAAGTCAACTAGTAATAAAGATCCATTCACGTAAAACCAACTAAATGGACAAAGCAACAGTCAGATGAAAAAAGACACATACATTAATATAAATGGCATTTTATGTTATTAAAGCTTGAACGTTGGGAATCGTAAGCATTAACTATGGATAAAAAAAACTTCATCTATCTAAACCGCTTCATCAAGGACCACTAAAAGGACCCCTGTACAATGAAAAAACAAATATGTACATCTGAAAATTCAAAGTCTGGCTTAGACCATAATTAATCAGGAAAAAGTCATAAATCAAGCTGTTGATTATAAATAAGTAATAAAATATAAATAATACATTTGCAGGACCCTGGAAGCAGAGAAAATGCGTCGGTGGAAGTTGTGTGTGACAGGAAGGTTTACAAATCAGATAATACAACCTGCCTGCTTGTGTGTCAATTCCAATCTTATCCAGTTATCTAACAAAAGCACTGGCTTTTTCCCTGTTCCCTCCACCTATCTCTTAAAAAAAAAAGAAAAAACACCACACGATACAGCTCTCAGAAAGTGATGTAACAAAACACCAAATGGATTCCTGTACTGAAACAGAATCTTCTAGAATTCAGAATTTTCTAAAAAATGTGTTTATGGTTAGTTTGGTACATACTTAACAAACAAGAGCCTTTCTTCTTCAACTACAGGGTTCTCCAACTCTCATTGTATGAGGGTGATCAAGAAGAGTATGACCACATTTGTAGGGTGCCTCAGTCTGTTATACGTACACACACACACACACACACACACACACACACAGCAATATTAAGTACTGGCCCGGCACTTTTTATTATTTTTTTTTTTAAGTGCATTCAATTTTACAGTTTTATCCAGACTATGGGGTGAAAAAAAAAAAAAAATAAAGATAAACCGGAACTCAATCTTTAAAAAAAAGCCTTTATTTCTTTAGCTGGAGGTACAGTACGACTGCCAAATAAAAACTGCTAATCCCCAAAAGCATGACAGAAATACCATCTGTGTTTGTTCTTTAACAAAGCAACACTTGTTACTAAAGTCAATGTGGCTGCTGCGAGTCTCTCTCTCTCTCTCCAAGAAAGGTGTGAACCTGCATCCTGTATTGTTTTTTGGGATGGGGGAGTAACCGCTTCCATACAGATGTAAATGTATGCACAGTTAGACTTTAAATTATGCCAATGGTTCCGTTATATTCATTATGCATATTGTAACCAGAAAGTTACTAAATACAAACAAACAAACATGTATTTTATTTATTTATTTAAAAAAACACAATTGTCAATAAAAATATTTTGTGACGTATGTAACATATTAAAAGTGGAGAATTTACAAGCCTCAATGGGATGAGATTTGCATCCCTGTATTTACAATGCATCATTTCTAATGGGGAAAATTGAGATCACAGCCCTCCTCATCTGATCTCAGCCACTTGTGATACTAAATTCCCCTAAAATCAGTATAATTTGTAAATTATGAACATGTAAGTCAAAATCAGAATTGTTGAAAACACGGTTTATGTATTTGTTTCCTCAATTCCTGAGAGCTGGAGCATAAACTGTATGGTTTCAAACTGAGTAAATAAAGAAGGAGTGGCAAAAAGGACTTGTTAGATAATTTGATCTCACTGAATTTGACAACGACTGAATTTGACCCTCTCGCAGGTTTACAAAGCTGCTAAGCTCCATCAATAGATGCAACTTTGTTGTTGTTGTTTAGTCGTTCAGTAGTGTACACTATGGACCACGCCAGGCACATTGTATCAGGTTGTGCTTATCCATTTTCTTGGCAAAATACTGGAGTGGGTTCCTTCTCCCGTGTTTGGCCTATCTGCTATGACCTGTCCATCTTGAGTAACCCTACACAGTTTCATTGAAGTACACAAGCCCCTTGATATAGATATATATATATATATATATATATATATATATATATATATATATATATATATATATATATATATATATATATATATATATATATATATTTTTTTTTTTTTTGGTATTAATTTAAAATGTAAAGTAATAATATATCAGTAGCGACACATAACACCTTTTACAAAAAGCGCATTGCAATATTTACCTACCTAAACCAACAATACAAAGAATGTCATCTTTCCATTTCTCAATCCCTCGCCAAATGACTTTTGCTTGCTAATCCCTTGATAAAGGAATTGTTTAGGAGCCAGGGAGTGCCCTTTGACCTCTTTTGATGCTTTTGCAGCCCTGTGTTAGATTAGCCCGGTTAGCGGTTGGGTTATTTTTTCTGTGTTTACGCTTGCCCGCTTCGCCTGGCCGCTGCAGCAGTCTCTTCTATACAACAGCTCTCCACGCAGAACAAATTTAGACAGCAAGCAAAAATCACTATCCACTTCATTAATTCCTCATTTTTCAGAGCCACTCAACTGTTAATTGTATGACATGCTTTACTTGGAATCAAATTCACATGGATGAAAGCAGACATGATGCAACGCCATAACTATGAGCCCCTTACCAAAACCAGCACTTGAAAGTCAAGTTACATTATACCTTGACAAATAAGAGAATCGGATTTACAGGGTTGTGAGAAAGGGTTAAAAAGACACAGTGGAGATTCTAAATATGAAATAATTTAATTTTTTTTATTTATTGTTTTTTCATTTCTAAAGTACTTGTTATTACCTATAGTTTTATACCATGTTTGGAATAATCACTGTGCCATTTTAACCAGCCACACAAGACAGGAGTAAGAAAATATCTTCTCTTTAGGCAATGGTGGGAAAATACAAACCATATTCTATAGACATAACTACAGGATTTTCTTTTAGTTGGTGACAATAATTATATGTTCATTATAGCAGAAAGATGTTGCTAATATTTCAGACTCCAAATAAAGCAAAAGGTATCTTTCTGTGGACTTGAAGACAGAGCGAGACAGTTCTTTGAGCCAAAAGGCACTTAGTCCTTTATACAAATGTTGACTTAAATGTCAGAGCGATGCGTATCTATGTGAACTGTCTATTTAGCATTTTCAGAGCATAGTAAAATTCTTCTAATGCAAACAAGGAGTCATGCCAGGTGTCTATGCACCAGGACTCAATGTGCTCTTGTAGGGTTATTTTTTTACGTAAACGTGCTAGTTTATGGCTTTTATTTAAGTAAAAATGCAAGTTAACCGGGCTAGTGCACACACACCTTTCATATTAATCCTGTTTTTAATTCCCCATTAATTAAAGGGCCACTTAATTCACTTAAGCAAAGATCTTCTTAAAAAAAATAATCTAACGTTTGAAGTCTGTTTACATAAAGTGTATCCTGCCCATTAGTATAGCTGTGGTGTGTGGTAAAGACAGTGATTGATAGCAATTTGTCCCTGCACTCACAAATGCACCGACCAGTTAACCCATAACTGACCTGTTTAGGTGATTCCAGCATTCCATGCTCTGCACAGGTGGATTTGATAAGGGTTAGCCTTTTGCTCACTACACGTGCTGTGGCTGCGGGTCTGGCAGAGACACACACGTAAACACATATTTAACTTACGTGCATTTTTTTCCACTGAGAGAGCAAATATTTCAAAAATTCTAAAAAGTATTTCAAAATGCTTTTAGGAGATCTTTACTGTGATGTGGTCCAAAATATGCTGAATTACTTCGCCCTTTAACTCCATTTTGGTAGATTGCAATCTCAAATGTAACTACTTTTCTATTCATCCCAAAATGTTATTTTTTTCTGGTCTCAACATTACTTATCACTACAGAGGTTTCTCCTTACCTGTGATAACATTAATGTCTGGGTACTGGTTCTCACACAGACTCACTGCTTTGCTGTCCCTCTCAAACGCCTCCCGGAGCTCTTTCTTCACAGCAGCTGAACCACATAAGCGATAGAGACCCACAACCTGCAATATTAACACATTATTATTTATCCTGTTACACATTAATAATATAACCCAGTCAGTTGTCAGAAAATGGCAAGTACATTTAAAAACTTTATTTCCTGCTTAATTTTGTTCCTAGATTTAGTCATAAAGCTAGTTAGAAGAAAATGTGATGCCTCTGCAATGGTGGAAAGTGGGCACGTGTGTGTGGGCGTTTACTTTTTTTTTTTTTTTTTAGACCTATAGTTGTAGTGAATGATGCAAGGGGGGTGCTTTTGGGCCAGTGAGAAGGAAAGGGAGTTGTATCTATTTCAATCTTAACCCATTATCTTTACAATGCTCCCTGTTTCCTTATTCCACACTTTCACTTCACTTATAGCCATGCACACCCCATCATGAATCAACCCTGAGGATGTGATGTAACAAACACAAAATGGATTCCTGTACTCAAACATATTATTCAAAAATGGAAACTTTCCCAATAAATTGTTTTATACACATGGCTTACATAGCCACTAATATTGTTAGTTTGATACATACTCGCCCAACGAGTTTTTGTTTCTTGCAGTAGTCGTTTAAAAGGCCAATCTAAGTTTATAAAAAGTCAATAAGAAGCACAATAGTACATTTGTGTGTATAGTTCCATATCTAAAAACAAGAAAAAAGTCAGAAGTCTTAAAGTGTCTGCACTGCACTTTTGGAAACTGGGAGGAGACATGCAAATGAGCTCACAATACTTTACACAGTTTAAATCCAATAACCATTTTAACAAAGCCCTTTAAAGCATATGTTTTCTGGATATGCATGGACGCTATGCTTATTGGGGATATACACACACCATCTGGATTAGGGAGTGTAAAATTAAGAAAGTAGCAATGAATATTTGTATTCTAAGGAAGGAAATGCCTTTTAGTATGGATTCATATTGTGTATTATTAAACCATTCTATTAGTGTGTATTAATTTCCAGTGCTATTACATAAATGAGTGTACAGCAGGTCAGGTCTAAATAATTCCCAGCAAGAGCAGAGCTTATCATGGAAGGGGTTAGGGCAGAAGAAGATGGGATGAAGCCAAGAGAAATGATAGCGTCCCATGGTCAGCTGAGCAAAACAGTTGACGTTGATGGTTTGAAGTCCGCCATGCTTTATTGAAGTATGAATTATTTCTCTCTCTCAGGGTCACTGACCAGACCTTGAAACAGTGAGCCATGTTTTGTCTACACTCGGCGGGAGCTAAAGATTCCCTGGCTGGGACGGCACAGGCTACAGAGCAGGAGACTCCATTATCCATGTTGATGTAGCCGATTCTAATAAGACTGTAAATATTTAAAGAACCACTGTAGTTACATGGAAACTAGAATGTAATAAGCAAACAACATAGAAGCTATGAGCTTAGCAAAATAATTCTGGAGAAAATTCTATTTATGTATAGAGAATCCATCTTGTCTAGTTTCAACACTGACTGCTTGAAGCCTGAGTGGTGCACATGGAAGGTTTCTGGATTTCTAAAAGGAATATAATATACCTGTTTATCCATTTAAGTACAAATACTACCAAGATCTAGGTATTAATAACTAATCTGGCACACAGAAAGAAACCTCAAGAAACAGCAGTGATAGTGTAATGTATGTGTAGCTATACAGAAGAGCCCTTTGTAAAACGTAGTATGCAAATATGTTTGTCTGTTACTCAGCAAGGTCTCTTGGATCTTGTTGAATAACAGAGGCATTATTGTTTGTGAAAATAACATTTATGAGTTTTGTACGAGACAGATGTGCTGTGGATTTATACAATCTGCTCAGACCATGCCAATAACATCGCCATGGAGAGTTCCCAAACAATGTGTAGACGTGGCTCCATGGCGTCTGATCGGGATAAAGAATAATATCTTAGCATGTGTGTATAGTGGGGTAGGGGATTGGGAAATAAAAGACATGTTTGATTCCTTGGACTCGTGCCATAAGAAAACCAACAATGCAAGAAAGGCTTGTGCAAGGTCTACAACTTGAGGATCATACCCATGGCTGGTGGATTAATACCTTGCTAAACCAAAATAAAATACTTTTCAATCAATCTGCAAACTTTCTTACATTTATTTTTCCAGCTAAATATACATGGAAGAAACTTGTGCAGTTCGGTAGACAAACTAGGCCTCCAGCTAAAAATTAATTATGGCGGTCCCAAATATCATGCAATTTAAAAAATATGACAAATGAATAGCATTTTTTTTTTTTTTTTAACCAAAAGGAGGATTTGACCTGGGGGCGCAGTAGATGAGGAGATAAGATAGAGGAGTGTGATATTTGTGACAAAAGGAAATCTAACAATAAGGAAGTGAAATTAATTAATGTGGAGTATTACTGAATTAATTAAAAAAAAACGTAGAAGTTTCTTGGTTAAAGGATGACTGCACTTCAAGAAAAAAAAAAAAAAAAAGACACACATGTTTGATATGCATGTACCCAACTAATAATATTAGCAGATCTATAAGCCATGGGCATAATACAATTTGGGAAAAATCTGAAGTACAGGAATCAATTTTATGTTTGTTACATCGGTTTCTGAAGCAAGAGTGTGTGGAGAGAGGGATGGAGGAGGAGGGAACAGAGAGCCATTGTTAAGATCATTGGATACAACGGAAATCAACACAATGCCTATTCCATCTCACTGCCCAGAAGCAGACCCCTTGCATCATTCACGGCAACAATTGCATCCCATCCTTGAAACCTCTGCCATGACCTTTTTTCACTGTGGTCTGACAAGCGCTCTTTGCAGTTATCTGTAAGCCCCCTATGGGCAAGTACGGTCCTAGATGGCCACACACAATCATACTGATTGACTCACCTGTGCACAGAAAGGCAAATTCCCCAAATTCAGGCCTGTGTGTGGCCCTCCAGGACTGAACTTGCCCACCCTTACCTTAGATGGATTAAATGTGTTAAGAGTCGTTCCTTTAAAAGGATATTTTTTTGTGTGTCCTTACAATATTTATGTCCCAAAAACAAGATATTACACACTAAGCGGACACTATTCCAGAAGTGGACTATATACCTGTCTGGGTTCTCTGGTGGCCCAGTGGTTAGGATGCAAGTGCTTTCACCACAGCATCCTGCGTTCAAATCCAGCCAGGGATCCAAGAGGTCACAATGGCAAGTACTTGGATGGGAGACCACCTGGGAATACCAGGAGCTGTATGTGGCCCATTGGAGAAGGAACTTAGCAACCCACTCCAGTATATCTGCCATTAAAACCAAGTGGATCAGCACGGTGTGTTATCCATGGTGTTACGGAGAGTCGGACACGACTGAGCGACGACATTTACATTTTTACATATACCTGTCTATTTTTCCATTTCAGAAACAAATATTCTTCAGCTTGTTTACTGCCATACTAAAAAAAACGCAAACATTTCTAGTGATCATCAAAATGCTAAAGTGTGGTTTCTCTGCCTCCCCACTTAGTCATATGAGCAATGATTAAACAAATGTGTATGAACAAAAGCGCTTTTTCATATGGCACAAATTTGCAAACAGACTTTGAACCTAAATATCTCTGAAACGCGCAACAAAACAAGGAGATATCACAAGTGTCATCAGGTAACCAAGTAACAAATACCAAAAGGCTTAAAATCAAATTAAGGACATCTGCGTGCAAGATGTGCAAACATTTGTATACAAGGTCAGTGTTTGCCGATTACTTTCACACCTGGCAGGCGTTGGATCAGAAACCAGAATTTATATACAACATAAACATTGTGTTCCCCTTATATGTGGTGTGTTTATTCAGCACGGCCATCACTGTATGCTGTATAGGACAACTGCTTTTCTTGTTTAATAATAATAATAAATTGTCTCCTATGATCAGCATTACTAAAATAAAAAGGAGCAAACAAAAATTGTATTCATAAAATAAACCACAAAAACGGAAAAAACACAATTTAAAAGAAGAGATTGATTGTCTGTTTAGATAAGATAAAGAAAATAGTCATAATGTTATTAAAACGCTTAAAAGGCATATCCAAGTTTCCTGGTTTATTTTTTCATTATTTAGGCAAAAAGCATCCTTTTTTATTTTTATTAATATCTAAAAATCCCTCTAATGATTATGTTGATTCCCCCTAGAGGTCTCTACACAGAGACCTCATCCCCCAAACAGCATTCAGTATTAGGGGACCAATTTAAACCCATTAGTCACCTGCTGCGTCTTCCTCCGCCAATGGAAGAGCATTGATGTCGGCCCCCCAAGTCACTGCTGGGGTATGACCCATATACCATAGCAGCCACACTACATACCCCAGGCTGCTTTGTCGCACAAATAGGAACCACAGAGTTTGATTCAAATGTTTCAGCTAACCTCTTCTTTCTCCTGATTGTCCAAAATAAATTATGAATTTATGCTAATTTAGCCTAACTTCAATGTAAGTGTTCAAATGTTTATTTTGGTATTCTTCATGTAAAAAAATATTTTCATACATTACTATTTCTCTTCTATTGGGAAAATTAGACAGGCCTTTAACACCTATCTTTCAACCAACCCCCTCACCTCCTCCCTACTGGTAGTGACCATATTAGGGTGGAGACAATCAACTCAGTTGGAGGTTGATACTCTAATCTTTGAAATGGATTTTAATATTAAATATTGCTACTATAAAATAGTAATTTTATTTATTATAAATACATAAATTAAAACCGCTCACTCTTATTGTCAGGACATTACAGATGTCCTTTAAAAGATTGCAGCAATCATAATGAGTAATACTGTCAAGTTTAGATAAAATAGTGTCCTCACCCTACTACCTCCTCCCCAAACAGAAAGATTCAGCGATATGGGACAATGTGCAGTTTTTGGAGTCATTGCTGTCCCCTGTGCCCAAAATAAAAAGTTGCACAGTGGAATAAAAAACACATTTCCCATTGCCGAAAAAAAAAACTTTCAGATCTATTAATATACTTGTATCCAAAATTAAACTTTTTTTTTTTTGCATGGGAGAGGAAAGAGGGACAGGTCAGGAAGTGCCTTAGACTATGAGATTACAAAAAAAGTAATTGAAGGATATTGCACTTTGATTATACTGTCCTTCAAAAGGATGGATTTTTTTTACATATTCCAAAAATGAAAGATTGCAATGTATTTTAATATCTGTTTCGGTGGGGACAGCTATAATTTTAAAGCTATTCCAAGAAAACAAACAAACAAACAAAAAAAAAAAGGAGTATCCAAAAGACTACTGAAATGACATCAAACGTAAACTGGTAAAGTAACATTAAACTGTTTGAAACAATTATATAAATGTACTGTACGTTCGGTTTAAAAAAATTTCTACAGATACTGAATAATGATTAGGTGACTTTATGAACTGTATCCTCCTCAATGTAAAACTTCATTTTTAAGAATCTTTTCTACCGGTTTTCTACCCTCTCATATAGGGTGCCATGTTCACCTAAGGCCACACTCACAAGATAGAGGCTTCATGAGATCAGTCCAGTGTCTCATGCGGTTCATGCATACATAGCATGTCATGGTTTACCTGTCAGCAGCATGAGATACTGGTAGTGTGAAACCCGTCCCCCTGTGGGAATAGACTAAATTCACAGCTGTGGTACCCTGCATGACAGTGAACAGGAAGAATGAGGAGGTTCCAGAAGCTTTTAATAGGCAACTGAAGCCCCACATGCACAGTTTGTTCTTTTGAAGACAACTTCATAATAGGTAAAAGTATTTCATAAATTAAGGCTAATTGTAGCCAATAATTTATTGAATTTTTTATGCAATTGTGTGTATTTAAGCAGTCATTGTCCAATATGCCATACCAAAACCATTAGGGTGCCACCTTCTGCATTCAATATTTCCTCCCACTTCAAAAAAGCATACTATAAATATGGGACTATAGTGATTAGTTAAGCAGAATTTATTTATAAAATATAATATACATTACCTGACAGCCTCTCTTTTCAATTTCCACGATACACTTTTCCATAAGAAGCGGCACCATTAATCCTGCATTTTCTTTTTCTACAACTTTTCTAGCATCCACACCAAAAATGACTGGCTCCCGATCCACTCCAAACCTGTCAAAGGAATTCTCCCACTGTTCCATAAGATTCAGCTTTACATAGATAAGTCCCCTGGGCTCTAGTTTAACAGCAAGCTGATGAGTTTTTGTCACCCTAAAAAGTGCAGGAAGAGCAACTGTCCCATGACAGCAAACCCTGTTTTTACGTGGAGTTGGATCCCAGCTGAAAACCACTAACTTCAAGTGTTGTGCATTCTCAAGTTCGATGTTAAACGTGTGATCCATATCCAAGAAGGCCGTCTTACAAGTTAGCAAAGCGGTTCTCGCTTTGTTTACCGAATCAACCTGAATGGCAAAAAACACGTCTTTCGAGTCTATCCTTGGTGGTTTTAAATCTTCTGCCCCATAAAAATGGACGCTCATTAGTCCAGATATATACTGAATACACTTAGGTTGATCTGAAAAGCTATAGTGCCGGAAAGCATCAATGTCTATTTCGGGTTTTGTATTGTTGCCCGGAAGTGCTTCTTTTCCCTTTGTGGACCTATTCTCTGACCCATGCTTACCCGATTTGGCAATAAGCTCAGGGGAATCGCCGTCACTTAGGTACCCCCCTTTGCTCGATGATTTGGAACTGCCTGAACTTTTCTTTTTGTAGCTCTGCTGTGATGACACACTGCTATCCAGGTGGTATCGGCTTATCACATTTCTACTGGCAGCAGATGTTGCATTTCCTTGGGATGACAAGGACTGAGCATGGCTTATATCCCGGCAGTTACCTTTCGATGTGGAAGCAGTGTTATCAGAATTTGCATGGCTTGATGTCCCTTTGACACTCAGCTTCCTACTGAGTTCTGGCAGTTTTTTCATTCTCATAGACAGTTTCCTGACCGTCCGTGGGGATTTAATTTTATCTGGGAGAGACCAATTGATGCTTCCTCCTTTTTTTAAAGGGTTGGGGCTGGATGGAGGAGAAAACTCTGCTGGGGCAGCCAATAAACTGGTCTTATTTGGACTCTGGACGCTGTGACCTTGAAAAACACAAAAATGCATCACGTTATAATGATGATAAACATTCACACATAATAACATTAGAAACATTATATTTTTTAACATTTAATGGAAAATCAGCACTTGGTCCATCAAGTTTCTTCTCCCCTACTCTGCTCATCTAATCATTAGTCATCCTGAATTACACATGCTTAGGGGCAATCATTTTCTGGTAGACTATTTTATATCCACAAATCCTTTAAAGAAAAAGTACAATTTTGCTGAATTTAGAGCAAATGGTATAATTTTCTATAGGAGTGTGTGAGAGTAGAGGTTGATAGACAGTGAAGACAGGCCTCTCTTTTCAATCTCCAAGATACACTTTTCCATTAGTAGCGGCACCATTAATCCTACAAGTTTTCTAGTCTCCACCCCAAAAATGACTGGATCCCAAAGTGTCAAAGGAATGCCTCGACTGTTCCATGAGATTCAGCTTTACATCGATAAGTCCCCTGGGCTTTTAACAGCCAGCTCATGAGTTTACACTATTAATCCAAGTAAGTTGAGGAAAAATAACTATAGGCTTGAGGAAGTAAATGGAGGATGTGCTATGGAAGGAAATGCTTTTACATCTCTTGAGAACTGGTGCATGAGAAGTCTCAGGTGTTGACCATCTATATTCTACATCACTGACTGACAACTTGTATTACTTCCATGCCATCCCTCCTGATCTCTAGAGTGGGGAATCAAGTCTCCTTTCTACAGTATCTGTACATGTATCCATCATTATACAAGTGTAATTTGTTCTATAAAATGTCTCCTAGGTTGAAAAATAAATAAATAAATCTATAATTCGTCAGTCACAGTTAAAATATGCTTGTATAATGGATATTTAGGTATTAAATTCACTTTTTGAAAACATGGCCGTCGCTCATATATAGAGGGGTACCCATGTTCCAAAGAACTCTCCGTCTTTCACTGTAAGGTTTCCATTTTTTGTTCTGCTTGACCATCATGTGCAGGTCTAGACCAAAACTATTGGCATTTAAAGATCACATTTTATACATTACAAAAAGTTTATTGTATGAGAAATTATTGGTCTACAGTGTACAAAAATCACATTAAATAAACATGAAACACATTGACAGTGAGCCTTGTGTGTCCATTGCTCTTTAATTAAATTCAGAAAAGAAAACACAATTAACAGGGTTTCCTTTATTTACATTACACATGTAAGAGCAGATCAAAAACATTGTTTTTAATGTACCCGTCTGTTTTCAGGGTTAATTCTCCCCTCAATAGAATTTATTTTCCATGGGGAACAAATATTCTGTAATGAATAAAAATGCTTCAATAAATGCATGTTTTGAACAACAGTGGCCCTTTAAACCACTAACAACAGGAGCTAGATGAATTAATTAGGGATTAGTCAAAATGTATATTCATTAACATAAAAAGTTATATTGAATATTAAACTTGTTTTCAGATATCAGATTTAAATGCTGCTGGTCTCTACTGACTGGAAGGTCAATGAGGGGGAGTTCTGGCTGGCATAAAGTGCTAGACTGTCAGGCACAATATTATATCAACACAGTCCTCTTCACTGGCTGGAGACTTCTGCTTTTAAAGTGATTTTCCTTGGCAGCAGTTTCTATCTGGAAGCCAGCTTGCAAATTGTTAAATGACTAGTTTATCCTCTATGAAGGCAGGACAAGTGATCTATGAAGGGTATGTTTTCCCTGAGGCATCAACACCCGGCATCCCCACTGTCACTGCAGTCAGTGTAGACCCGTACAGAGATACTAGGTACTAGTTAGTACATTGTGTCATACAATTACATTATAGTGACTACGGTGGTTCTAAATAGAATAGAACCGATAACTAAGTAATAACGATTTTCTTAGAGTAAAAAAATAAATAAAAATTAAAAAAAAAACTAAGTCAGAGGTGCTCATCAGAGAACGAACCAACCTTAATAGGTTAGTTCTATGGCCATGATAAGCCACTCTGAGACTCTTTTAGCTCACTTGTGACCTTCACAGGGAGAAATATCCTGTAGTATATCAGTCTGTATTGTGTAATAGGCCATTAATCAGTGCCTGGAGCTCTGAGCCTAGAGTTCTTACATAGATCACCTCCTTAGTCCTGCGCATTACTTTACCTGGAGCTTTCACTGGCCTTTTAATATCTAATGAAAACAATCTGACCATAACCTCTGCAGTGACCAGAGCCTGTAGGTGTTTAGGGGTCCTGGGACCTTCCTAGCTCTCTCTCCCCACAAACTCAACATATGAGCCGATCCACAGATGAACGACTTGTGAGTGCTTTAAAAGCTAACACTGCAGCATTTAACAATTATAAAATAGCAAGAAGAGCTTCAAAGGGAAACTTATTTTTGTTACAGCTTCTCCGCTTTATTTTAATGCTCTACATGTTGGTGCTGAGCAGTATTCACGAGTCTTTCAAGCACATGATAGCTAAGGTAGGCACAGGGAGCAGGATGAGTTTTATATGTAATTTGGAGACCTTACTTCTATGCAATCTGATGGTAATATTTTCTGCATGGAGTGACATAGCTATTCTTGACATTTTTTACTATTGAAAGCTGCAACAGTGTTACATATGTACTAGATATCTTGGTTTCTTTAAAGGACCACTGCAGTTCAAGAAAAGAAAAAAAAAGGAATTTGTCCACGATGTATGTACCAAAATTAACAATATTAGCAGCTGTGCAAGACATGGGCGTATACTTAGCATTTTTTTTTGGAGGGGGAGGGTTGATCTTGACTTTTGAGTAATCTTTTTATGATTACAGGAAATAATTTTGTGTTCAGTTGCTGAAAGCTGGGTGATGGAACAGGGAGAAGTCCAGAGAATTTGCAGGATAATTTGATAAGACTGAAATGGACACCACACCCCTTTCCCTTCACTGGTCAAGAAGAAACTTCCGCTAATATCTTGGACCACTTCAATGTCATGCAGAAGCATCAAAATGTATTATTTTCCCCAGTTTAAAACTATTTTTTTTATGTTTTTCCCTAAATAATTTAGTTTTTAAGTCCAACTCACAGTTTCTATACATATTTTCCTTTTTCCCCATTGTGAAGTGGTCTTTTCACATTAAAAGAAGATAAACATTGCCTTGGCACATAACTTCATAGCACTTCAGAGTGATAACAGAGCGGACATCGCAAGCAGAGACATGTGGGTCTGTCTCCAATGCAGACAGACAAACACCATTACTCTCCACAATGTCACAACTTAGCCCACTTATCTCAGCTGACACAGCAAGGCCTGCAAGGTTATTGGCAAAGAAAGATGGAAATGCTGATAAGGCTAAGCCCTCTGCTCTTTATCTTCCAATGCACTCAGACAGCAAACCTTATTTAGGCCGATAGGAAGATCTCTTCCGCTGAAGAACAAATTATGTTGTATTCATATAAACAGATAAATCACTTCCTGAGCAAGACATCACTGCGTCATATCGAATTAAGACATATAACTAATGACCGTCCTTATCATTATGCCTGCATTGCAGGCTCACATTATAGTGCTTCACAAAGAGATTGATAACATTATACAAAAGACTTGTGGACAGGTTGACATTTCAAAGAATAAGATCATGTTAATACAATGCCACTGCAGTAGTCATAAAATAGGAGTTTGTTAGTTTAGTAATGTAAGCCATAAAATCTGTATTTAAAGAAAATAAATTAAATCTAATGTCACTTCTCATTAATAACCTTTATCTACACTAACATATTGTGTAGAGCAATACAGAGGCGAAGTACAAGGCAAAAAACTATTTTATCACATTGTAAGAGAATGGAGGGCACTGTCTTTGAGCTTAGAATCTAATGTACATAGTGCTTTCCCTAAACTTCCTTGTTCAGATGGTGGCAGGGGATCTGCCCATGAGGCTGTCCTGGTGGAGGCATTGTGCAGTACAGATGAAGGCTCCTATAGCAGCAGCCTCCTGGGAAGATCCTTTCCAATCCAATATTTACTTTATTAGCGGGGTTAAGAGAGAGACATATCTGTATTCTACCTACACTATGTGGCAGTACAGTAATTAAAGGGACACAGCAAATGCCCCAGTTATTGCAGAGGTGACCAGTACCTGTATAAATAGAACTGCAATTAGTTATTAAAACACTACAAGTAGAAAAAAAGAGGGTTTGAAAAGTGGATATTTTCAGCATAAATAATCTATAAAATTACCAGTCTTATTCTATCTAGGACCAATAATTAACCATCACTGTAGCGGCAGATATAAAAAAAAAAAAAAAAAGAGCATGCCCAGGTCGATAAATCATAAAATTCATAATAATAGTTGTAGAAACCTTTGTTATGGTTTTATTATTATCATTCTAATGCATATCAAATGTGCATGTTCTTATCATCCCCCACTGTGAGTTATTTAAGAGTTAATTAATGACCATAAAGAAAGTCAGAAAAATCATCTATTTATGCTTAAAGGACCACTGTATGACATATTTAAAGGCACACTGCCAAAGAATGACAAACAAGCATATTATTAAAAGAATATATATTATATAGTGTTTTTTTATTTCATTTGCAGCTCTGATCAAGCAATACATTTCCTACATTGCTGCTTAATCATTCTAGAAGAATTCTATGTAAATTATGAGGGAATTGGAGGAACAATGTGCACTAACACAAGCTCCTATGATTCACGAAGAAGCCCCTAGTGTGACCCAGCAGCAAAGAAGGTCTTGTACTGCTTGCCCAGCGCTGCAAATAAGAGACAGAATAGAATTTGTAGTGGCCAATCAGCGGTAGCAATGTCTGGGGATTCATCCTGCATCAAAGCATCATGGGAGATGTAGTATTTTGTTCCCACTGCAAAGAAACAGCTCAGGCAATGCTGCTCTGGATTTCTGTACTGTGCTGCTGTTGGCATAAAGGTTAGTATAGGGTTAAAAATGTACTTGAATTAAGGTTTTCTACTGGTTAGTACAAGGTACCGATATAGTTAGCTTTGGGGTGTGGAAAACTTTTTTTTTTTTTTTTTAAATAAAATAAATCTGTATTAATATATAGAATGAATCAATGTAATGTGTGTTTCTGATACAAACAGCATGTGTTTGTTCTTAACATTTTCTAATCTAAGAAACTTCCATATTCCTTCAAGTAGCATCCATTTAATCATTGAAACTAACAAGAAATGCATAGATCATACTTTAGTCTTTAATCTCATTGTCTGACAGAGGACAAGCCCCCAAGAGAAGTTAGATTTCTGAATAAGTTTTATGCTCCAATATCTTTTTTTTTGGAACAAAGAGGAACACACTAGGACACATTATCAAATGCTACAAAGAAAAAAACAAGTATTTCCATGTCCCTTTGAGGTACTGTATGCCTTTGCATCATTAGACAGCTTCACCATTTGCATCGAATTGTTGTTCAGTCATGTCAGACTCTCTGTGACCCTATGGGCCACAGTATGCCGGGCACATCTTGTGTCCGGTTGTGCTTATCCTTAAGGTTTTCATGGCAAAGATACTGGAGTGGGTTGCCAGTTCCTTCTACAGACTGCACAATATGTCTGACCTCTCTGCTAGGACTTGTTCATCTTGGATGACCCTATATGGTATATCTCACAGCTTCATTGAGGTACACAAGCCCAGAGATCCTGAAAGAATTCCAGAACTAAACACAAAACTTGCAAGACTAATACAAGCAACTGATGGAATCATGAACGTTCTGTAACACTTCAAAAGAGGGATTTTATCTTATTAATAAAAGATGTTTAGACTTGTTTGTCCAGGACAAACAGCAATGCTTTGTAAGCACTGTATAATACACTGTATGAGGCTAAATGTAGCCCAGCAGATTGAGAGATACACACACAAATCTCCCCCTTCACCAGTCAGGTCTGCACAGAATGGCTGCTGTGTATCCCTGGCAGGGTCTAATCACAAGTGGTAAGGCGGCACAAAGCGGCCTCTTATACAGCACGGCCTGCAGAGACTTGGTCTGTGTGACTGGAGCAATGTGTGCCCAAATCTGGGTGTCTGGCAAACATATCCCAGCAATCACAAGCCCCTCAATGTCTGCAGACCCAGGGCTGAAAAACGGCTGCTTCAGATCAACTGGCTTTTGAAAATTAGGATTTTTTATTTTCTTTCCCAATGAGCGATTTTCATGTTAAACCTATTAATTAAAGGTATATGGAAGTTTCACAATGTTTTACTTTTTCTACTCTAACACATGCTGCTTATATCAGACACACATTACATGGAGTAATTCTGTACACATAGAAACACTGCAGTCAAGTGTATACTAATCTTCAAGCCAAAAGCAGCATAGTGCAGAGATCCAGAGAAGAGCTGCTTCTTTGTGGTGGGAACAAAAAAACTACAAGTCCCATGATGCTTTGCTGCAGGCACTGAATTCCCATACTGCTACAACATTGTAACTGTCTCTGAATGGCCACAACAAATTATTAATTTTATGCCAATTTAGCTTGGCGTTCCAAAATCAACTGCCAGAAAACTGAAGAAATGTTGCAAACGTTAAGGTACGTTTATTACTGTTTATTTTAGGAGTGGTTCATGCAAAAAAATGTTTGCACACACTACCGATTCTCCTTTATCAGATGCATTCATAACCCATGACACTTCTGTATACATTTAACATCACATGCTAACAGCATCAAATATTTAGCCAAATTATTTTAAAACAGTCTATCTTATTCATGGTTGTTGCTCTATCCCTCCCTCATTGTCCTAAGCACTAAGGAAATAAAGTGGAGTATTTCAACTGCAATATTATTCGGCTATATATTCATCCTTTACCAAAAAGTCACAGCTGTGAAACGTGGCTCCTTACTTAAAAAAGAGCCAGTGTATGTCATTTTCATGTTAAACTTTTTTTTGTTAACTATTAACATACAAAATAGAGCAAATTAAAGCTTTAGCCAGAAAGTATCACTTAAAAACACGGTTTACTTCGATAACATTATTCAAGCCGCACAAAGACAACCCAATTAGTGTTATAGCGGTAGAAATCTTCCACATCATTTCAGTAATATCTAGGACAAAGGGAGAGGTGGGAAGTATAGCAGTGACAATTAATGAGGTAAACTGTTTTTAAATGATATTTTCTTGCTAAAGCTTTGATTTGCTGCTGTTTTAGTGGTTATTGATGGCAAACTAGAATTGAAAACTGCTTACACTGGCCCTTTAAGAGGATATATGACAGGAGTGGAATACATACACCATTATTTTACATTCAGTATTTGAAAAACTATTCACTGTAACGTTAAAAATGTCCTACTTCAGAAGAAATGTTTCTATTCACCACTTATGAAGCGTAAATAAGGTGGAAGATGATCTGCCCAGGGGGCTGTCCTGACAGGAGTTTTTATCGGACTCCTTCAGCGCAGCAACCACTAGACTGGTCTTGTGGTATAACCTCCTGGGCAGATCTGACCCTAAAACACTAAACGTACAAATACAAGTTTTAAAAGCTACACTGTTTTTTTTTTTTTTCTGCAAATGCTATTTTCATTTGCTAACCAGTTACTAAATAAGCAAATTAAATGTTATTGTATGTTTTATACATTAAACAATCCTTTTTTCTGTTTTGCATGAAAAATAACTATTAAGCAAAAGAAAACAAAACACTAAATAAATTAAACAATAGCAGTGTCTGATCTCTCGGATTTGTGAATGAAAAAAAATCTGCTAGACAAGAATCAGTAGTGTATGAAAAGATGTTTTGCATGAGAAAAATCCCCAAATAAACAATAAAATCTTACCATGGAGTTTGTAAGTTTTTTGTCAGTTTTCTAGCATTTGATTTTGAGAAGGAACCCCCCTGAAAATCCAAGCTAAATTAGCATAAAATGAATAATGTGTTGTGGCCAATCAAAAGCAGTTACAACATTGTTGCAATGTCTGGGAAATCAGTCTCTGCAGCAAAGCATCTTGGGAGTTGTCGTTTTTTGTTCCCACCAAGGAAGCAAGGAGGATCTCAGACATTACTATGTGGATTTCTGCGCTGTGTTGCTGTTGCCTTGAAGGTTAAAAAATGTACCTGAATGCAGTGTTTCTATTGGTTAGTACGGGGTGCCTATGTGGGGTGTGGAAACAGATATTTTTATTCTAAATAAAATAAGACTGTATGTGTATAGAATGACTCAAAATAATGTGTTTCGGATATAAGCAGCACGTGTTAGATTGGAAAATATGTACACACCGGAAACTTCCATATAACTTTAAGATACAGATATGTATTTGGTTCAATAGTTGCACATTTAAAGAGATGGTAATAAGCAACAGGCTTGTGTAAATACAATAGACTCCTAACCCATCCAGCCACTCTGTAGCAGGTTATAACATAAAGGGAAGACAATCACTTTTCTGATTTTATTTTTTATAGAAGAAAATTTGTGACTGCAGCGTCCACTTAAAAAGCCAGACACAGTTTTAGGAGCCATCCAGCGGCTGCATTCATACTATAAAATAAATACAGGAGCCGAACAGACCCAGCTTCCCAGATTTTCCACTGCTGCTGTATGATGTTAGCTCAAAGGAATACATTATTTAAAAATATGCAAACCCCAGTACTTTATTCAGTGGAAAGAAGGAAAGATTTGGCCAGGTCACTCTGCCATAATTATCTGGATTCCTACTACTCAGCAAAAAATATATATTTAAAACAGGTCATTTTAGAATAGAATAGCTGGCGTTGTAGGCACATTTAATCTAGTGTTTGCAGACTAACCTACCTGGCAGACACACAGTTACAGAACCACAGGGTTTCCTTTTTCTATACGGTCTTTTGTTTGACTATAAATGCATATAACCTTTACAATTTGAACTTTTATTTGTTGTGTGGATCCTTTTTCTACTCTCAGCTACTTTCGCAGGAGGTTATTTCCTTATAAACTAACCTACTTTCATTTAGGGGTCCACAAACTCAGTCCTGGAGGGCTGCACCCAGGCCTGGATTTGTGGATATCCTTGCTGCAAACAGGTAAGACTATTTCTTTTTCAGTCATCCTGATTGACTCACCTGTGCACAGAAAGGAACTCTTTAAATCCAGGCCTGGGTGCGGCCCTCCAGGATCGAGTTCGGGGACCCCTGAATTAGACTGACTCAAATGTATTTGCTAGTATCTGCTTTAATTATAGTTCAGGGAGTGTGTGGTTGAATGTATTTCAGTACATATCCTATTTTATACTTGTATTTGCACGTCTTAAAGGGCCACTGTCATAGTCATACAGTAGGAAGTTGGTTAGCAAAACAATTCGTATTTGAAACCTATACAATTGCTTCTCTCTACCCATATTAGATGTCATAGAAGTGGGAGCAGGAGGTTGTCTTAAAACATACTAAAGGTCAGTCTGTGTATCTGCACTAGACAAGGACAACCTCCTGGGCAGATCTGCTCCCACCAGCTCCAAAGAACACAGGGGATGGGAAGATTGCACTGTTAAATGTGGTCATTACACTGGTTGTAAGCAAAATATGTGATTATTTATATATATATATATATATATATATATATATATATATATATATATATATATATATATATATATATATATATATATATATATATATATATATATATATATACACATACACACACACACGTATATATAATCATCATACTAATCTGCTAATCTACTTTATATATATTTTCAAGTCCTTAAGGAGTTATACCAAATGTTGCTTGTAGCAGTAAAAAAAAAAAAAAAAAGCCCATATCATGTAAACAATCCAACATTGTGGCAGCACATAAGGACCTATTCAGAGCAGGCCCCAGCGAGCACACTGTACCAAACTGAATACAGATGATGCCAGATGTACCAGAGGCCTCTTTGCAGTGGATTTCTGGACAAGGAATGTAACTGGCTCTAAAGTTTTAAAACATATAATAAAAATATACAAAAAAATACATTATTAGTTTTCTGAATAACTAACATAGAAACTAGAGCTAATATTTTGGTCTAAATGCAACCAACAGATGTTTTGGTGTATTACTATAATTTATTAATAATACTAGCATTCACCGCAGATATAAAGTCACACCACTGCCCAGAAAAGGATTATAAATGTACTTAAAGGGATTGCTCTAGTTTCTAATCTAATCTATTATACTTTAAACTTGCTTTTATGGTGAGCAGGAAGTAGTAGGAAACACTTGATGCCGACAGCCTACTAGGCTGTCAGCTCCTGCTAATAAGTATTTAAAACACGGTGTTCCAATCAATTTCTGTAAAGGAACATTAAGAGAGGACAACGCACAATACAAAAAAGTGTGACAAAAATAAATAAATAATAGTATACAAAATGGACACAATTTTTCCCTAACTTATAGCCTTATTAAATTGCGATTCGGTAAATTTAAAAGGGCCCTATATAAGCACACAGCATATTTTATTTACAGAAGTTTTTAGTTAATGAACTTCTATTCAAAAGCAAGGTCTTCACTAACTAAAAACTTCTGTAAATAAAATATGCTGTGTGCTTAAACAGAGCCCTTTTAAATTTACCGAATCGCAATTTAATAAGGCTGTTAATTTGTATCCCTGGAGGGATCTTGGAATCAGATGTAGTTTAAACCATGATTAAAATGTATTCCACAGAGGAGTGCAACTTCAAAGTAACCAATGAGGAAAGCAGATAGAAAAACAGTATTCCCAAGCAAGAAATCATTACATGGAACAGTTAATAATTTAAAGGACTACTGAAGTAAAAGCTCCAGACAAAGTAGCAGAAAGAATTAGGTTTGAAAATAAAATGGAATACTCCAGTAAGGAATGAGTGAATATAAAAAGTATATATATATTCCTAACAATCATTATCAAGTTTATATATATATCTTCTTGACCATCATGCTGTGCATTATTAAGTTTATTAATTCAAAAAGACCTGTAGTTCTTTAAAGCTTACTTTTTATTTTTAAAGTGAAAGTTAATTATTATATTTTGTACCCGCACAACTTCCCCATAATAAATCAGTTTCCCTGCAACCTTCATGTTGCAATCTAGTTTGCATGCTTCCTGAATTCCACCATAAACAGTCACGCTGCTTACCTGCTTCGTTAGGTTTATGGGCTGGATGCTCCTCTGCAGTCAGTCCCATCTGAGTCTTGCACGCAAACCTGGACTTGTGCAGCTGCATGCAGTATTCAGAGGTATGTGAGGAATTTGCATGATTAATCTCACTGCTTGAAGACGTATCCCCCATACACACTCCAGAAGATGGAAGTCCTCCAGAGTGTCCAGTTCCTTTTAAAGCATCATTTCCAGAAACAGTAGCAACCCTGGTGGATGAATGATCTGTACATACATATGAATCATCATCTTCAGGGATGGGGTTGTACCAAATTTCTCCTTCATCATCTGCATCATTATCCTCACTAAGATCCGAAACACAATTGGACAATGAGGAGGGGCTTACGGGACTTGGATGGACAATCTCAATGGAAGTCCCTTGTGGTCTACTGAAAGTCTCTTTTCCTATCTTTGAAACCGGACTTGCAGGTTCTTTAAATCCGGAATTAGGCACTTGATTCTTTCCAGGAGACTTCCTAGAGCCATTATTTTCTTCCCGTTGATACTTGTGGGTACTCTGTGTTAACCAATTTCGTTTTTTCGATACAGTTATATGGGTTTTCTGCAGATTGTGCTCGTTGACTTCTGTGACTTTGAGTTCTCTTCTGATGATTGATGAGGCATAAACATTTTCAATCAAATCTGGACAAAAAAAGAAAATAAATTAAATTTCTATAAAAATAAAAAAAAAGCGGCAATATTGGTCACAGATAAAAGGCACTCGGATCATTATGATCTGGGGACTTGCTGGCTACATTCAAATACTAATTAGACTGGGTTTCATGTCCAGAACAGTTTTACCAGGGTGATACTACAAGTGACATGTTTATTTAGCTTTGAACCTATTTGAATATACAGTAGAGTTAAACTGCAGATTAATGTATCAATACAGTAAATGTAACTAATGGTTGTGGGATATTAGGGCAGGCCTTGACAAATCACAGGAGAAAAGGTTCTGAAAATTGGCTTCTAACTTGGCTCCTAAATTAGATTTGTCAATCCATGTGTTAGGTGGTCACAATTTAAATATATGAAAATATTAATACAAAGTTGTATATATCTGCTCTACTGAACAAAGTTGCCAAAATGTGAAAGCCAATTAGAAGACACTTATTTAAATAATATAATCAGAGGGAAAGAGAGAAAATGAGAAAAAAAAGAAGAGCGAGAGAAAACACTTATTGGTTGTATCATTGAATGTATTTCATTTTTCTCAGTATAAAGGACAATTGAAAAAATACACATATAAATCTGTATTATCTGCCTTATTGGTGACAGTAAATAAAGAGTACATACATTATACAGGCACTAACCAATAAAACAGAGTGTGCATAAGGGAACAAATACAATACAAGCAGTTATCTCCCCCCAAACACCTTCTGCTGGTATTATAGGGTTATAGACCACTAATATAGTGGAAAACAGCTCGAGACATTAACTGAATCCTCACACAGCCAGATGATAAAAGATTTGAAACAACAACAAAATAAAAAGGTTTAAAATCTATTTAAAAAAAAGACAAGAAGTAAAAAATAAATATAGTGTAGTTTGGGAAAAACTGCATATGTTTGTGAAGTTCATAACAAAGTAATAACACTGGCACAGTGCCTGACAAATCCCAAGAGCCTGGGCTCCTAAATGACCACACACCTAGTTCTGCATTAAAGTTTCTGTATAAATAGTGCTATTGAAACTGGGGGTGCTTTATATATAATGAGTAAATATAATGATGATAATTTAGATGTGTAAATCTATTTTATTAAAATAAATGACATTTACCATGGCATTTCCTACATTTACACAGGTTACAAGTACTGTCATACAAGTTTGTTTTCTATAAGCATCCTGGATCTTCTTTTCAGCTACTAAACTAGTGATAAATGCCATGAACAAACCACACTGCTTAAAAAGACTAATGTCACCCCAAAACAAAGCCGGTTTCATGTTAAACATCAATACGGTCTAAACATGGTTTCCTTCTACAGTAAACCAATCCTGAGAAATTCAGCATTGTTTGCACACAGGCATATGGTAGATTGTAGGTCAGTCTGCTTGACCAGGGAATCTACCTACAGGATAGAATTGAGTTACATTGCTTTTGCCACCACCACAAAAAAAAAAAAAGCATAAAAGGTTCCTAATTAGCACATCAACTAGCACTCAGGAGTGGTTCATTCCTTCATAATAATGCTGCTGAAACAATGCCGAAAATGGCTAGTATATCTAGAATCACAACAGCGACTGTGAGTAGGTGTCCAAACGGTAGCTAGGTAACATCGAGAGGCTTGTGCTAAAAGGAGCCACGTATAAAGTGGCATTTGATTAAAGAGCAAAAGTACATTTTCCACTTTTAGTTTCCCAGAGTGCAGTGCAATAGCTAATTCTTGAAATTCTGAGCAAGAATGAAATTATTATTTTTAATATATATATATATATATATATATATATATATATATATATATATATATATATATATATATAATTTATTTATATTAAGAACTACTAATTGCTTGTAGCAGACATAAAACCTATACTAAATTTATACGAATGTCACATATCAAATTACAGACAGGAAAAGGTGAGCCGTGCATTTTTAATCCTGCTGTCAAAATGATAGGTTTTTATTTTGAAAAAAAAGTGACCTCATAAAAACATATTACAGGAAACTGCAGCTGTGCCTCAAACTCGCAAAGACTCCTAAAATAGGTCTACAATCACAGAAGATACATAGTAGTAAGCAAAATAAAATGCAAACATGTAAAATAAACAAATGTGTAATTTATGGACAAGCTAGGTTAGGGCTGTATAAATTAGTAATACAGATTTATGAAGTGGGAGCCAGTGGGCAGTTAATGACAAACAAGTAAAAATATATATATATATTTTTTTTTTAAATTATTGATGTAACCAGTAAACAGAAGGCTATTCAAAGCTAAAGACATAGGCCCTCATTCAATTGCGATTTGGCCAATTGAATAGGGCTTTAAATACGCACATAACATATTTTTTTTAAATAAGTTTTTAGTTAGTAAACATCTATCCAAAAGCAAGGTTTTCACCAACTAAAAACTTCTTTTAAAAAAGTATGTTATGTGCTTATTTGGAGCCCTATTCAATTGGACACATTGCAATTGAATGAGGCCCATAGGGCCTCATTCTATTAGCGGCCGCAGTCGTTGCGGGGCCGCAAGGACCGGCCGCAAGCTATTCTGCTATTCTATTCCCTTGCGGCCGGTGCCTTGCTATCTCTTGCGGCCGCTCACGCCAGAGGAAAGCCTTTGATCTAAAACGGCCGCAAGAGTTTTGCAATTCAATTGCTCCGGGAAACCTCTCTGCAAGGCTAAAAGCGAGCCGCAGCTTACTTGCAGGAAAGCAGTCTCGCTAGCACCAATTAAGCACATAAAATAGCTCAAATAAAGCCATCCTGCACTTTGCGAAGACTATAAAGGGATTTTAGGTGTTAGAAAAAATAGCACATAATTATCCTGTACTCAAATCCGTAAAATATTTTATTTTTAATATCCGTAAAATATCCATGTAAAAAGTCCAGAGTGCTTGGAGCACCTCAGACACACCCACGCCGCAGCCGGAAAATAAACAGTTAATTTGAACTCGGGTTTGGGCAGATGTGCAAGCTTGAGAGTGGGTTCCTTTTAATCCTCATGTCCCCCATTATGATCCCTAGCATTTACAGAGCTGTACAGTGCAGGCTTGAATTTATTTTTGAGTTTTTATATTTCTGAGATTACGGCCGGTTCCAAGATATGCGGCCGGCCGTAAAAGGAGATCCTTGCGGGCCGTATAATAGAATCGCGAGTTAACTGAACCCCCGCAAGGAATCGCAGCCTTACGGCCGATTTACGGCCGCTAATAGAATGAGGCCCATAGTAATCCTGCACTGTTAGCTAATCCAAATATTTATCTATTTCCAGTGCAGCTAAATATGGAATTGGGTACCAAACCAACCAAATCATAGAGAGGCTCAGACTTGCTCTCCTGTTCTTTATCCTTTAACAGGCATCAATAACTAGTGTGGAAAAGTGCACTTCTTTTATGAGAAACAAATCACTTTATTTCAAGTGAGGTTTTGATTTGTTGTTGATTTGTGGACTAGATGATGCTCTGCCTATATTTACATTGTGCCAATGGTCTTCTAAACAGAGTACCACCTTGAGAAAACAATCCAGGTAAATAATTACATTAAATCACAAGACATTATTTCCTGGCATATTGTATAACATATATATTGAGGGAATGGAATGAACTTGGTGATATCGACTCAAAGCAGACACTTTATTTAAAAAAAAATGTGTTAAACTAATGACTACAAAACAAGTGTGCCTCTTTAAACATTGCCATTTGCATCTGTATCAATGGACTAAGATGGGTACTCCAATCTTCATACATATTCATGTAGACACCCAAAACAATAGTGTTTTAAGACTCAACAAAGGCAGCACTAGTGGAGTATTTTACAAGAAAATGAAGTTTGAGGGTATACTCCTAGCACATGCACAATCTTACAGCTGATGGAGCTGAACACATTAGTGGCACCAAGTGTGGCATCACTAACAACATCTGCAAGTTCATGGAGAATGCACATTCGCTCTGGGCACACCAACAAACCAGGACTTAAGGATAAAGACAGTGGATTCATCAGGCAGTCCGTTATTAGGATGGACCCACCCATGCTTAACCAGTGGGATATTCTTTAGATTGTACATTTTCAATCCTGCATGGTGCTTTGGGAAAGCACTCTGGACACTGGATTCTGAGCTCAAAGACAGGGCCCTCCATCTTAGCAACATGTTAATATTGCTATTGCTTTGTCTTGATTGTATAGCGCTAAGGAATATATGTTGGAGCGTTACAAATAAACAATGGTAATAATAATCATAATAATAACAACAACAACAGTATTTTGATTATTCCAATGATCCTTGGCAATTAGTCTCCCTAATGGTGATGGGGAACTCTAGACGTGAACCCCTTGCTCACTGTGCGTTAGGGAGTTATCAGCTACACCTCACGAACACGGCCCAAAGAAGGCAGAAACTGACGTCTGGGTTTGCTGTTGCTCCTGTTCAGGGTAGAATTGCCTGGTATTTCGGGGCTGGATCACTCTAGTGAGTGGGACCAGACTGATATACTACACAATATTTCTTCCTGTGAAGAACACAAGTGAGCTAAAAGAGGCTGCTCCGAGTGGGTTTTTATGTCCACAGAACTAAGGTTAGATCTCTCTCTGATTGAGCACCTCTATTTTGGTATTATTATTATTAATAATATCATCCAGAAAACCTGGCTTGCTGTCAGTTTTCAGAGTACTGGAAATTTGAAACATTAGTGTAATCCAGGGCTTGACAAATCCCAGAGTCCACAACTCCTAACTTTTTAGCATGGCTGGCAACTCACTAACCTGGCTGGCTCCTAAACTTCCTGTAAAGCTGTCAATTCCTGGTTAAGCCCAGTGGTATGAGCAAGTAGGCTTAAAATGGAAGTACCCTGCACCTATCACCGGAATTGGAGGGATAATGGGGAGGGTAGACAGAGGGGTAAAAAGGCAAAAAGATAGGAAATAGAGAGAGATGAAAAATGGGCAAAAACAATGATGATTATTTATATTCACAAAGACTTTTTATGCGAGACACACCAAGAGTCCAACTATTTTTATGGACTAAGAGAGGGGACAAAACCAAAAAAGGGTTGGCACGACTTTAGAGCGAGGGAGACGTTTTCCCTGTGCGCGCACCAAATGCATGAAAAAAGCGCGTACCAACACCAGTGCGCCAGTACAGTGCTGCACTCAGCCTCTCCTCTAGTGGCCAGCTCCCGGGGATGTACCCCACCCCCTCTCCTGTCCTCCACATATACACTCCGAGCAGGGCAAGGACCAGGTGGGTGAGCGTGGAGGTGTTCTGGGGGGCTAGAGAGAGGGAGTCTGGACTGGGGGGTCCTGCACATTGAGACAGGGAGAACAGGGCGAGTGAGAGCATTGTACAGGCTCCGCGCTGGTGTTGGTGCGCGCGTTTGTCGGCGCGCACATGACGTCGTCTGAGCTCTTATGTCGGTGTGCCCAAGAAAAGTGTTTGCTCCTCCTGCTCTAGACGGCCTCTCCTGAAATAACTACACAATTAAAAAGATTGCAGGAATTAAAATAAGTAGAGTGTCTGGGTTGAGAGAGGAACATAATTATTGGATTTGATTGACAGTCTGATTGCTGTAATAAAAAGTATATTTGAACACATTTAATATACTTTTTTAAAATGTTTATACTAATCTGTACTGTTAGTGACACCCCCTTAAAGTGGAACATGTTTTATTACAATAAGCCAGTGGGACTAAACCTCTTTTGCAAATTTAAAAGGACCAATGTAGACAAATGATCTATCTTTGAATAAAGATTTAAACATTTTAAAAAAGTAGGCTCAACTGTGGAAGGAGACAACGAATCAGCACAATGTGAGAGTGGTATCTAAAACTGTTAATGCTTTCGACAGGACGAATGGATGGTTCATTAGTTTATAAGGCCACCTCTGATAAAGTACCAGAAATATTCAACTGAGAAAAGAAAACTGAACATACCAGTGAACAATAATTACATTTAAAAATAAAAAAGTAAAATTTAGGAAATGAAAATAAGGTCATTAAACAACTAACCTTATTTTCATTTCCTAAATTTTACTTTTTTATTTTATTATCAAGGTTTAATTATTTAAAAAAGGACCATTCTGGTCAACTTTTTTGATATGGTCCGTTGAATAACTAAACTTACTGGCAGTTATATATCCCACAGTCCCATTGTGCAGATGGAATGCAGTAATGCAGATAAATTACAGTTGTAGATCCCACAGCACAATTTCATATAAAAAAGGTAAAAACGAGTAGAGACTGTATTACTTTTTGGATTCTAAATACACTTAGTCTGTTTTTATGTAACTGTGAGCCTTGCGAAGCCAGCAGTGCCGCACTCCGTCTTCCCCTCTGCGGCTCCCGTGCTCCGGATGGAACTACTTTCTGGAACAAGCTGCGAAATGCGCGGCTTGATCCAGAAAGTAGTTCCGGCCGGAGGACGCGAACAGCAGCGGAGGTGAATACGGTGCCACTTGCAGGATTCCATCTAAGTACGAGACACAGGGGGTGGGGGAAAGGAGACATTGGAGAGGGGGGGGGGGACAAGAGAGAGGGAGAGGAGGTGAAACAAAGACACAGGGCAGGGAGATGGGAAAAAGGAGACAGAGAGGAGGGGAAAAGGAGAAACAGGGGAAGGGGGAGGAGACACAGGGGAGGGAAAGGTGGGGAAAATGTATTCCCAGCATTTTTGACGGGCAAGTAGCTAGTATTATATACTTAATAAAAGTATATATTGTGCATAATCCACCAAGGTGTGTAATACACCAAGCATATGCTTAAAGGAAGTCATGTTTAAAATTGAATATTTTAAAGCCTTTGTGGGTACATTTGCATGTCCAGGTTCCCAGAAAGCAGTGCAATAACTATTTCTCAGAATTCTGAGCAGATAATGTTTTTTTTTTTTAAACTTATTTTAGACGTTCAAAGGAATAAATCAGCACAGAACGTGCAGCAGACCCCAAAACAATGACTAGTTTATATGCATGCAAGTTCAATGCTGATCAAAGCTTTGGGGTCACTTTCTATACTCAAAACAGATCTTTGAGCAAAATAGTGTGCGGTTCACAGCAACAACAGATCATGGCTAGCTTTACATTCTTCAGGAAGCTGAATACTGCCAAAATTTCATTTGGCCAGACGAGTTATTTGAAGTCCTAACAGAAAGTCTTTTGACACGGCACTGGGTATAATACCAGAGGCACGTTTACACTTGTAGAACATTCCAAGAAAAGTGCTGCGCATAACTGTAGCAAACAATGTCGCTGCTGCCTCACTATCTTCAACTTGAGTTCATCATTAACTGGAGGTTATTGGATATGCCGTATTAATAAAAACTGGAAAACATCTGTCAGAATACAATCAGGTCTATTCAACTGGAGACTTATCCCCGCCTAACATATTGCCAACAACTGCTGAGAGCTGTGATACGGTGTTAAACACAAGGAGGCTCAGAGATACTTTCCTTACACTCAATAGGAGAGGGGGGGGGGGGGGAGGGGGGGGTTCGAGTATGATAGTACGCCAAAGTATAGAAGATAAACGACAATGTAACTGAATCTCGCCCACATTCACACGTAAAGAGTGTGGATTTAACAAATAATGTATGAAAGGCAAGTATCCCAAAGAATTAGAATTGGACATATTAACAAACACAAACAAACTACTCTATTTTTAATTCCAATTTGCAGCTTTTATCAAGCACTACAAGCCCTGCCTTGCTGCGGAGTCAGTCTAGAAGAATATTATGTAAAGTATGGATGGGGTATTCATGTGCACTGATCCTCCAGGGTCTGTGAGTGAGCCCAGATGCACCCTTCCATAGTTTACACAAAATCTTCTTAGAGTGACTCAGTAGCAAAGGAGGAACGTATTGCTTGATCAGAGCTACACATTGAGTCACAGGTATAAAAAATGTTTTTTTTTTTAATAATTTGTTCAGCTCAGATTCTTTGGCATACTGCCTACAGGGGTAGTTTACCTATAAAAAAAAATGAACCTTTTATACAATCAGTTTTTAAAGCTGTACAGTCAACACAATGTTACTACAACTATTCTTTTTATACCACACTACCAAACACAAGCAGCGATAATCTTACAAGGTACAAATGTCACAAGTGTACATTCTGTGTTGAACACTAAAACCCAGTGTTAGAAGCAAAAAAGACATAACTTTCTTAAAAAGGGACTTCATATAAAAAACACACATTAAAATGCATGAGATGGAGTGGTAGATGACCATGTATGATTTTATTCAAACAGTCTTCTCAGGTCCTGCCAGATATGTGAATATAATGTGTCACAAGAAACATAATTACAGAGGGGTTCTTATAACTAAAACATTAGAAGAGCCATTACTCCAAGGCTTTCATGATTTCTCAATCCCTGCATTATTATACTAAAAGTAAAACCTAAAATCTTGTTAACTATAAGGATATAAGAATGAAATTGTATTCAAGTATTATACTGAAAAAGGCCCACACCCCCAAAAATCACTTTAAAATTGATCTCAGCTATTACTATTGTTTAGCATGTATGACATACCGAGATAAGATAGAACTATAAAAAAAAAAAATATATATATATATATATATATATATATATATATATATATATATATATATATATATATATATATATATATATATATATATAAAAACACCTCAATTAGCCATTACAAATTAAAGATATTATTTCTTATATCACTTTTGTTGTTGTCGTTTTGTCGTCCAGTCCCACTCTCTTTGACCTCACGGACCACAACACACCATGCATTTCTTTATGTCTATGGTCATGCTGATCCACTTGGTTTTCACTGCAGAGATACTGGAGTGGGTTGCTAGTTCCTTCTGCAGGGGACCACAGCATACAGCTCTTGGTATTCCTAGGTGGTCTCCCGCCCAACCCTGCATGGCTTCAGGGTGGTATGACCTCTTGGTTCCCTGACGAGAATCAAACTCAGGTTGCAGCAGTAAAAGCATTAAATCCGAGCCACTGGAGCACCAGGGAATCCATATATCACTTTTAAAGCATTTACTATCTCCATTGACATCACTATTTAACTTTGAATATTTCATGTAATTAGTGAAGGACTTTTGTAGTTGTGGAGACCAAGGTGGTTTTTTGGTGAACAGGTACCTTGAATAATATCCAAGTACTTCCCTTCTTCTTTCCCCCCACTTTGGATCACACTAAGAATGGCATCAGTTTCCTTTTTGATAAAGGAAGATCCCGGATTAATTAAAAGAACCACATTTTAGCAGGGTATTTTTCGTTTGTAACCTTGTAGCAGTCAGTAGCGCCATGGGCAGAGCTAATGGCTCACGTTCACTTATCAAACTCTTATATCTTCTTATTAGGCTAATATTATGCCTTTACAGCATGGATTGATAAATGTATGCAAAACTTAGGAGCCAGTCAGATTACTGAGGTGCCAGACAAATGTTTCTTAGGAGTCAAGACATAGCATATGTATATAATAAAAGGTTGAACTACAACACAAATTGAGAAGTCAAATTTTAAGCCCTGCTTTACAGCAACATAAAATCACTACAGTCGGCCAAGTTATACAACAGAACTAAAACCAATGTGATTCACTGAGGATATTGCATGAGCAGCACTGTTTGAATCCAGCCCTTTGAAGGGAATAGGTCATATAGGGTCTTACACTTTGAAAATGAGCCACTCGTTGGAAAGAGAGAAATATTATTAGCAAAAATCTTGGCCAAGTTAAGGAAACCAAAAATGTGCTTCTAAGGGAAACGTGAAAAAAATATATATTACAATTATATCTGAAATACCATCACCGAAAAACCAGTTGACTTTACTATAGTGTACAGAATATCCTTCACAACTCGGAAAACACTACAAGAAACTCTTCAGTAAATGCAAGGAATTCTTAAGTGTTTTTCCTACATACACCCTTAAGGGAATTGTTAAGAGAAGCAATTGTCAATACATAGCAAATTTTTCATTAAGTGACCTTTGGGTAGTATCTGTTTTCCACTTCTAAATTAGGTTTTATATTATAAATAGCTAACGTTACACAACACCGAGAAAGCGTCAAGAATGCATGTTATGAAATCCATCAGAAAGAACTTATTTTTAAATGTACAGTGAAAATCTAAATTGTAATTGGTTTTCTTGTCAATGAATGTTGCGGAGCATTCTTTTAATCTAGTATAGAGTCAACTAGCTACATCAAGGGGATATTCTAAGACTGGATTTTTATGTTAATAACATAGTATAATCCTTTGGATACTATAATCCAAAGGATTATACTGTAGTGTAAAGTACTGTAAATGCGAGTTTTCAATCTTGCATGGTGCTTTGGGGACCCCGGATTCTAAGCTCAAAGACAGGACCATCCATCCTTGGCTACATGTTTATACTGCTATTGTTTTTTGCCTTCATCGCAAACCATGTATAGTGCTACGGAATATGTTGGTATAAACAGTAATAATAAAAATAAAAACTTCCTATATATGTAGTTTAAATATAGTGTTCCTGATTATAAAAGTAAATTATATTTTGTTCTTGAAATTTGCCTGCCTCCATTTCCAGATTCTTGAATTTGATCTTCTTCTCCCCCCATCATTCCCAAGTGCAAGGTTTACTTAGGGAGGGATGATGAGGGATCATGCAACACCGATTCTGCTCAGTAAGAGCCATCTACTCTCCACCTATGTACCCCCCCCCCCCCTCTACCTCATCTGCATTGGGCCTTAAAATTAGCAAAATTGCGAACTTGCCCCTAGAAATGAGAGCTTTATCTCCTGGCTACAAGCATTTTTAATTTAAACAGAGGTAAGATAAGTGTCATTTTTATATTAATAGTCCATCATATAGGTTTATTAATGTTGAAAAAAAATATTAACAAAATAATCCAACCTTATATTGTCCCTATCCCATTAGGAGGAATGAAATCTCCTAGATATACTAGTCCATGACTTAAAAAATCCCAGGGGCCAGTTTGCCATGGCTCCTAAAATGTTACTGCTGGCTCCTAACGTTTTATTTATTCTACATACATTGCTAAAAATATTCCATAATCTGTCTCCTAAAAAAATCTGACTCCTATACTTCAGACAAAATTTGTAAATCCATGTACTAGTCCAGAAGAGCCTATAGAACCGCACTGGAAAATAAGGAAGATATATTGGCTCTAATGTATTACCTTTTATAATTAATTAGTCAGTACATTTTGATTTCTGATGAACAATTTCCTGATGTGGAAAGAGACTTTGAATGAAGAGGATGATTTTTCCTGCACAATAAGAATAAAACTGCAAGTTCCTTCAACACAACTAGTGGACAGCCCATTAGTTTACAAGGACGCAGCCACCTTAGAAAGCTAAACGTACTATCAATGCAGAACATAAATTGGAACCGGTTAGTAAAGAGTAATCGCACAGGGAAGTTTAAAATATAAATGCTGTAGATTTATTATCATTTATGTATTGCCCATAAACAAGTTTAGTTATTCAAAGGACCATACAGAAAAAGTGTAAAGAGAAGTACCCAACCTGGGGTTCAATTGAATAGTAATGGAACTGGAAAATGATTTTGTTTTGTGTGCAAGGTTCAATTAGTGGTTCGATCATTTTTATTTACTCTGTGGTGTTGGGGAATATGCAGAAAAACTAAAGAAAGTAAAGTGTAGGTTGAACAAACAATGCTTATGAAGCTTCCAAGGCTGCACCATATGTGTTTGGTATAGATGGTTGTGCTTCTATTTACTGCAAAGTGGTGAGTCATAAAGATGTTTGTAAAACTGTGCCCTGTGCTGGTTGTTGACAAAGGGAGGAGATTAAAAAAAAAAAATAAAAAAAAAAAAAAAAAAGAGTAAGCAACTATTGGCCGTAGGTTTAGGAATTTCCGTTAACTAGAGACCAATATGCCTAAGGTTACCAATGCCATCTTTCAAAAAGAGAAAGAAACCACATCCTTTTGTGTTTGAACTGGAATGTGAACAAAGCAGATTTTTATAGCAGATCAACAGAATAAATGTTTTAATTTGTCATCTATTTCTAAGCTTTATAAATAAACATAAGTGCTCTCAATAATCTTCCACTTAACTTACTACACAATAAATGTCATTGTTTCTTTGAAATTATTATATCGCACGATAATAGCAAGGAACAAATAAATGAAGAATATTTGTTTTGAGGTGTTGGGCTCTTACAGCAGAACTGATCTGGAAACAAACCTCTTTCCAAGAAAATGGAGTAATGAATTTGGCTGAAATGTACCAAAATTTGGCACAAAGTGAAACTTGTTGATATCAATTAAATGATCATCCCCATGTTTCTCTATGTTGTTTTCTAATTGTTAATTCTGAAGGGGCATTTTGCACAAAACAAAATGCCATGTTAGGAAATGCATAAATTAATCAGGGCACAACCAAACTAAAGACAAATACAAAGTTATGATAATGGCCAGCGTTGGCAATTCTCTGGGAGCCCAGGCTCCTAAAGGTTGTATTGCTGGTTCCTAAATATTTTTTCAGAGTAAAATGCATCTTTATGAAGGGTTTCCCTCCAGGAAGTTTTAGACATTTTTGTCCACTTTTGGCCAAAGGCATACAGCGAGACAAATACATAAACATGTAAAGAAAAATAAATTAGAAATATAAACTTAAGATTTTTATTCCCCAAAATCTCAGTACTAGTCACAATAAATGATTATTTTTGTTGGACCACTTCATATTAGCACAAGTTATCCACCATATTTTATGGCATGTAAGGCTCACTGGAATAGAAGATTCATATATTTTTTTATAGGATACAAATATATGAGGGGAAAAAGGCACAACATATATTTGGAATGTAATAGATACAGAAAAGGGTCCTTAGCTTTGCCCTTTGGGGTAACCCCCCCCCCCCCCCTCCCAGCTTATTTAGACTAAAGAATCATGAGACTGCACTTTTGATGACTAATAAATCCTGAAGAGTGCAAAGGACCAAACCGAGCAATGCAGTCTATTTTTACAATAGGGTGCTATGACATAAGACTAAAAGGACAATTGCACAGCTAGAAGATCACTTGAAGGTGAATGGGGTATAAAGTTTCCAATGTTGAAGGATGCCCTATATGACCCCATGACTTCAGAATAAGTACCTAGTCAAAGAATCTCTCACAAGAGCTCAAAATAGCAGGAAAAAAATGCAAAGCTAAACAATACAAGACAATGCAGTTAGGGCAGATTCATTAAAAGGATTTTTTAATCGGAAAAAAATAAAATACTCATCACTTTGTTGTGTTATTTTATGGGATTGATTAATTAAAAAGTGCTATTATCCCTCACAGAGAAACGTATCACTGTATAATTTATCAGGCTGAGATATTTGGGCCCATGAGATTAACCATTTGGTGTATACATTCCAATATCCTTTGGCATTTTTTTTGTCACCAGAGTTTGATAAGCCAGGTTTGATTTTTAAATATCAGATTTATTTTGTATAACATATAATGTTAACCCATACCTATATTGCTTTTATATGAGACAAGAATTAAAAAGTCAAAAATTATCACATATTTACTGAATTTATACATATTTTCAAAAATCCATTACTTATTATTCATGTTTATCTGGTTATGCTGCTGTTTATACAGAAATGTACTATCATTTTTCGTTTATTGTAGATTTCATAGAGAGGAAAAGATATGCACATTACCGCACAGAAATAAAATAATCATTGGCTTTTCAACAAAGTAAAATGTCAACAAACTAAGGGTTCTGAAAATGGAAAGCAATATTTAAAAAAATAAAATAAAATAAAAATCTAGATTATGAAAGAAAATGGATTATATATTCACAGACATCTGCCAACAAATACTATTGTTCACTCCAGGGTACTAAAATGGTAATTACAACATATCTGAGTGGCCTAACTCTGCTATGCAATTGACAAATCTATTTCAATTTCTCAGATAACCCCGGGGCCTGCAGGAACAGAGCTGGCTGTTTTTGGCAGGCTCGGGTTCCATACCTTTCCAGCCCACAGCAATTTGTTCCAACAACTGGCACTGTGCTTCACAGATAGTTTTTTCTTTTTTTAAAAACGACAGAAGAGAGCTTTCAGAAAATGACCTTATCTTCTGAAGAACGCATTAAACACCACAAGATATACCAATTTCTCATTTAATAGTAATAGACAATTGTGCAATTACTTTTAAGAAGTATATGTTTTTGCTGTTGATATAAATCAATTCCAGAGAAAAAAATGGAGCCTGTGAAAGAATAGAAATATGGTGGTTCCAGCTTTTTTGCTCAACTCTTGAATTATTATCAAAAGAACATTTTAATTTAGAGCCGGGTTATACAAATCACAGGAGCCAGGGGGTCGTAGCTCCTAAAATGTTACTTCTGGTTCCTAAATTTGTGGTAATTTTACATATATTTGTACATGCACACTATTTGCTCCTGAAAAATATGTCTGACTCCTTGGTATTTTAGATTTAAAATTATTTTTATAAAAAAGTAAAATATGGTGGAATATTGAAAAGTTATGGTTATAAATAAAATATATGTTTACTACCTACAAGTATTGAAAAGGTGCAGCAAAAACTTGAGAAAGCTATAATTAGAAAGCATTATTAAAAAAAAAAAAATCAACAACACACAATCAGAATTAAGATTTGTATTTATATAATCTACAAATAACTGAATTACTAATAATAAAGGGAATCTGGAACTACATCCAAAACAAATGTAATGCCAAGAAATAACCTACAAACAACTTCCTTTTTTCCAGCGTATAAAAAGGTACTTATAATCTAACTAATTGCCCAACACAGAACAAATTGTTACTTGTACCAGTATAATTTGTCTCTTGATCTTAGGGCTTTATAGACAAAGTACTGGCTCAAACTCCTAATTTAAAAAGTACAGTTGACATTAAGTTTTGTTGTGAAATAGAGCCAACCTGCACAATCCTTGTAAACAACACTGATAGCAGTGCGGGTTTGATAAAAATCAGATGTTTTTCCAAGTCCAGAATGTTTTAACTGGATGATCATACAAACTCACACAAGACTTATTTGGAATTAAGGTCTAGGAAGCAGTCAAACTGTTAAAGTATGTGACTGAATCTTTATATGGTATTGTCAGGCAGATGTAACAAAGGAATTTGCCATGTTTAGTCTGCTACATGAACGAATCCAGAACATATACAAGATTAAAAACAATATGCTGTACTTTAAATATAAGGTATAAACAATGAATAAAATATCCAAGAACTCCCAATGGGGAAGCATGTAAGATGAGCATTTAATTAAAACTAAATAAAGCCGTTTCTAAAAGGTTTATTGTCAAAAATAATCACATTTAGCAAGAAAATAGAAACCTGTATGTTTAATATTTTAATCAATCTAAAGCAGTTTTTTGCTACTAGCATTTTTCTCTCAGTCTATTTGCTTAAACAAAATTTGACAAAGATTTTTATGAAAAAAAGAAATTGCTTATATTAATATAATTTATTTATAATAGGGTTGGGTGGATACACCAGTGGTTATAAACAATTATTTGTAGCTATATATACATATTTATTTATACATATTCACCAGGTGAAATATTTATAGTTGCAGGACTAAAAAGTTAAATTCTAGGACAACTTGCTGGCAGGTCATTGTATGGAAGAATATAGATGAAAAACATTTCTTGAGAAAGACACTGTGCACAGAAGCAGACAGTAGGCATGACATCCATGCATGGCATGATAAGTTATGCCAGCAAATGTGAACAAGTACAGAATACAAGGAATGCCACCACCATGTCACCCATTAGTACATATAGACTGGAAGGTTATTGGACTTCTGTGCTTCCCCACAGCCCATGAAGAGAAGATCAGATTGACATATGCAGGCCTGGAGCTGGGCCCATGCCCGGCTCGCCTACCTGTCATTGGGGGTCTCTGGTTCTCTCCAGGCAGCTTCATTGATGCAGCTGAACTAGTCTGGGGAGTCTCAGGTCTGCTGCTGCATGTACGGCCAGATGCTGTCCTGCAGGATCCACCGGCTCTCTGGGAAGATCCAATGATGCGTTCCTTCATCTCCAAAGACAACAAGCGTCCTTTGTACATCCATTTCTGCATCTTCTTGACGGTTAGCCCTGGCGGCTTCTGTGAACCCCCTTGGTCCCCACTAGGAACAGTTGTGTCATTCCTACAATTCATTACACCACTATCACTTGGCTCTTCGAGAGAATATACTGTCTGACTCTCATTGCTACCCTCCGAGGCACCCCAGTTGACAGCCTGTAGGATGGTCTGAGGGCTGCTATCTCCCTCGCTGTCCATATGCCCATCACCTTGGTGGCTTTCTAACCCACAATCAGATGATGCTTGGCTATTAAAGGGACTATATTTTATAACGCCATCACTACAAGACCTTTGCAATATCATTTCCTCTGGTATAGTACATATCGCATCCAAGCTTTTGCTATATATCTGTATGCGGTTAATCTCAGTGCTAGTTAATGCATTCAAGGAAACTAAATCACAGTGAGACACTTGTTTTGGACTAGCTTCATCTGAGGACCAAACATCACTTTCTATTGCTCTGGCTGAGGACTGAGAGTAAACACTATCCTGTGAGCTGGAAGGACATCTTTCTACCTTAGAGACAACCCTGTCCAAATGGTTTTCAAGTGGCATATCATGCATAGCATGGATGAGCAAGTAATACGCCTCTTGTAACTGAGATCTCAATCTATCAGTTTCCAAGTAAATGTCCACATTGTGTTTTCTTTGCTGGTAGCCATAATCATTAGCCTGGGATGTCACTGTCCGGTGAATCTGTTGTGTCCCTGTATAAACTGTATCCGACCCTATATACAGATTATTACACCGAGTCTCAGTTGGGCTACAGATAAGCAGGTTCTCATTATCATAATAGTCATCTTCCTCGCTGTCTTCTGAGTGATTCCGATTATTTGCACCAACCGGGCCATTAGAAGAAGAATTTGTGGAAGGTGCATGGACATTGGTGGTGAAAGCCCTGCTGCCTCCCCAAATACCCGAGTAGCAGTGAGCAGATGCAGGAGATCCATCTCCAGTATAAAGTTCCTGAGCCAGTGTAGTCTCTGATACCTGGGGGTACCTGAAGGTCAGGGAGCATGAAGGGGCTGGGGCACTGTGAGGAGGTACCTGCTGCCCATCAAAAGGGGTCTGGGCATAGGGAGCACTACCAGGGAGCTGTAGGGAGGACCCTACATTACTATAATATGATTCATGTTTATCTACATTATAAGCAGTTCTACATGTCCCAGCTGGTGGGCTAGGTTGGCACCCTGGCATCCCATTGTGCATTATATTTGGGGTATTATTACCAGGACCCTGCTTGCCCCCATTATTGGCCAGTTCACAGCTCCTGGGATGAGAGTGGTTGTTATTATTGTGGTTGTGGGCACTCCAGCCCCCTGCCCTGCACCCTCTGTCAGTGCTACAGCCCCCTGCCCTGCACCCCCTGTCTGTGCTACAGCCCCCTGCCATGCACCCCCTGTCAGTGCTACAGCCCCCTGCCCTGCACCCCCTGTCAGTGCTACAGCCCCCTGCCATGCACCCTCTGTCAGTGCTACAGCCCCCTGCCCTGCACCCCCTGTCAGTGCTACAGCCCCCTGCTCTGCACCCTCTGTCAGTGCTACAGCCCCCTGCTCTGCACCCTCTGTCAGTGCTACAGCCCCCTGCTCTGCACCCTCTGTCTGTATAACAGCCCCCTGCTCTGCACCCTCTGTCTGTATCAAAGCCTCCTGCCCTGTACCCTCTGTCTGTATCACGACCCCCTGTCCTGCACCCCCTGTCAGTCTCTGTGCTGCAGCCCAGTCCCTGTACTGTCCCGGTCGCCTCTGTCCTGCGCCCCCCGGCTCTCTCCTCTCCAGCACCCCTGCTCCCTCCCGCTGGCTCTTTACCTTCTCCGTTACACTCCGCTCCGAGTCCCCCCGCCGGCCCCTTCTTGGATCTCTTCCCCCGCAGTTTGGATAAAGTCCTCCGCAGAGGTTCGGCCATTCCTTCCCCTTGGTGCCCCGCAGCCTCAGGGCTGAGAGCGTGGGTCCCCCGGCTCACGGGGCTCCATGTCTGTCCTGCCCTAGTCTGCTCGCTCTCCCCCAGCTGCTCTGTGAGCGCCTCTCCGCTGCTTGCACATACTTGGAATATTTCTGAGGGTGAGAGGCCGCGGGGAGAGCGCGCATGCGCAGTGCGGCCCAGCTCAAGGCTGGCGGCTTCCGGCCCGAGCATCCTGATTGAGAGCTGGCAGCCCCTCACAATGAGGCCTGTGTGTGAGGGAGCAGCACCGGCCAGTACTGCCCCAGTCATACAATCACACCGCTTTCGGTCCATTTCATTAAAGTACAAATAGAAAAGCAATACAAAGTTGTCTTGTGTTTTATAAACTTCTTCATAATAAATCACATCTCATTCACACTACTTATGTGATATAGAGTTGGATAAACACCTCAACAGCCACTTAGAACCAGCCAGGCCCATCTATTAATACAAGCTGAAACATAAAATAATATAAATACCAGACATTGCAAGTGTTTTGCTGAATCTTATGTTGAGCTCCGACCTGCACTCCTTATACTTTACAGATGTATAAAAGTACAAATACAAAAGCAATAAAAAGTTGTCCTATAGTTTTAAAACTTCTTTACTGGCTTAATAACATAATAAATCACATCTGATCAATATTGCTTATGACTTGAAACATATGTTGGCACCAGATGTAAAAGAAAAACAAAAATTAAATGAGAAATATTGGAGATTCTCTCAGTTCCTAAGTTATCCAACATCTGACATAGCCACAGTTGTCCATCATGTCACCATTTTGTGCATATGGGCCAAGGAGAGGTCACATCTTAATGAATTAACACCATATGAACGTGAGAAGCATCAACAAGAGATCCTCAAGTCTCTCGCACTAGTCAGTCTTGTCATGTGTGTCATCACAGGCACAAAACCTTCTTGTGTCCTCATAAGATCTGGATCTGGCGATTCTAAAGTTTTTTTTTCTTTAAAAAGTTGCTGATGGTTTTGGTTGGCAACATGAATGTTACCGGAGGTCGCTGCTATAGCAATATCAGGGATGACATAACTCTCATGTCCAAGACTGGACATACAGGGCCATATTCAAGTGAGGTTTCGGGCGATCCGGTAGCCCGTAAGTGAGGTCGCAAGTTAATTTGCTATTCAATTGGCGTCTTTTTGTGGGCTCCCAACGGCTTCTGGGTCATGGCCTTGAAAATACTGCGATGGTTAAACACGTAACTTACAGCCTCCAGAAGCCATTGATCTTTCGCAAGGCTACAATCCCAAATCGCTATTCAATTGCTCAATTTCCCCAAGCCCGCAAATGTTTTGACACCCGTAAATGGCAAATGAAGGAGAAAATCTGTGTTAGGGCTAGAGAGGACTCGCAAGGGGGTTAAACACCTATTTGTAGAACTGTAAATGCAAATAATAAGTCAATACTGCACTGTAAATAACGGGGAAAAGCGATGATAGACATTAGAATTAATTGCGCAACAGTCTCAAGCTGGAAATTACATTTATTTTTATGACTCATTTCGGGGCTAAATCAATCTCGTGTATCAACGAGTTAATACATATCAGGCCACCCATATGGACTAGAACAGTTTCATACTTCTTTATTTTGCGGGTTTGCGAGTCTGATCGCTTGTCAGACTCCCGAACCTAATTGATTGACATGTAACCTCTATGTTTTACTACCGTAATGATGGCGGTCTCATTTTCTATTGGCTGATTCAAAATTGGAGGTTACGGGCTTGCTTAATTGATCATGATCCCTCCCTGAACTGCTCCAAACCAGTGCATGGTTTACGGATTCGGCTTTGGGCCAGTAACTTGCGGGCTTCAGCATCTTAATCGTAGACGAACGGGAGCCTGCAACACACCCGCAGACATACTGCCGTCTTGGAATTGAGTGTGGCTCATAGTCTGTGCAAGATATTTCAATAAAAAAATACCAATACAGTCCTATATAGCCTTTTTGCAGCTCCAGCTGTAGCTTAGTGGATCTTCTCTAATGACCTTCAATATTATTGCACTTACTTATATTTTAAAGTTTCCTCTACCAAAGAATGACATTGATTTTGCTATCCTTTGATGGGTACAGTAATATACAACCAACTAAATCTTCTTCTATTTAAAGGGGGAAAATTAAACAGTACTGCAGTATACAGTGATATATTTTTTATTGAAGGAAAATTTTGGTTTATAGAAAAACGATAAATAAAAATGTATCTCTGTACACTGTAATACTCTTATTTTTCATTTGTATTATGGGACTTTTATGGCTATGCAATGGTGACCACAGTTTAAAAACACATTGAAATGAAAAATGGTATTTGTGCTTGACTTTTTTTAGTGTTTAATGTTTGATTTTTGTTTTAATGGCCTTTGATATGACAGGAACAAAGCACTTCTATACATATTAACAGCAATGACTGCATATCAGGTAAACAATTACCCTAGGATAGGCTATCCTGAGGCAGTATCAGTCTGGAACTGATAAAGCAGCTCAAATGCAATTTGATAATATTCAAGTCAGGCTTTGGACAAAGTAAGTTGTAGAGGACATCTCAGTAAAGATCACAATGATTTAAAATGAGACATATAGGATTTATTGTTCCACCTCAGACCTGTACTTATTTTACATTTTCTTCTGATAAATGTAGAAATAGGAAACAAAAATTGCTTACATTACAAAATACATTCATTTAAAGTATACAATTAAACAAAAAAAGATATTTGCTTCTTATGCAAAGTTTGAACACTGCAAATACATTTTATGATTAGAAAATGACCTAAGTATCTCGGAATTGAAAAGCACACATGAAAAGTAAAGGTATGTGCATGCGAGTTGGTTTATGAATGCATCTGATAGAGGAGAATTAGTAGTGTATGAAAACATGTGTTATATAGAAAAGTTCACTTTACTTACAAAGTTATTTGCACAAAAGTCAAATCCAGTGGTTCACACCCACAAGACACTTACATAAGCTGGGTACACACAGGAAATACAGCCGTGTACCCACAGGAAATACAGAAAAATACAAATTTTGACCTTTTTGGTACAGAGCACAGGAAGTAACTGTTTCAGTTCTTGTACTGAGCACATGCCAGAAGCCACTGAGGTGAAGAATGATACAATGTATTATCCTAGTTCTGAATTTGAATGTTATTCTTATTGAGGTGGAGTTTTCTAGGGGTGTACACAATAAAATGCAAATGCCAAAAAACAGGAAATTTCGATAACTTCAAGGTAAGCTAATTAATGTTTATTTTGGGATGTTTCATGCCAAAAAATGTTTTCATACACTACTAATTCTCCTCTATCAGATGCATTCATAATCCATCTCACTTACATATACCTTTAATATTAATACAATTGATTATTACAATTTTGACTGCACATGTAAAATAATTGAGCTTGAAAGCTAGGCTTTAAGTATAAATAACTAAAGTGTATGGTGATACGATGTCAGTGCACGCTCATTTGGTTACATCAGCGCTATCACTGAAGCTTAATTTTTTTTTTAAAGGTTGTAGATAATAGTTTTTAAAGCACGAATAGGAAAATCTTTTTTTAAAGATTAGATTTGATAACCCTGAATGTTACTTTTAGGTAAAAACATTGAGGAATAAATCAATTCCTATGTTTACCTATGGACTTGATATCTTCAAGAGATCTCAAGCACTTCAAATACTCTGACTTAATTGGAGCAAAGCCCTTGTAAGCCATTCATAAACAAATATAAAGATTACAAACCTGTGGCAAACAGTTGCCCCAGGGCAGGTCTTTTAAGGGCAATATTAGTCTACATCTGATAAAACCAGCTCAAAACATATTTACACTAAATGGGATTACGGTGGACAAAATAGACTTTTTTCAGTTAAAATGTCAGTGTGGTTTCATATAGTGCTGATCTGATTTGTAGTCTGGAGATTTGTTTTATTTGACAAGTGCACTGACTTTAGATATATGTAAATACTTGGGAAGGGGGTGTAAAAGAAAAAAATACAATAGACTCTCAGTTATCCGGTACCCACAGGGATTGGTAGATGCCGGATAAATGTTGTTTCTGGTTGCTTGAGAGTTACTATTTAAAGAGGCCTATATTAGCTGCACATAAGATGCTCTGCTAAGTATATTTGTCAGTGAGGGGTGTTCTAGCAGCAGCAGCTTTCACTCCTCACTTACACACGTTCGGCTGGAGGGTGCGGTGCTGAGCACAGGGAATGTAACGCCAACACTGCCCTGGCTCAGTCACTCATGCCTGTCTGCTTCCAGGTACAACTGAATTACAGAGACATACAGTGGATGAAATCTAGCTGCCTTTAAGCATGTTGTGGCATGACATCCTGGCTCCTGGCATTTGTTGAGCCCTGTAAAATTACATTTTTATTTAAAGTACAGTATTCAATTTTTTCTGGTTGCTTGAGAGTTCTAGTTGCTTGAGTTCTGGTTAACTGAGAGTCTACTGTAGTATTAAAAAATAAATATGTTTGATATAAATATATAGGATGTAATTTCTGTAAATTATAATGCTTCATTTTTTTTCATATCCAGTGGTATAACAGAACCGTTGCCCAATCATAGGTTTTCATGTTTGCAACAGATAAACCAACCCATTGAAATGTAAAATGTTTATTCTGAATGCTGACTCCACATTCACCCAAAATGGATAAAAAAAATGTTTCATGTTGCTATGGTAACCAATCTCCAAGTTATGCTGCGGCCATTTTGTTCAAACAAATGTATGAGTAGTTAAGTGAAATATTATTTTCATACAGTTTTCAAAATCTTACAGGTTTCCTAAACATTTAAGAGACAGTAATGTCCCAAGCATCCAGCATTAATGTAAAACAGCATGCTTTAAACATTTTAAAATATTTTATTACACGTAAAACAAGTTTTTAAGTTACTACCTTTTATTTACCTCAGTTTTGTCAGTCAGCCATCTTGTGTAGAGCTATGAGGCCTTTGAGTAAGCCATGTAATTGGGGCAAACGGGGAAGGAGATATTACTAGGTCCCAATTTTTATTGAATTTAGGAAAAATTGTTGCTACAAAATTTATCACTGGTGATGTTGTTATAGGAGATTTTACATTTTTTCCTTTACTCCATAATAGTTGTTCTATATTGGAAATTCCAGCAATTTCTTTACCCAGGCATGATCCATTTGGGCTACTTTCTAACAATAAAAGATGCAACACTGGGAGAAAACAGGCCACAGCTTTTATTAATTTACATAGTAAATGAGCAAACATACGTAACAACTGACAAATTCTTGACATATTATGGAGGAGGAGCCCGGCCTCGGACAGTTACCTCACGCCTTGGGCCTGTACACAAGGCCCCCCAATGCTTAACCTTTAAGCACGCCCATGAGGTAGGTCTCCGCCCACTTAGGCCAGTCGGCCTGGCAACTCACCTCCCGCCAACACCAAACACATATACAACATACATAAAAGACCACTGTCTCCACTTTTATTTTTTTAATATAACTAACATTCCTAATTGGAACACAACTTCACCTAACCAACTAAAAGGGGTTGGGAGGGTGGGACTCCTGTTGCAGGCCGTGCAGAGACTGCCAAAAGCCTGCGAAACGCGGCCGACGTCATCATGCCCCTCAGGCTCCGCCAGGTAACGCTACTCTGCGGCCTACCCAGGCGGCCTGAGAGGCCTACGCGACGCACATATTGTGTTTTACCTTTACCTTATAATTAACCCATGAGAAAATTTGCATTAATCTTATCGCATCTGAATATACCACAATGTTGGGGGAGGATAAACCTCCTTTCTTGTATTGCCTTTGTGTAATATCAGGTTTTATTCTTGTTCTTTTATTATTATTAATAAAATTGTTAATTAAAGTTTGGAATTTCATCATGAGGATTTTTTAATGGAATACTTCTAAGGAGGTATGTGATTTTAGGAAGAATTAAAATTTTAATAGACAAAATTGGACATAGTTTTCATGCATTTAAAAGAGCATGTTGTACACATTACAAAATTATTTATGCTTGAAAAATATTCTGTAAACCCTGTTTAAATACCAAGCAGGAAATGCACAGAGCATACTGTAGTATACAAGTCTCATTGGTAGAGAAGCATGACTCATACAGTTGCTCATTGGCTGATAAGGACAAGTGCCCGAGAGCAATTCAATATTTTAATCAGCTTATTGAGACTTTTTTTTTATATATTATGATCCTTCTACAAATACAATCTTGTCCAACTTTCCAAAAGATAAACTGCATTTGCAAATAGTGTCACTTATACGGCCTAATTTACCACAGAATGGCAGATTTTATAGGACTGCGCATTTAAATTAGAAAGCTAGCTTTAAGTTTAAAATATGACAGGGAATGACAAATCACCATAAAACACAAGGGACACATACTGTACTAGCAAAAGGAAAGACTTGCAGTCCCTGGCAAATAGCTGGATAATGGCTCATAGCAACCATACATCTGTCAAACAGCTCTAGACAAAGAGAATAGACCGCCCCATGTTGTCAATATTGGGTAAAAGTCAACTGAGTTTTTTTTTTCTCTCTCATAGCTAAGTTGGAAATTTGTATATAAAGAGGTCTTTTGAGATTTGTAATGCAGCTGCATTTTTTCCAACAAAAACTATTCATAAACTAACTATTGTTAATGATTTTTTGTAAAAATGTATTAGCAATGCTATTATAAAAAGAAGTGACCATAGGAATGTTATATTAATACAATACAAGCAGGAAGTGTGTATTTATTATGATCATTCATTTGTCCTGATTTTGGGTTTCCAAGAGAAAATCATCTTATTCTGTGTATCATGCATCATTGTGTTTGAGAGCGTGATGCAGAAGATTAATAAGGGATGTGTAGGAATTTTATGGCCTGGAATAATTTTATTATACAGAGAAAGTTTTCTGGGCATGTGGTAGCCAGGGTTGGATTAACCATTAAGAAAAATAAGCACAGGCTTAAGGGCATCAAGGGAAGGGGGCACCACAGAAATTTGAATTAATTAGCTTTTTTTCATCTGTTTAGCTTTTTTTTGTTTGAAAAAAGTTTAATATGGTTTGAATATGCATTTAGCCATAAAAAGTGAAATTTATAACACGTAATTAATCCGAATTTAGCTTTTTTTATGGGGGTTCTAGCTTTTTGTTACCAACATCAGTTGGCAACCCTGGTGTACCAAGCCAGCCAGTCTTCTGCTTGCCACGGTGGGGAAAGGACGTACAAGCAAAGTTTCACTTGCGATTGAATGTGTGCAAGAAGGAATATACGTAAGCTGCTTGCTCGAGTGTGACCTCAAGCTGTTCAAGGTACCGATATTACATATATATGGGGGCACCAAAATCTTATAAGTGCTTAGCTCCTCTAAGGGTCTTAATCCGGCCCTTGTGGTAGCCATTTTGTAGCAATAGAAGAGATGGATCCTTCAGTTGTATTGGGGCCAACAATGGTTCATTTGTCAAATTTGTTAAGGCAGTCTTGCCATAAAAAGTTGAGAGCCTTTTGTGTGAGGTACAAGGGGAGCCAGATGAACCAAAAAAGATACAGCAGTTAAACATTTAAATCAGCTTATTGTGCTCTAAATTCTTAATTTAAAGAAAACAAACACTATGACACATTTACACATACCCTTTTCAGATGTGCCAAAGAAACAAATTGTTTCCATATCCTTTTACGTTTTAGGAGTACATATCGCATGGGGCATATGTACTAAAGTTTGACATGTCCTGCACTCTTTATTTGTGATATTCTGTATAAAGACAGCTGCTATTATTTCAGCAAAAATTCTTTAGTATATGATAAAAGATACATTTAAAGGTATACAGAAATTCGCCTGTTTTTAATATTAAATAAATATTAAAAATAAACTACGTTTTTGTTTGCATACTTAAACACCATTTTATTAAGAAGTGCTTAAAAGCACAAACTTTTCAAACAGTCCCAGCAAAGATTTGCCCCCCACAACTCATGCTTGCAATGTTTCTGTTTGTAAGAGATGTCCTAGCCACTTACATGAGGTCCGAGCTGTGGGGGCAGACCTTTGCAGGGACTGTTTGGAACATTTGAGTAAATTTAAACAGAGCTTTTAATCTCCTGATGTTTAGATATGCAAACAAACACTTAGGTAGCATATTGGAAACTTCCATATACCTTTAATATCACATTGGATGCGGAATTATAATATGAAACAGTATCTTAAAAATATCAGCAGTAAGTAAATGGTAACAATTGATATTTGACTCACTTTGTGGCAATTACGTTTTTAATACACATTTGCAACCCCATATAAGTTTTTCTAATTTTTTAATAGTTGTTGTTGTTTAGTCTTTCAGTCGTGTCCAAATCTCCTCGACCATTTGAACCACATCAAGCCAGGCACATCTGGAGTGTGTTGCCAGTTCCTTCTCCAGTGGACCGTGATTTGTCTGACCTCTCTGCTATGACCTAACCATCTTCGGGTGACCCTGCATGGTATAGCTCACAGCTTCATTGAAGCATTTTTTAATACTTAAAGTTATATGTTATTATTAAAGTGTTTCTAATAGCTCTTGATAATCAGCATTCAACACTACTATACATTTTAGCCTATTTCTTTTTTTTTTTGTATTAGACTGTATTATTTTTGGCAATCATTATAACAGACAGGTAATATCCTTATTACTTAAACAGTTGCCTAACTTACTTTCTGGGCATGAAATAAAATGTTAACCTATTGACTGCCTCATACATCATTGAGTTGAGTTATTTAAATATACAGAAAATAGACAGCCTGTGTGATTTAAAGCCATAAGGCTCTTTATAGCCATCTGGCCTCCTGATGTGCGTACACAACTGCTCTGTTCACACAGGACTGTTGATAGGTCTCTGTTGAATCTGTTTTTTTTCCCTGATAGCTATGCAAGGATGAAGCTGCCTTTTAATAAAAGGTGCGCTTGTTAAAGGGATTTAGCAAACAAGATGCAATTCATATCTCAAGACATCTGCCCTTATCAGAAGAGTGATATTTTACAACAGATGGAATGCAAATGTGTTTTGGAGCCAGGCAGATGTGTGTGCTCACCCTCTACAACTGGAGGCTGAAAGCATTCCTCTACAAACCTTTCCAGCAGTGAAGTGTTACAGCCGCCATTTTCTCTTTTATTTGTTAATGTGACTTGCAACAAACCATCAGTTTAACAAAAGCAACCTCTCCAGTCATGTTAACTTTCTTTATTAAAGTGTATTTGTATGGAGATTCATTATTCACCAGCAAAAATGTTCCATACTCTTCTGGATTTCTACATTGTCATGGTGAAGGGGCTTGTGTATCTCGGTGAAGCTGTTAGCTATACCATTTAGGGTCACCCAAGATGGGCAAGTCATAGCACCAAGGTCCAATAGAGAAGACACTGGTAACCCACTCCAGTATCTTAGCCAAGAAAACATTATGTATAGGCACGACCAGAGACATAATAATTGTGCCTGGCATGCCACAATCAATAGAATAACTGAGAGTCGGACATGACCGAAGGACCAAACAACAACAAATTATATATAAATGCAACTGGTTAAACGCGTTTTAATGGAAGTGTTTGATAAGTAAGCTTGAAGTATTTTGAGAATACATTATTTCTCTTTCTAGAGTGATTAAGGGGACATAAAATACTCAGTAAAAACATGTTTAAACTGCATTAAAACTAACGGGAAATGCAAAGAACATACTTAAATTTGAAGATCTCATTGGCTGGCAGAGGGCATGCCCCCAAGATCAGTTAAACTTCTGAAGATGTTTTTGTTTACTTTGAGACCTTTATTTGAAAAAAATAAAACACACTGTGACACAATATCAAAGACCAAATGCAATCTGATGCAACAAAAAATAAAATATTTGCAGCATCCCTATAACAAAGCAAAATTAAATGTATGCTGTTCCATATTGAGATAGTTTTTATAATTTTATTTACTTTTTTCTTGCTTTTAGGAAGCTGTAAGCAGGAGAAAAAGCATGAGCAGTGAAAGGCATGACTGATGTATAATTGATAGAGGTCCAGTCTAGACTATAGATCGCCCAGAGAAACTGGCTGTTTGTCTTGGAGTATTGTCTGAATACATTGAGGGACCATTGTGGACACATTTTTCTATATATTCTTTTGATATAACTAAACTTAGAAACAAGCAAAAAAGTTTTAGAAGGGAATCAAAAATAACCCTTACAATTTTTAATATTTATTTGTAATTGTTCTTTACTATATGTTCCATTTTCTTTTCTGAGCTGATTATTTCTGTTACATCTAAACTAATGTGTTTTCCGTTGGTCCTCCCAAAAACCATGTCAGTTTTAGCTGTCAGATTCCCTTTGTACATAAAAAAATCTCATCTGGCCACAGAAAGTAGATCATCAAAACCAAAATGATATAATTAATTGAAATATAATTGCACATGAAAGGTAAAAAATTAGATGTTTTCTTTTTTTACAGACTAAACAATAATCTATTCTAAAAATTAGTTCTTCAAAATTGTATGTCTGAAATATAGGATTACAGTGGTCCTTTACTGAAACAAATATTGAAGTTTCCCTATTATTCTAAAGAACACATATTACTTATATCAGTGACATACACTGCAATGCTTCATTCTATACACATACAGATTTATTTTTACATAGCCTAGTACTAGCCAATAGAAACCCTGCATTCAAGTACGGTTTTTAACCCTATACTGACCTCCAAGGCAACAGCAAAACAATGCAGAAATCCACAGCACCATGTCTGAGATTGTCCTTACTTCCTTGTGCTGGGGACTACACATTCTATAATGCTTTGCAGAAACTGACTTCCCAGAGATTACAATGTTTTCGCTGCCTGTGATTGGCCAAAACAAATGATGAATTTTACGCTAATTTAGATATGATTTTTCAGGGGCATTCCTTGTTAAAATCAAGTGCTGTAAAAGCTGACGAGATTTGCAAACTCTAGGATAATTTTATTAATGTTTATTTTGGCATTTTTGTCATGCAAAAAATGTTTTCATATAGTACCGATTCTCCTCTGTCAGATGCATTCATAATTCATGAAACTTAAATATGCATTTAACACACAATTAATTTACTTCTAAAACACATAGAGCCTCATTCAATTCGGAGGTTGCAACTCCATCGCAAACAGGCAAATGCCTGAGATTGAGTTACGGGCTCCCGTTGCTCTACTTTTGCGATGCTATTCAATTGGCCAGGCCCGCAAGTTAGGGTCCGATAGCGGAAATCAGAAACCATTGCCGTCAGAAGTAGCATTTGCGGGCTTTGGAGCAAGCCTGTAACTCCCGATGCAGAAACAGCCAATGGAAACAGAGATCGGCATCATGACCAACCTCCAAGCCCATAACTCGTAAGTGAAGGCCGTAGGACGTTGACATCCAACCACTATTTTCGAAGGCCTATGGGCTTCAACCTCCAAGCCCGTAGGACTTTGAAAAAATGGAGGGTGGATTTTCAAAGTCCTACGGGCTTGGAGGTTGAAGCCCGTAGGACTTCACATTCATTGCCGTGATCGATATAACATGAAAATTAAACATGAAATAAAGTATTGGAGAATGTTGTGCTATTAATTCTAAGACCTAACATCACTTTCACTCTAAATAAACGTATAGTATTGCTTTTTTATTTGCTTTTAAACTGCTCCGATTTGTCATTAAGCCCTTTGCAAAACCTCCCTGGTACCAGTAACTTGTGGTTAGATATTTGCCATTTGCGGGCTTGACGGAGTGGTTAGCGAGGGGGAATCAGAGCAATTGAATAGCGATTTGCGATTTTGGCGTTCGGGACTCTTGCGACCATGAAAGATCAAAGATTTGGAGTGCATTAACTTGCGATTTTACAAATTGCAATGGATCACAGCTCGCAGCATGTAACTCGATCGGAGCCCGCAAACCGAAGCAATTGAATAGCAAAATGACTTGCGACCTCAACTTGCGAGCCCCAATCTCAAAATCAAAGCAATTTAATGAGAGTCATACAATCTTGATTTGTTCTACAATTTTTGTTGTAACCAGAATTATTTTTTTGTAGAGTATGGATTGACTAAGTATATCATATTAACCAATTTACTTCATAACCTGAAAAGGATGTGATTTAGAGTCTGGCATCTGGTGTTCTGGATGTTTCAGAACAGAAAGTTCCCATCATGAGACTTGATCTGGAGGAATGTATGATTTCATTATAGCAAGAGAGATATTTCAAAGGTTCTTTATATTGTCATATAAAGGATATTTGATATGAAGTTGCACATTCTGTACATTAATAAATGAATAAAAGGGAAAAGAACATTTTTAGACTAAGCCCTGAGGTTGTGACTATTGCTCACAATGAAGTTTCTTTATGAAGAATATAATTTATTCATTAACTAGTTTATTACTGTGGGTGAATGTAACTGGATGCAACAATTATAGTAAGTAACGCAGATGAGGTTCCAAATATGGTAAATAAAAAAATATAGATAATAAGTACTTATCTATTGAATGTTATTAACAATAGCTGGTTAAATAAATTACTCCCTAGGGTTTGAGCAAGCATATTCTTCCGGTTTACATATGACGTGCACTGGAGACAATAGGTTCAGAATCCAAGGTATAATCAGCAGTTATTGGCTATCCTCTGTCATTAACAAGAAATAGAGAGGATTTAGTGGGGGAGTCAGAAAGGTCGAATGACAGGTAATAATATAGTTTGAAGCCTCCCATTTGTTACTTGAATCTTCAGTGTAGCATGTCATATGTTCCATCAATATATCAATCTCTTACATATACCTCACACAAATTAGTTGGCTAATCAGTAATCAGAAGATTGCCGAAAAGAACAGATGAAGACATTCTGAGCAGGGCCGGATCTACATTTTTGGAGCTCCTAGGCAGTTAAGTGGAGGAGCGCCTGAGAGTAATTATGCTAGGTATGCACAAACCCATTTTTGCCTTTTCTGTGCATGTAAGATCCCTTTCCAGTTGTAATTCAGTTGTTCTTGGTGTTTGCGCCCAGTAGCCAGCATTACATTTTTGTAAGCCAGGAACCTTTTTTTTTAAAAAAAGAATGGCGCCCCTCAAAGGAAAGCATTCCTGCATAGCTGGCCTAATGGGTAATGAGGAAACCAGAGACATCCAAGAGAGATTGGACAGGGGCATGGGTGTAGGAATTGGGGGGGACGAGGAGGACAAATCCCCCCAGATTTTTCAATGTGTGTGTTTATGTGTAGAGAAGCAGTGGTGGGGCACATTTATACTATATACAGTATCCCCCCAGATTTTCTTTGGCTCCTACACCCATTGACAGAGGCAGCCTTCGGTAAAGCTTTTTTTGTAGATAGAATGGGCATACTGGATGCATAGGCAGACATGAATGACAAAGAGGGGACACACACACAAACATGTGGGGACAAGTAGGGAATGGGGGAGATCACACAGAGCACTGGGAGACAGACATACACAACTTTAGTCAGAGAGACTATGAGTAGAGAGACACACACAGACAAAAAAGAAGCAATACAGCAAGGTGAAGAATGGCAGCCAGACAAAAAAAAGTCCCAGAGAAAAGGAAGATAAGTGGAAAGAGTTGGAGAAAGAAAGAGAAAGGAGAGAGAAAAGATTATATGGAGAGGGACATCCAGGGAGGAAGGTGAAATAGTTGTGGGATGGAGACAGAGGCTCTAAAGTATAAAGACCCCTATAGATGTGGAAAAACTCCATACGTTTGTGAAATGTGTAATAAATGTAGCCGCTTTGTAAGCCATGGGCATAAAAGCATCTTTTATGTAAAATGTTTATTTTACCAGCACCAGTAGTTGAGTTAATATATAGAGGATAAAGTGCATGATTTGGGACCCCCTTGCAATCTCTCCCAGAATATTCATGGTGGATCCTTGTCTCCTCTTGGCTAACAAATTAAATATCTGCTTTGCTGCCAGTAACAGGAGGCTACTACCATGTAGTGGGACCTACTTTGTACCTGCAATAGCGCCATCCCTGGTAGATACTGCTTTTACATGAAAGATGCCTGACAGTGTCTATCTGCTGGCTTTTAGATTGAGTTGGAGTGATCTCGTAATTTTTATTAACTATTCAAGAGAGGAAATAGGATAGGGGAGGGGAAGGGGATTTATTAATCAATTGGTAAACTCTGCTAAGATTTTAGCACAGGACACCTTCCTCCTCCCTCCCATAGGCTACTTGCTGTAATCTCCCCCAGGTGACTTTAAAGGGAAATATGACTGTCATGGATGCTTCCATGTACTAACAGAATCTGCTAAAATGAAGATTTTCTCTGAAAATGCTTTTGTGCCAATTATGCTAATCTACAACAGATGAGAAGACAACAGGTGGATAAGCAGATAGGAAAGCAGAGAGTTTGGAAGTGAGAGAGAAAGTTTGTTACAGGAGAAAGAGCAGGTAGCTGGACGAGTGATAGCCAGAGGATCACTAGAGCTGTATTAACTCAGAGAGGGTTACACAGACTGGCACAATGAATACAATACTGTGGTTCATAGTTCAGGAGCTCCATTAAACTTTACCAAAGAAGGTCCTCTTTGTGGCAGAATTTGTGGTGCCCACCAAGAGGTTGCTGGAGAGGAGAACTGAGAATGGGAGGCTTTATGTAAATTTGAGGTCCTTATCAATGATGTTGGACCTTGAGAAATCATTTTATGATCATAGACTGGATCGTGGGTTCCAACAAAATACTTTTGTCTTCCTGTGGTTCAGGTATTGCTTTTGAAATGGATCCATGGCACATATAACTGGTGAAACACTGAGGAGAGCTAAGTTGATAATTAAAGGATATTTATCTCTTTATAAAAACAAGTTCTTCATTTACAATGGTCATTTACAATGGTCATTTAACAAGAAATAATGTATTAGAACATTTATTTACTTAAGGATGTAATGGGATAGATCTACTAGCTCCTTATTTTGTGTTGCATTGGTGGTTGCCAAATGAGATATGGACCAGAGGAACAGATGGACAGATATTATTAGACTGGCACTTGAACTTTAGTAGGCAAAGACTACACAGAATCCAAATCAGGTTCAGGGCTAGAGGCTTATTGCGAGGCCCGCAAGACTTTGAAAAAGGCTCGACATGAGCGCTGAAGGCACTCATCTCGATGCCCGCGATCAGCGCCGAAGGCCTTTGGCGCTCATCGCGAGGAACGCAAGACTCTGAAAAAATTAACGGTTGTCATTTTTTTCAAGTCCGTAATTTGAAAGCCGTCGGAAGACCGCCAAAAGACACAAATTAATAAAAAAAATTACTTACAACCTCACACACAGCACAGGGGGAGAGGCAGGGTGCCTGTAAGTGAGGTTGCAAGCTAATTTTATGTTTAATTTGAGTTTTTGGGAGGTCTGAAGTGAGGGAAAAAATGGCGGCCGTAAAGCTTTATCACTGCTCATCGTGTGGCACGCAAGACTTGAGCAGGGAGATGGAGGAGAAAGACACAGGGGAGGGAGAGGGGGGAGAGGGTGTAAAGAGACACAGGGGAGGGAAATAAGGGAAAATAACCCAAAGGGCAGGGACAGGGGGCAAAGAGACAGCGGGAGGAAGGGAGAGGGGGGAAACATACACAGGGATCAGAGAGTGGGGAGAGGCTTGCAATGAGTGCCGAAGGTGCTCATTGCGGACCTCGAGATGAGTGCTAGAGGCACTCATTTCTGGGCTCGAGATGAGTGCTGAAGGCGCTCAGTACGAGGCACAAAAGTGGTGGGTTGGATGAGGCCTGCAATGAGCGCTCATTGCAGTGCTTGCGATGAGCGCCAAAGGCGCTCATTGCGTGGTTCGTAGAGGGTGAGAGGCTTGCAATGAGCGCTCAGTGTGGGGCTCGTGATGAGCGAAGAAGGTGCTCATTGCGAGGCATGAAAGCGGCGGGTTGGCCGAGGCGTGCAATGAGCGGCAAAGCCATGGTCCTGTCTTTGATGAATTAAACATAGACATACACAAAATGCTGTTCAATTGTAATCATACAGCCTGTATCTTATTATGCTGCAGTGAAATGTACCGTTTTTCTGCCTGGGGGAAGACTGTGAAGGCAAAAACTTTTCTAGATGTGCAATGGGAATATGGAATCTGTAACTGCCAGTGCTGTTATTAGGACCAATAGAAAGTTAATTCATTTACAGAAACACATCCTCCCGAGAAAGAAGCAGACAGAATCAGCTGAAATTGGACCCACACAGTAAAGAAAAAATGGATATACAACATAACAATGTAAAAGTTGTTAATTTTTTTCTCGAGTTTACATAGAAACCAGCAATGTAGTATCCTGGTTTTGGTTGTATTTGGATGCTCCAAAAAGTAAGCTTTATTTTGTTTCTTTTGTTCTGGAGCATCTTCTTAGCAGGATTTTGTATTGTGATTTACAGAGTTCTCTGGAGTTCCAGCAACCTCATACTGTTGGCACGCAAACCCAGTTTCCATTGTAGTGCTGCATTTACATCTCTTGTGCCCTTAGGCAAAGATTCCATTTGACCCATTTCTGCAAAGAGGAATCAAAATCATAACTCGGCATAGAAATAAGCTAAACATACAGCAAATTATCCTCTGACTCACCGAATAGAGCAACCATGTTGTTAAATAAGTGGGATTGAACTGAAGAGCTGCATCTTGTGACCATCTATCCGGGAACTCCACTATCAGTTATATTGGCATCATGGAGGGAGCAATTTCTATCAATGCTGGCATACAACATCACTGTTTTCTTACCTGATTGACATTTAAGCCAATGAGAAAAAAAGCACAGTATGTTCAGACATACATAAGACTCACTGCCCCTCTGTTTCCTATGACATATAAGGACATTGCTTCTGACTTAAGATTATCTCTCATAAGCTCGACATAATAATTATGAATATCTTTGTCCAATACAAAAGGTATCTATATCCTGCAATACTCTGATTATTCATCTAGATTGCTGGACACTCACAGCTACTTCACTCTTTATATATATATTGCAGCACGTCAGGTGAGGCACGTCTTTTGTTTGTGCTTATCCATAAAGTTATTTTGGCAAAGATACTGGAGTGGGTTAACAGTGGACTGTAATTTGTCTGAACTCTCTGTTATGACCTGCCCATCTTCGGTGACCCTACATGGTATAGTTCACAGCTTCATTAAGGTACACAAGCCCCGTCACCACGACAAGGTAGTGATCATGAAGGGGATTTATATATATATATATATATATAAATATATTTATTATGGTTTCGGCCTTCAGTTTTTTCTGTTATCTGTGACATTATGGACCGCACCGAGCTCCATCAAGATCATATTCATTGCTTCAGTGACCTCATCTACCAACTCCGCTTTTGCCTTCTCCTTCTTTGCGGGCCTTCAATCTTTCCCAGCATCAGAGTCTTTTCTAGGGAATCTTGTCGTCCCATTATAAGGCCAAAACATCTGAGTTTCAGCCTCATGATCAAACCTTCCAGTGAACTATTTATCTTGATTTCCTAGAGTGTTGATTTATTGGATCTTCTTGTAGCCCAAGGGACTCTAAGCTTTCTCCAACACCACAATTCTACGGCACTCAGCTTTCTTTACGGTCCAGCTCTCACATCCGTATGTTGCTACTGGGAATTCCATAGTTCTAACTATGTGGACTTTTGTTGTTAAAATCTGTCACTGCCATGACTCCTTCTCCATCTATTTGCCAGGAAATGAGAATGCCATTTGCCATGATCTTTGTTGTTTTAACATTGAACAGCAGGCCAACTTTTGCACTCGCTTCTTTCATCCTCATCAATAGGTCCTTTAGTTCCTCCTCACTTTCAGCCATCAGAGTAGTATCATCCACGGAATTGAGGTTGTTGATATTTCTTCCAGCAATATTGATTTTGGCTTCGGAGTCATCCGGCCCGGCCTTACTCATGATGTACTTCGCGTATAAGATGACAATATACAACCTTGTCACACTCCTTTCACGATCTTGAACCATTCTGCTGTTCCGTTCAGTTCTGACTATGGCTTCTTGGTCCACATACAGATTCCTTAAGATTATTTTATTTGGTACCTCCATCTCTTCAAGAACTTGCCACATTTTGTTATGATCCACACAGTCAAAGGCTTTAGAATTCTCTTCCTCTGTGGAACCCGGTCTATGTATTGTTGGAGCTGAGCTTGTAGGTTCTTAAGCATTACTTTGCTGGCATGTGAAATGAGTGCAATTGTTTGATACATGTTTAGTTTGCATCAGTGTCCTCCATTGCTTATAAACCCTTAAAGGGCCACTGTAGTCCAAACTTTTATGTAATGCATTTAAAAGAGCATGTTTGATACATTACAAACATTTTCTACCCATGGGAAATAAATGTCTTACTTGAAGAAAATGAACATTAAAACAGACAGATAAAAAACAATGAGTTTGATATTCCTTTATCTTAACAGTAAATGATATGCAAGGCTCACTGCCCCAAATCCTGCAATGTCTATAATGTAATTTCCTATGCTATAGATTAATTATTTCTCATCTGGCATGAAAAAACATGTTATCAGATTTATTGGAAACACTTTATTGAAGGGCAATGCAACATTTTATTAAAATATAAGTAAGCCAAAATTATATGTCACCCCCTATTTGCATCCAAGGGTGCCTCATAATGCTGTGGAATCATAATAAATACTTTTATTTAAATATGTTTTGATCACACAAATTAATTTAAAAGTGAGTGTTTTTAGTCCATGTGTGTGGTGGTGGGGGGGATCATTCGATGGGGATATATATTTATGAGGTTCTTATTAAGAATGGATGGGGAGGGGGAGGCACCGATATGTTGTATTACACCACTGATATACATACATATGTGTTTCTGTGAATACGTTTGACAGTGTATCATTCAACATTGAGAGAACATGCAGGAAGTCTGCCCCCCACCTTAGTAACCCCAGGAAATAATAGACATATAGTCCACTTTATACAAACTCTTGTACTTGCAGCGTTCTCACGACATGACAGTGGAATGTTTAGAGATGAATGTCCAACTTCCTGTCTTAGCTGGTTGAATCATGGGCTGTTGACACACAGCATGTATTTAATACCACTTAAGTAAACAGTAATACTTCAGGAGCTTGGCTTTCAATGTTTATATAAATGGGCACACTGAAAAAAGTATGGTGTACAAATGCAAAATGCCTACATGACCACTAACGTCCAATATTTATAGAGTTCTGTTTTAAGGCATCAAACATGGTAATGCACATTATTTAAAAAATATATATAAAAGTAGTACAGCATATTATTTATTAAAGGGCCAAAGCAAAGCAACACATTATTGCAGAAATCAAAATACACAAATAAATACAGGAATACCCCATTTAGCGCTCCACATATCGATCAGAGGGGTAGAGTTAAGCGCGGTTTTCCTTTAAATATATTTGCAATTGGTTGTTGTAAGGGGGCGATACCCAGTTGGTTTAACTACGCCAAATTATAGAACATAGGAATCTTAAATGTTAGAACTATGACCCAACGGAAACTGGGTATAGTCAAACATGAGAATACAAGATTAAACATTGATTTCCTCGCAATTAGTGAACCCAAATGGACTGGAATGGGACATTCCATATCAGATAACCACCAAATCTTCTACTGTGGTCAAGAATCCAGCAGAAGGAATGGAGTAGCCATCATAATAAGTGGAAGGGTGGGACGAAAAGAGTACTGACAGTGATCCAAGTCTATGCTCCAATCATGGATGCTGAAGAGGCTGAAGTTGTTCGATTCTACGAGAATATTCAACACATCATAGATAAAACACTTTCGTCATAGGAGATTGAAATGCTAAAATAGAGAAGCAACAGATACCTGGAATAACTGGCAAATTTGGCCTTGGAGTACAAAATGAAGCAGGTCAGAGATTAGTAGAATTTTGTCATCATAATTCTCTGGTCGTAGCAAACACCCTCTTCCAACAGCCTTCAAGACGACTCTACACATGGACATCACCAGATGGACAACATAGAAATCAGATTGACTATATATTTTGTAGCCAAAGATGGAGGAGGTCTATACCAACAGCAAAAACATGACCTGGAGCTGACTGCTCTCTTTTCCTTTGTTTTCTGGACATTGTCACAAACTTCAGTCGAAAGATTTTCAGGCATTCTATCTTCCATGTCTAGTCCATTAAATCTACTTGCTTGTGCTTCGGCCTCCGCTCCTTGACCCAGCGCAGGCGCGCATGTGACATCCCATGTGCGCCGCATCATTAGCATATACGGGGGGGGGGGGGGGGGGGGGGGGTTGAGGATGGGGGGGTTGAGGAGGGAGGTTGAGGAGGGGGGGTTGGGGTTGAGGGGGGGGGGTTGAGGTTGAGGAGGGTTGAGGTTGAGGAGGGTTGAGGATGAGGAGGGAGGATGAGGAGGGAGGTTGAGATTGAGGAGGGAGGTTGAGGATGAGGGGTTGAGGAGGGGGGTTGAGGATGGGGGGTTGGGGGGTTGAGGTTGAGGAGGGTTGAGATTAAGGAGGGGGTTGAGGATGAGGATGGGGGGGTTGAGGAGGGAGGATGAGGATGGGGGGCTTGAGGAGGGGGTTGAGGATGGGGGTGTTGAGGAGGGAGGTTGAGGATGAGGAGGGAGGTTGAGGAAGAGGGGTTGAGGAGGGGGGGTTGAGGAGGGAGGATGAGGATGGGGGGGTTGAGGATGTGGGGGATTGAGGAGGGAGGATGAGGTGGGAGGTTGAGGAGGGGGTTGAGGATGAGGAGGGAGGTTGAGGAGGGGGTTGAGGATGAGGAGGGGTTGAGGATGAGGAGGGAGGTTGAGGAGGGAGGTTGAGGATGAGGAGGGAGGTTGAGGAGTGGGGTTGAGGAGGGTGATAAGGGAGGGGGGAAGAGACACAGGGAAGGGAGAGGTTGGAAGAGACACAGGGAAGGGAGAGGGGAGAAGAGACACAGGGAAGGGAGAGGGGAGAAGAGACACAGAGGGCACAAGAGGGACACAGGGGGCAGCACATTTCCCACCCTCGGCTTATACTCGAGTCACTCATTTTACCCAGTATTTTGTGGTAAAATGGGTGCCTCGGCTTATACTCGGGTCTGCTTATACTCGAGTATATACGGTAGTACTCAGTATGCAAAGACATTTTGGGCTTGGGCCTTTTTTTACTATGCCTTAAAATGTTATACACTTTTTTTTACTTTTTTGTATCATTAATTTTTTTTATTTTTTTTCCTTTTTACTATAAAATGACAATTAAAAATATATATAAAAATTTACAAGAATGGCTGTTGCAGTATACCGGCTATTACTTCCATATAAAGTAAACAGAATTCATAGGAAAAGTTTCCAGAATATCTGCTATTTGGCTCTTTAAATTTTCAAGAGCAAATTATGCATATACACCTTAGAAACACTGGTATAAAGAGTATAACCCTATAAGGTTTCTTCCTAATTGTTTCATTTATTATTTATTTGGGTTAGACGTATCATGTATTTTTGAGTTCATTTGCTAAAAGTGCATTTTCGGACTCAATCCTAATCTGGTTTTATGTTGTTGTTCAGTTGTGTCCAACTCTACATGACCCTGTGGACTACATCACGCTAGTTACATCTTGTGTCTGGTTGTGCTTATCCATAGGACTTTCATGGCAAAGTTACTGGAGTGGGTTGCTAGTTTCTTCTCCAGTTGCAATTTGTCTGCCCTCTCTGCTATGACAGGGGTGACCCTACATGCTATAGCTCACAGCATCACTGAGGTACACAAGTCCATTCACCACTACAAGCTATTGATGGTACTAAATTTCCTTTAAGAATGGATGCCTACTTTTGCTAATTAGTCATTGTCCAGAAAACAGCAACAAAAAATATCAAGAAAGAAAACTAAGAAGCCAAACTGCTGTATAAAGGCTTTGAAAGTAGCTCAGAAAAGAAGGAAAGTGAAAGGTAGTGGAGACAGGAAGGGATTTATCCAACTAAATGCTGAATTCCAGAGGATAGCAAGAAGAGACAAGGAGATATTATGTAATGAGCAATGTAAGGAGAAAGAAGAAGATAACAGAATGGGAAAGTTAAGGCATCTCTTCAAGACAATTTGGGATCTTAATTAGCCAAAGAGGGCGGGAAAGTTAAGATAGAATGAGAAAGTTAAGACATCTCTTCAAGAAAATTGGTGATCTCAATTAGCCAAAGAGGGCGGTATAAAAAACAAAATGGTAGGGACTTAACAGAAGCAGATAAGATAAAGAAGAGGCGGAAGGAATACACAGAAGATCTTAACAGCATTGAAAACCTTAGTCTTTTGTCCAATGAGCTGGGGACAGACATTTTGGAAGGTTTCACTTCTTAGGGGGTAAATGGTGGACCCCCAAAGCCTTTGCACTAGTTTACTGTAGGGTCATCAGATTATGTTTTGTTTTCATTGTTTTTTTCTTTTTTATCACTTTTTGTTATTTAGATGATGAGTGCAGCAGCACTATTCTAGGGAGCAAGTAGAGGGCTCCCAGATTCATTATAACAGTTTATTGTGGGGTGTTAGCATTTTAAGGTGCTTTATATTCACAATAGGCACGTTATATTTGTAATTATTTTTTCATATGTGATAGAATTGTATTATGCCTATTTTTTGTTTGCATTAAGCACTTTATTTGCGGTATATCGGTGTTTAGTATAATTTTTTATATTCTTCATTAATGTAATTTATGTATAAATATAATGAATTAGTGAGACACTTCAGCACTTAATGAATTATTCCTTGCATAGTGTATCTTAAGACTCCCAATTTATATATCGATTACTATATATAGTGAATTTTCTGAATGCCATTAGTCATTGTTACATTTTGGATATTTTTTACTAATTAGATTAGTAATTTGGTAATTATATATATATATATATATATATATATATATATATATATATATATATATATATACATATAGTATCTCACAAAAGTTAGTACATTTTTGTAATTATTTTATTATATCTTTTCATGTGACAACACTGAAGAAATTACACTCTGCTACAATGTAAAGTAGTAAGTGTACAGCCTGTATAACAGTGTAAATTCCCTCAAAATAACTCAACACACAGCCATTAATGTCTAAACCGTTGGCAACAAGATGTTATCGTGGAGGAGTGGAAGAGGACTCACTTTTGTTGCCAATGGTTTAGACATTAATGGCTGTGTGTTGAGTTATTTTGAGGGAATTTACACTGTTATACAGGCTGTACACTTACTACTTTACATTGTAGCAGAGATACTGTATATAGTATATTATATTATGATACTTTTTGCATTGGATAAATGCCTTATTTATATTGACAAGCTTTCAAGAGGTCTGACCTCTCTTTATCAATTCTGAAGCAATACTGACATGAGATGGAACCCTAAGTTTGCATAAAAACAGTGATGCAGAGATAGCGGAGATAGCATTTGACATCATAAGGTAAAGTCATATAGGGGAGATCAACACAACATAGTATAGGAAACATATATACACATACTATATACACATATACTGTATGTCAAAATATACATGAAAAAAACAGAGAACTGTATTCCACAGTGATATTCTAAGAGTGCCAGCCTGTTAGTGTTGAAGAATGTGATAATCTTTATTTCAAACTAGCGAATTGCCTGTCAAAAATGACGGCATGATAGCGTTTTATACATTGTGTCTCCCCCCTCCGTCCCCTGTGTCTCTTCACCCCCTCCTCTCCCTCCCCTGTGTCTCTTCCCTCCTCTCTCTCCCCTGTGTTTCTCCCCCCTTCCTCCTGTCTCTTTCCCCCTCTCCCTCCCCTGTGTCTCTTTCCTTCCTCCCCGGTCTCCTTCCCCCCTCTCCCTCTCCTGTGTCTCCTTTCCCCTTCTCCTGTGCCTCATTTCCCCCTCTCCTTTCCCCCCTCTTCCTCCCCAGTGTCTGTTCCCCCCTCTCCCTCCCCTGTTTATCTTCTCCCTCCTCTGTGTCTCTCAACCCCCTCTCTGTGTATCTTCCGCCTCCCTCCCTTATGTCTCTTCCTTCCTCTCCCTCTCCTGTGTCTCTTTCTACCTCTCCCTCCCCTGTGTCTCTTCGCCCCTGTCTCCCACCCCTATGTTTCCCCTCTCCCTCCCCTGTGTCTCCTTTGCCCCTCTCCTTCCCCTGTGTCTCCTTTCCCCCTCTCCCTGCCCTGTGTCTCTTCCCCCTTTTCCATCCCCTGTGTCTCTCCCCCCTGTCTCGCATCCCTATGTTTCCCTCCCCTCTCCCTCTTCTATGTCTCCTTTGCCTCTCTTCCTCCCCTGTGTCTCCTTTGTCCCTCTCCCTCTCTTGTGTCTCCTTTCCCCTCTCTCTCCTTTCGCCCCTTTCCCTCCCCTGTGTCACTTCCCCCTTCTCCTTCCCTTGTGTCTCTTTCCCCTTCCCTGTGTCTCTTTTCACCCCTCTCCCTCCCCTGTGTCTGTTTCCCTCCTCCATCCCCTGTATCGCTTCCCCTACTCCTTCCCCTGTGCCTCTCCCCCCTCCTCTGTGCCTCTCCCCCTCCCCTGTGTCTCTTCTCCCCCCTCTCCCTCCCATGTGATTGCTTGCCCCCTCTCCCTCCCATGTGTCTCTTTTCCCCCTCCCACACCCCCGTGGCTTCTTTTCCCCATCTCCCTCCCCTGTGTCTCCATTTCCCCCCTCTCACTCCCACATGCTTACTTTCCCCTCTCCCTCCCCGTGTCTCCTCCCCTCTCTCCATCCACTGTGTCTCCTTCACCCTCTCCTGTGCCCCATTTCCCCCATTTATTCCTTGTTTTTTTGCGCGCATCTCCCCCTGCAATGCGCATAAGCGGATCACACTGTGTATTGTGCATGTGCGACCCTGCAGCACCATGCGCGCTCATCGCTTGCGAGTCTCGCAAAGCGAGGCGAGCCGTTAACTCGGAGGACTTAGGCGTAGCGAGACGTTAAGGCACTAACACACACAGCACTTGGGCAATGAGCGCCAAAGTCACTCATTGCCTGCGAGACTCGCAAAGCGAGGCAAGCAGTGGAGGCAATGAAAGACGAGCGACTCAGCCTACAAATGCTTAGGAAATGCGGGATCGCCTTACAGACTTATTAAATTGACATTCGCCCGATTGAATAGGGCTCTATATAAGCACATAGCATCTTTTTTTTAAATACGTTTTTAGTTACTGAAGACCTTGTTTTTGCATAGAAGTTCACTAAATAAACAATTCTGGAAAAAAATGCCATGTGTTTAGATACAGTTCTATTCAATTGCCACATTCTCAATTTAATAAGGCTGTTAGGCTGCACTCACTTGACGGACACAGCATGGGGGAACAGCCAGGACGGCTGGGAGTGAGGTGGAACACGAATTTAAGTCGATTTTAAAGAGTTTCGCCACTCAAAAGTTGGCTAAGCGAGAAAAAAAATGGCGGCAAAATTTTTTAAACGAGTATACACAACTCTGGACCGCACAACACACCACCAAACGTGTAACACTTTCACAAAGGAACGTACCGGTTAGAAAATACACTACTACAAAGGACTCCAAATACTCGCAAACCGTGTAGCACATACACAAACGATGCTAATTTACACTACAAGCTTGCAAATCACAACATTACGCATCTACAGTAGCGCTTTACACAAATAAACCAAAGTCGCCAAAGGTGCTCAGAGGGGGCAGAACATTGCATTGTGTGGCAAATAGTATTGCCAGGCTTCATGTAGTACACATTTTATGTGGCTACAATATATGATGGAAAAAATGTGTGTATTACGTGTAATTAATAACAGTTGGGGGATGGGGTGTGGGGGATGGGATAGGGGGTTGTATTGAGTGACCTAGCTCTATATTTCTCTATGTGTGTTCTTTAAATTATGTGTATTGCAATTACGGTATGTGTAATCTGTAAATATGTGTAATTAAGGATTAAGGGTTAAATAGTAAATAGTATAAGATAAATTAAAATAAAACGCAAATTACTGCTCTGAAATAACCCCTGCTCTCTCTCTCAAAAAAACACCAACTATGGGACCTGCGTGCTACGTCGAAAGAAATTACAACACAATCAACGCATGGGCGGGTGGAACGCAAATTTATAATCTCCCTCTGTCAATCATCTACGGTTAGAACGATTTCTATTGGCTGAGAGGCCTGTGTCGCACTACGTTAAACCGCGATTGGATAGCAATGGCTGATTGCCAGCCCCTTAATAGCTTGCGTGAGCGGAAAGGGTTTATGGTCTTGCGTTTACAGCCCGTAACTCGTGGCATGTTTCAATGAAATAGCTCTGCAGCAGAATTTCTAGCCCGCAGGCTTTGCTGGTGTGCCATTGCCGCTACAGACTTACAGCCTTATTAAATTGCAATTTGGCCAATTGAATAGGGCTCTATTTAAGCACAGAGCATATTTTTTACAGAAGTTTTTCGTTAGTGAATTTCTATCCAAAAAGCAAGGTCTTCACTAACTAAAAACTTCTGTAAAAAAAAAATGCTATGTGCTTAAATAGAGTCATATTCAATTGGCCAAATTGTAATTTAATAAGGCTGTTGGAATTTTATGGGGCTTTATGTGTCCTTTCTTATTTCCACTCTATTCTCAAATCCAATATACTGTATATACTTGAGTATAAGCCGAGTTTTTCAGCCCTTCTTTTAAGGCTAAAAAGTGCCCCCTCGGCTTATACTCGAGTCACTTTCCCCCCTGTGTCTCTCTAACTCCCCCGTGTCTCTCTAACCCCCCCACCATGTCTCTCTACCCCCCCCGTGTCTCTCTAATCCCCCTGTGTCTCTCTAACCCCCCCGTGTCTCTCTAACCCCCTCCTCATCCTCAACCCCCCTTCCTCATTCTAAATCCCCCTCCTCAATTTACCCCTCTAAATACCTCCCCCTCTCCCTTTCCCCTCACCTCCATCTGCAGCTTCTGGTCTGGCCTCCGCTCCTTCTTGACCCTGCCAATGCTAATGACGTGGCGCGCATGTGACTTCACATCATTAGCATATACCGGGTGCCGACGCCTCATTAGGGAGGTTGAGGATGAGGAAGGGGTTGAGGATGAGGAGGGGGGTTGAGGATGAGGAGGGGGGTTAAGGAGGGTTATAAGGGATGGGGGGAAGAGACACAGGGAAGGGAGAGGGGGGAAGAGACACAGGGAAGGGAGAGGGGGGAAGAGACACAGGGAAGGGAGAGGGGTGAAGAGACACAGGGGAGGGAGGGGAGAAGAGACACAGGGGAGAGAGAGGGGGGACACAAGAAAAAAGCACACAAGAGGGGGACACAGAGGGCACAAGAGGGACACAGGGGGCAGCACATTTCCCACCCTTGGCTTATACTCGAGTCACTCATTTTACCCAGTATTTTGTGGTAAAATAGGTGCCTCGGCTTATACTCGAGTCAGCTTATACTCGAATATATACGGTATCTTTTTTTTCTCTACTTTTAATGCAGTCTTCTGCCCTTCTCCATATCCCACAGCTAATAGTATCACTGTCGAAGACCTTGCAAACCATTTCAAATCAAGTAGACATTAGGGATTACACTTCTTGCGAATTTCACAATAAACATTTCTCAGGCACACTTATCCCAATTTTAATGAACCTTTTCGACTTCTACCTAAAAAAATTGTGTTGATTCAGGTTGCATTCAGAAAGATCCTCTGATGGAATTGAAACATTGACCCAAGAAAAGATCTGTCAGCAACTTTTTTCTTCGTCAAATAGAAAAATGAACAGTTATTGGAGCCAAGATCATCAAATCATTTTTAGAATATTATATCTAGCAACCCTGCTTTTGTTAGGGTGCTTCCATTGTGCACTGCTTGGAGCCTGCTATTCTGCGGGGACTTACTATTACATTAAATCCTTCTGATAAGTTGGCAGTCATTTAATAGAACAGATATCTTATTTGAGTCCAAGGATCCTCCCATTTCACTTGTGCATCTAATCCTGTTAGGAACAATGAAAATATCTGCCGCCATTAGAGAAAGTTTTATATATTAATGAAAACGTTATACAGTATATATTTATTAACAAGACAGGTCCTATAAACCTACCATAAATATGACACTTTACTTCTCATTTAACTTCAATATATATATACAGTGGATATAAAAAGTCTACACACCCCTGTTAAAATGTCAGGTTTCTGTGCTGTAAAAAAATGAGACAAAGATAAATCATTTCTGAACTTTTTCCGCCTTTAATGTGACATATAAACTGTACAACTCAATTGAAAAACAAACTGAAATCTTTAAGGTAGAGGGAAGAAAAAATAAAAAAATAAAATAATATGGTTGCATAAGTATGCACACCCTTAAACTAATACTTTGTTGAAGCACCTTTTGATTTTATTACAGCACTTTTTGGGTATGAGTCTATCAGCATGGCAGATTTTGACTCTTCTTTGCAAAAACCCTTTTAAATCTGTCTGATTGCGAGGGCATCTCCTGTGCACAGCCCTCTTCGGCTCACCCCTCAGATTTTCAATCGGATTCAGGTCTGGGCTCTGGCTGGGCCATTCCAAAACTTTGGTGAAGCCATTCCTTTATTGATTTGGATGTATGCTTTGGGTCGTTGTCATGCTGAAAGATGAAGTTCCTCTTCATGTTCAGCTTTCTAGCAGAAACCTGAAGGTTTTGTGCCAATATTGACTGGTATTTATAACTGTTCATAATTCCCTCTATCTTAACTAAGGCCCCAGTTCCAGCTGAAGAAAAACAGCCCCAAAGCATGATGCTGCCAACACCATGCTTCACTGTGGGTATGGTGTTCTTTTGGTAATGTGCAGTGTTTTTTTGCGCCAAACATATCTTTTGGAATTATGGCCAAAAAGTTCAACCTTGGTTTCATCAGACCATAACACATTTTCCCACATAATTTTGGGAGACTTCAGATGTGTTTTTGCAAAATGTAGCCTGGCTTGGATGTTTTTCTTCGTAAGAAAAGGTTTTCGTCTTGCCACTGTACCCCATAGCCCAGACATATGAAGAATACGGGAGATTGTTGTCACATGTACCACACAGCCAGTACTTGCCAGATATTCCTGCAGCTCCTTTAATGTTGCTGTAGGCCTCTTGGTAGCCTCCCAGGCCAGTTTTCTTCTCGTCTTTTCATCAATTTTGGAGGGAGCTCCAGTTCTTGGTAATGTCACTGTTGTTCCATATTTTCTCCACTTGATGATGACTTTCTTCACTGTGTTCCATGGTATATCTAATGCCTTGGAAATTCTTTTGTACCCTTCTCCTGACTGATACCTTTTAACAATGAGATCCCTCTGATGCTTTGGAAGCTCTCTGTGGACCATGGCTTTTGCTGTGGGATGCGACTAAGAAAATTTCAGGAAAGACCAACTAGAGCAGCTGAACTTTATTTGGGGTTAATCAGAGGCACTTTAAATGATGGCAGGTGTATGTTGACTCCTATTTAACACGATTTGGAATGTGATTGCTTAATTCTGAACAGAGCTACATCCCCAGTTATAAGAGGGTGTGCAGACTTATGCAACCACATTATTATTTTTTTTCTTTCTTCCCTCCACCTAAAAGATTTCAGTTTGTTTTTCAATTGAGTTGTACAGTTTATAGGTCACATTAAAGGTGGAAAAAGTTCTGAAATGATTTATCTTTGTCTCATTTTTTTACAGCACAGAAACCTGAAATTTTAACAGGGGTATGTAGACTTTTTATAACCACTGTATAGATATATATATTGAAGTTAAATGAGAAGTAAAGTGTCATATTTATGGTAGGCTTATAGGACCTGTCTTGTTAACAAATATATACTGTATAACGTTTTCATTAATATATAACATTTTCTCTAATGGCGGCAGATATTTTTTTATTGTTCCTAACAGGATTAGATGCACATATATATACTGTTTTAGCTTTCAGGCCCTCCTATCATTTATTTTAAAATTGCTTACTAGATATTTGCCCTATTAATGATATGAAGCTCAGTCCTAGCTCTGAAAAATCAGCAACAGCTTATAGCACAGAGACTGCAGATCCTTAAAATAAAGTTAGACGCCTCTCTGATAAGGTTTGTTGATGCAAAGTGCTGGCGACAGAAGGTATGTAAAATATTTACTTTTCTCATGGGAACAAGAATGCATTTTTTTCATATTCTGTTTTTCTTTAGTTGCTTAATATTTTCATAGAGAACATTTTCCATTCTCTTCGTCATAAGTTTGTTTTCTTAAAACTCTCATACAAAAAAATGTTAATAGCGGGAAGAGATTAAAAATGAATTCATATGCACAGTGAATATCAAAATAAGGCATCCAAAAATAGAGAAGGGCTCCAGTAGACAAGACTCTGGTTTCAAAGAAACTAGACTGTCATGCTCTTGACCCTGAATGTTACAATTCCAATATAAAAGAAGAAAAAAATCTAGAGAAAAAAAGACAATTTATTATAACAATTAAAAACTCACATGTTGAGTTATAGAGCTCTATGGAGAAACCGGTTCCTCCCTCTACTGACTGTACTTGATACAATTTTCAATATATCTAAAACAACTGACCCTTAACATCCACAGGTTTCAAACTCAGAAATTCAACACTTTTTTTGCCGCTTTTTAAGGCACGATCCTGCCCCAACCCCTTGCCTGAAAACGACGCTTGGGCCCTCGCAGCCCAAATGATACCTTTCCCAGAGGGGTGAGTTCCACCCTTGCCCCCGTACCCAAACGATGTCAGTGCGGTAAAGTCCCAGTTTACCCAGGTTTGTATTATGTGTGACTTTTCCGCTTTTGCCGGGATGTCAATGGTCACCAGTATTGTTACAAAAGCAGCTAGTATGATGATTACAAGCATATGTTTAACCTTTGCAGCATGTGTTTTTCATGCAAAGAAATATTTTTGTAGTGTTAAAATCTGACTTCACAAGTACTTCCAAATATGAAACGTAAGGATGATATTTATAGCATGCTATTTTGAATAACTTTATTTGATAATTAGATACTTCTGATAAGGACTTCTGATGTAAATTATGTCTAGATTCCATTAAATTGATGGGCTATGGCTTTCAGTAACCACGTAACAATAGGATTGGGTGCCTGTTGGAGCACCTTCCTCCTCAGGCTCTAGCCAGCTATGACATGTGTAAAGGTCCAAAATGGAAGCCTACAGAAACAGTGTCTGCTAATAATAATTATTAATATTTTAATTAATATTTTCCATAAATATCAATTTTTGCTCATAGCATACTTCATAAATATGTGAAGTGTTTTCCTACATTACAATTGTCCTTCAATCCTTTTACTCTGGGGCAGTGCTATGGCAGGTGTAGCCGGAAAAAAGCACCAAGGCCAACTACAGGGCAGCAAACTGGGGTACGTTTATTATGACAGTGGAGTAGAAAATTAGTTTTATTTGATGTTTGACCCCCATGGGAACCTATCATGTTTATACCATTTCAAATTAAATTGCGCAGAAGCTGTCCATTCAGAGGCTGAGGAGCCGACAATGTATCGCAAAACTAAAGAAAGTGTTCATATGGAAATATTTTGACCCTTTCAACAATATATATTGCTGTTGTTGTTCAGTCCTTCAGTTGTGTCTGACTCTCGGACTCTCGGTGACCATATGGACCACAGCACCCAGGCACATTTGTCTGTGTTTCTGGCTGTGCGTATCCATATGGTTTTCTTGGCAAAGATACTGGAGTGGGTTGCTAGTTTCTCCTCCAGTGGACTGAGATTTGTCTGAGTCTCTTTACTATGACAAGGTATATATATATATATATATATATATATATATATATATATATATATATATATATATATATATATATACTGTAGTTTAGTGCTTTAAGTAATACATCAATTGACCCTAACAGTGGATTCAGGTAGAAATGAACCCAAATTGCAGCTTTGTAAATCCCAGAGATAATCCTTTGACTAATCCGAGACAAATGTAACTAAAAAGGCTCAGAGTGGGTGGGGGCCAGACCAGGCTTGTGTCCTCAGGCCTAATAAGGGACCTACTGTTATTGATCTGGGTCCACCCTACCTACCTGTCTTTGCATACTTGTGTGATAGATAAGACACTTGAGAACAGGTTAAAGCATGCCTGTCCTTGAGACACAGACATGCGGGAGGCCTGTCTCAAAGTTTGGTATCCAACATAAACAACTTTATTTTAATTCATCCATAGGGCTGTTGATGTAGACACAAAGCAATAAATTACATTTCTTGTCTCCATGTTATTATAATAGGGACACAGCAAAGGTCCCTGAGTGGAAGTGTTAAACAACTGAGGCTGAGGGCTAGTTATTTTAAACATAAATGACCAGTAAGGTTTCAATCTCTGCTAGTAGCTTTATATAAGATGATGAATTAATTTTCACATTGGGCGATATGATTGAAGAGAATGCTCTTATCGCCCCCATGTGATAGTTAAAGGACCACTGTGGGCACATGTTTGAGAGCCATGGTCATCAAATCATTTTTTTGAATATTCAATCTAGCAAACCCTGCTTATGTTAGGGTGCCTCCATCTTAGACTGCTTGGAGACTGAGGGGGAGTGTTAATCTACTGCTACTTAGTATTTGGCAACTTTTATACACAATTATTCTTTACTGCTTGGCTCTGATTTTTTCACTGCTTTTTACTATCTCAGATGGAAATGTTTATGCAAATGAATGCGCTTTAATGTAGGCCTGATGAGACCAATAGCACATGTAACTGCCACATTCTCACTGTGCAGACACTTCCTGTGTATTTAAGTTATCTTCTAACTTTGTGAATTTGATCTGTTAAATGGTAGCCTAACGGCATATAAAAAGATAATAAATTATACACTGTATTGTTTTTTTACAATCTAAAAAGTGTTTAAAAATAGGACATTGTAACGTTATGGCCAACGTGGCCCTTCAATTAGATGCTATAAAGTTAGTAGCAGCTTATTTATGCTTTAAATACCTACTTTCAGTCTCAATTATCTAAAAGCTCCACTCAAGATTTTTATTAATAACCAACTGCAATTACATTTAAAGCTGAAGAACTAAACTTCATTATCACATATGAAACTCCGTCCATACTCTTGGAACAAAAGGAAAATATATGTTTTACTGTAGAACCCCCCCCCCCCAAAAAAAATGTCCCATATAGGATTTGTTGATCTTTTTACATACTACACATATGATACCCAAATTCAGACCCTGATTTCAGAGTTATCTCACTGAGGGCACGCATAATTCAATTTGGGGATTCTGCCAAATGGTATCTGGAATATATTTTATGATATTTTTAATAGACAAGTTGCACCAGCTCAAGACATTTTGCCTTTTTGACCAGGCCCGGTGTGTACCACACCTGGCTCCCATAAACTCAGAATTGTGATGGTAGCCATAATAAAATTGCATATCGCTTCAAATTGGAAATAATCTTACCTGTAAGTGCCACAGATAATTCACCATATTAATGAAACTGCTATTAATTTAAATACCATTTGTTATAGGGGAAAGAATATAATGTTTTACTATATTCCCCCTAAATAAATAATGAGAAAAGAATGTGGAATGAATTTGCTGATGCACAACATCTAATGGTATACCATACCCCCGGATCTAAAATTTAATCTTCCCTCTATATTTTAACATCACCTCTACCCCGTCTTCCTTTCTGTACCATATCCCATTCATTGTTTAGCTATTATTATTTATTTTTTTCAAATATGTACATATGAATAAATTAAACCAAATTTCATATAATCATTTAAAAAGTATGTTTAAAATATTAGAAAAGAATTACGTTTTTTGACAGTTTTTTCGCTTCAGCTTCTCAAAGTCAGAGGAGCTCAGTCGCAGAATGAACTAACCTTAATAGGTTTCTTCTATGAACATGACAACCCACTCTGAGTGCGGCCTCTTTTAGGTCACTTGTGCCCTTCACAGGGAGAAATATCCTGTAGCGTATCAGTCTGGTCTCACTCAGTAGAGTGATCCAACCCCAAAATACCAGGCAATTCTACCCTGAACAGGAAAAACAGCAAACCCCAGACCTATGTTTCGGCCTTCATTGGGCCTCATCAGTGAGGTGTAACTGAACTCCCTAAGCTACAGTAAGCAATGAGTTCACATCTGGAGTCCCTTAGGGAGACTAATCCCTAAGGGTCATTTGCATGAATAAAAAAACAAAGTCAGAGGTGCTCATCAGAGAACAAACTAACCTTAATACGTTAGTTCTATGGACATGATAAACCACTATAAGAGCAAACTCTTTTAGCCCTTCCCAGTGGGGAATTTCCTGTAGTATATCAGTCTGGTCTCACTCACTTGAGTGATCCAGTACAGAAATGCCAGGCAATTGTACCCTGAACAGGAGAAAAGTCAACCCCCAGACATACGTTTCGGCCTTCCTTGGACCTCGTGAGTGAGGTGTAGCTGAACTTCGTAAGGCACAGTGAGCAAGGAGTCCATGTATGGAGTCCCCTATCACCCTTAGGGAGACTAATAATTTCTCATAGAGCCTAGAAATTGTATAGGGCTACATAAACCTACTGTCTCTTACCATAAGTACTCTCTCTCTTTTCATAATCACTCACTTCTACCACCTCTCTTCCCATGCATATTCACCAGCATCCGCATTCCATATACTCACCCCTAATCTCGGTGCGAACCACTCACCACCCTATCTCTTCATAACCTTTCACTGTCACCCTGTTGTTTCTTTATTTAAACCCTTAATGCCACCCTCTCTCCATAGCCTACTCACTGCCTCATTCTTCTTCTCCATCCTCAGTTACCTTGGTTCTCTCTTTCCATACCAACTCCTCTCTCAATACCTATTAAGCACATCCCTTTCAGTACTAACTCAAAGCAACTTCTTGTTCTTCATTATAAATTGACAGTGAATGCTCTTCTAAAAATCTATAACCAGATTATAAACATGGTGTGCTATGATTACTTAAGAATTTGGATTGCTGCAGAATTCTGCATCTGAATAACTTTATAGTCAGCGTAACGAAAAATGTATACTGAAAAAAGAATTCAATCCTATGTGTTTCATCCTCTTGGACCTCCTGAGTGGTTTGAGATGGAAATCATCAAAGAGTAACCTGAAGTCTCTACGCTAGCTCCTCATATCATCCAGGACTAAGAAACATATTGGTGGACACCAAAAGGGTCCTGTGTTTAAATTTTAAATATAGGCCAAAATATACATTTTTCAATGTATTATTTAGTTATTTCTGTGATTGCACATGCTCCAACCCCCCAGTAACATACCATCTTTTTGGTCAGCTTCTAATGGGTGAGTAGAATCTTGTAGGTCAAAACAAAAAATTTTTTTTTTTCAACAACCAGATATTTGCTACACACGTTTTCAAGATATAATGGACATTTTGTACCAAGGCTGTACTATGATAGCAACACAAGACATGTCTGTTCAACATTAAAGGACCGCTGTAATGCATTTAAACGTATAGTTCATATGTTGTTTGCTTGGCATAGACTATTAAAACAGTATGCTGTTTTAAATATGTAAAAGTAAAAAAAAAATTGTTTTAAATTTGTCTGTTTACCCTCAAGCAGAGCGCTTGTCTCCACCTCCCTGTGCCATGTCAAGGCTATGGTATCACTATCCCTGCCCCATGCCATAATTAGCTCTGCCCCTACCATCTACACAGAAGTAATAGCTGTAGTATAAGATAGCTGCCCCAGATGCCCCGCCCAGTGACAGTGCATGAACTGTCATAGCCCCACCCCCTTTATTGAACATGCTCAGTCTGAAGCAGAATCTGACTGGTCAGACTTTTTTTTAGTGAAAACTTACACATTCAAAAGTAAGAAAACTTTTAACTTTTATTTATTTTAAACTACAAACTGTTTTTAATAGTCTATGGCCATCCAACAAACCTATGAGCTAACTTGTAAATAAACTACAGTGGTCCTTTAAGCTCAATGTTAGGGTCAAAATTGCCAATGTGTCAGTCCTGTAGAATATATATAAGAGAGAGAGGTGATATGATAGATAGATCGATAGATAACTAGATAGACATTTTTATTTGCAATCACACCTGTTAAAATAACTATAATATAATGTAAGTAAGACCCTGGTGGAGTGCGTTGTTTTTATGTAAAGAAAGTAAGTGTGTAGCTCTATGCCAGGGAAATGCTCCGTACACAGAGCCTCATCCAATTGTGAGTTGCACAATTGAATAGGGCTCTATATAAGCACATAGAATATTTTTTAAAGAACTTTTTAGTTAATGAACTTCTATCCAAAAGCAAGGTCTTCACTAACTAAAAACTTCTGTAAAAAAAATATGTTATGTGCTGATTTAGAGCCCTATTCAATTGGCAAAATTGCAATTGAATGAGGGCCTTAATGTCTTCTCCTGAGGGCATTTGTGTTTATACCCCTTCCCTAACACTACCAATCATATTACCAGCAAGTATTCCAATAAAGAATACAGGTGAGAGTAACTCATAAAGGAGAAACCAACAGAGGCCAGGTGCAGTCACACATTGTTTCTGTCAACTTTCAGTGCTATTTGTATAGTTTCTACTTGTAGGTGTGTCACAGACAGACTGATACACAAAGGAGAATCAATATATGTTTTTTGATCTATAAACAAAAAATCACTCTTATACTGAGTGAGAGCTGACAGATCTGCAAATTTAGATTTTTTTCTCTCCAATAAACAAACAAATGTATGCAAGTTTTGGCAGATATAGTTACTGACATTAAATGACTTACTTAATTATACGAAGCAGGTCCTTCCAGAGAAGGAATATGGTGCTAGGAGGGTCAAGGGTTAATGTAACAAGATGTTCAAGATTTTTTTAATTTTTATTATTATTAATAATGTAACAAGATGTTCAATACTTTTTAATTATTATTATTATTAATATTCCTTTTTAATTATTTATAATAGCAATCACATATAATAGTTGTCAAACTCCCGAAACGTCGCCACGCGAAGCGAGAGCCCGCATTTGCGGAGGTGGAGGCTCCCACATCGGCTGCAATGAGCCAAAGGCTCATAAGGGGCCGCGTTTGCGGAGGTGGAGGCTCTACAGCGCCTCACAATCGGTTACAAACAGCAAAAGAAGCGGGACTTTTAAAAAAACAAAAACTCTAACACACAATGACTAAATACGGACTTACACAAAAAAATACGAGCCGCAGGACTTAGAAAAAAAATTGACAGACTTACACTACAAAAATACAAGCCGCAGGACTTAACAAAAACCCCATTACGAACTCGCAAAAATATGACCTTAAAGACCGAGCCTCGCACAGCGGAAAACAGTAAAAACACACTAAATACAGACAAAAATAAAATAAAATACTTACCCACAGCAAGGGGGGACACCCAAGACGTCTGGAAGTGAGGTTACACCTCAATTTAAGTTCAATTTAACGAGTTTCGACACTCGAAAATCCCCCCTATTGCTGACACTTACACCTCAGCTCCACAACAGTGCAAATCTACATTGGATGCTGCAGGAACATCAAAACAGATTGTTAGCTCTTCAGCACAATGCTTGCTGTATATATTAATTACAAATAGGTAAAGTATATTAATTTATTATTTTATTAATTAATTAATTATAATGAAAACATACATATACACACAAAAAAAAAACAACACTATCGCTATAGCTGGCAAGGAGCGTCGGCGCTTCTTGCGCTGCTGATGGGCGCCGTAGGCCCCCCCTCTCCAATTACGTCCCCTCACTTACCTGTATTGCGCTGCTCCTGCTGCTGGCCAGCGCGTCTTCTGTGTCGGGACCCAGTATATGCTAATGACGTGACGTCGCGTCACGTCATTACCATATGCCGGGTCTCCCGATGGACAGCAGCAGGAGTCCCATGACTCCCATCACCCCCTCCTCCCTCCTCTCATCCTCCCCCTCCTCTCATCCTCCCCCTCCACTCATCCTCCCCCTCCACTCATCCTCTCCCTCTCCTCCCCTCCCCTCACCCTCTCCTCTCCCTCCCCTCATCCTCTCCCTCTCCTCCCCCTCCCCTCATCAACTCCCTCTCCTCCCCTCACCCTCTCCTCTCCCTCCCCTCATCCTCTCCCTCTCCTCTCCCTCTCTTCCCCCTCCCCTCATCCTCTCCCTCGCCTCATCCTCTCCCTCCCCTCATCCTCCCTCCTCCCGTTCGCCCTCTTCAATTACCACCCCCCCCCCCTCACTTACCTGTATTGCGCTGCTCCTGCTGCTATCCAGCGCGTCTGTGTCGGGACCCCGGTACATGCTAATGTCAGGTTGTCACATGCGTGTAACGTCATTACCATATGCCGGGTCCCAAAGACCCGATGGACAGCAGCAGGAGTCTCATGACTCCCATCAACCCCTCCTCCCTTCTCTCATCCTCCCCCTCCCCTCATCCTCCCCCTCCACTCATCCTCTCCCTCCCCTCATTCTCTCCCTCCACTCACCCTTCCCTCATCCTCTCCCTCCCCTCATCCTTCTCCCTCCCCTCTCCCTCTCCTCCCCCTCCCCTCATCCTCTCCCTCCCCTCATCCTCTCATCTTCTTCCCCTCCCCTCATCATCTCCCTCTCCCTCCCCTCTCCCTCACCTCATCCTCTCCCTCTCCTCTCCCTCTCCTCCCCTCATCCTGTCCCTCCCATCCCCCTTCCCTCATCCTCTCCCTCTCCTCTTCCACCCCTCATCCTCTTCCTCCCCTCTCCCTCCCCTCATCCTCCTTCCTCTCTCCCCTCATCCTCCCTTTCACCCTCTCCAATTACAGCCCCCTCCCCTCACTTACCTGTATTGTGCTGCTCCTGCTGCTGTCCTGCGCGTCTTCTGTGACGGGACCCGGTATATGCTAATGAGGTGACGTCACATGCGCATAACGTCATTACCATATGCCAGGTCCCAAAGACCCGATGGACAGCAGCAGGAGTCTCATGACTCCAATCAACCCCTCCTCCCTCCTCTCATCCTCTCCCTCGACTCATCCTCCCCATTCCCTCAACCTCCCCTTCCACTCATCCTCTCCCTCCCATCTCCCTCCCGTCATCCTCTCCCTCTCCTCTCCCTCTCCCCCTCATCCTCCCTCCCCTCATCCTCCGTCCTCCCTTTCCACCTCTCCAATTACCCCCCCCTCACTTACCTGTATTGCGCTGCTCCTGCTGCTGTCCATCGCGTCTTCTGTGTCGGGACCCGGTATATGCTAATGACGTGACGTCACATGCGCGTAACGTCATTACCATATGCCGGGTCCGAAAGACCCGATGGACAGCAGCAGGAGTCTCATGACTCCCATCAACCCCTTCTACCTCCTCTCATCCTCATCCTCCACCTCCACTCATCCTCCCCCTCCACTCATCCTCTCCCTCCACTCCCCCTCCTCCCCCTCCACTCATCCTCCCCCTCCACTCATCCTCTCCCTCCCCTCTCCCTCCCCTCATCCTCTCCCCCTCCTCTCACTCTCAATCTCCCCATCCTCCCCTCATCCTCTCCCTCCCCTCTCCCTTCCCTCTCCCTCCCCTCATCCTCTCCTCACCTCCCCCTCCCCTCCTCCTCTCCCTCCCTCTCCTCTCCCTCCCCTCATCCTCTCCCTCTACTCTCCCTCAACTCCTCCTCATTTTCTTCCTCCCCTCTCCCTCCCCTCATCCTCTCCATCCTCCTCCCTCCCTTCCCTCATCCTCCTCTTCCCTCCCTCCCTCCCTCATCCTCCCTCCCCTCCCTCCCTCCCTCATCCTCCCTCCCCTCTCCCTCCCCTCATCCTCCTTCCTCCCTCCCCTCATCCTCCCTCCCCTCATCCTTCCTCCTCCCTTTCCCCCTCTCCAATTACCCCCCCCCCCTCACTTCACTTACCTGTATTGCGCTGCTCCTGCTGCTGTCTAGCGCTTCTTCTGTGACGTCACATTAGCATATACCTGTCCCGACACAGAAGACGCGCTGGACAGGAGCAGTGCAATACAGGTGAGTCAGGGGAGGAGGGGGGTGGTTATTAGAGAGGGGGGAGAGGAAGGAGGAGAAGGATGAGAGGATGAGGGAAGGCAGGAGGACGAGGAAAGGAAGGGAGGAGGAGGATGAGGGAGGGAGGGAAGAGGAGGATGAGGGGAGGGGGGGAGGAGGATGAGGAGAGGGAGAGGATGAGGGAAGGGAGGAGGATGAGGAGAGGGGGGAGGATGAAAAGGGGGAAGGAAACAGACACAGGGGGAAAGAGACACAGGGGAGGGGAAGACACGGGGAGGGAAGGAATAGGCACAGGGGAGGGGGAGAAAGACACACAGGGAAGGGGGAGAAACAGGGGGGACAGACACAGGGAAGGGGGGGAAAGAGACACGGGAGGGGGAAAGAGACATGGGGGGAGACACAGGGGAGGGGTTGAAAGAGACACAGGGGAGGGGGAAGAGACTCATGGGAGGGGGGAAGAGACACAGGGGGGAAGAGACACAGTGGGGAAGAGACACAGGCAAGGGGGAAGAGACACAGGGGAGGGGGAAAGAAACACAGGGGAGGAGGAAAGAAACACAGGGGAGGGGAGGGAAAGAGACACAGGGGAGGGGGGAACAGACTCATGGGAGGGGGGAACAGACATGGGGTGGGGGAAGAGACACAGGGGAGGGGGGAGACACACAGGAGAGGGGGAAAGAGGCACAGGGGAGGCTGTGAAGAGACACAGGAGATGGGGGAAAGAGACACAGGGGATGGGGAAAGAGACACAGGGGAGGGGGGAAAGAGACACAGGGGAGGGGGAGAGACACAGGGGAGGGGGGTGAAGAGACAGCAGGGAGGGGGAGGAAAAAGAGATACAGGGGAGGGGGGGAGAGACACAGGGGAGGGGGGAAAGAGACACAGGGGAGGGGAGGGAAAGAGACACAGGTGAGGGGAGGGAAAGAGACACAGGTGAGGGGAGGAGAGACACAGGGAAGGGTTGGGAAAGAGACACAGGGGAGGGAAAAACACAGGAGAGGGGAGGAAGAGACACAGGGGACAGGGGAAAGACATACAGGGAAGGGGCAGAAGAGACACAGGGGGGGTAGACACAGGGGAGGGGGGAACAGACACAGAGGAGGGGTAGAAAGAGACACAGGGGAGGGGGAGAAAGAGACACAGGGGAAGGGGGGAAGAAACACAGGGGAGGGGTGGAAAAGAGACACAGGGGAGGGGGGAACAGACACAGAGGAGGGGTAGAAAGAGACACAGGGGAGGGGGGAAAGAGACACAGGAGAGGGGGGGAGACACAGGGGAGGGGGGAACAGACACAGGGAAGAGGGGGAAGAAACACAGAGGAAGGGGGGAAAGAGCCACAGGGAAGGAGGAGCAAGAGACACAGGGGAGGGGGGGTAGAGAGAGGGGGAGCAGGGCAAACAGATACAAACTGTACTAACAGACACAGAGGGAGTAGAGGGGGGATCAGACACAGGGGAGGGAGAGGGGGATCAGACACAGGGGAGGGAGAGGGGGGCAGACACAGGGGAGGGAGACAGGGCTGGAACAGACAAAGGGGAGGGAGACAGGGGAGGGAGGGGGGAAGAGACACAGGGGAGGGAGGGAGGAGAAAAGAGACACAAGGGAGGGAGAGGAGGGTGGAAAGGAAACACAAGGGAGTAAGTAGACAGGGGGAGGGGCGTGCGGTGAGCGCTGAAGTTGCTCACATTAGGTGGCAAACAGCTTTGCCAGCATTACAATTTTATTGCCGTCATTTTTGACGGGCAAGTCGCTAGTTCAATATAAACTTCACTTTTTAAAGAGTATCAGCGTCTAGGTGAATGTCTATACCCTGATAAAGTCATCAAGGAGGAAAGGGTCTGAGAGACAGATCTAAAGGGTTTTAAAGAAAGTCTGAGTAGATGAGAAGCCAAATAATGATTCATAGACCAGAATTCCTTGGCAATGATCTGAGGTCTTCTGGGGAGGGTCACAGATTTGAGCCTTTCCATGTGAGAATGGGACATTCAGGCTGGAAGTGAGGAGTAGGTGAGAGCAGAAAAAGTGGTAAGTTTGATAGGAAGTTGGAGAGTCCACAGAACATATGGTAAAATATTTACAATATATTAATTGCCCTATATACTGGGAGCTTAAATGTTAAAATAGTGAATGATAAAATATTCTCTTGTCAAACAAATAATATATATTAATAGTTTTTTTTTTATCACTGTGCTTACCCATTAAATGTCAACTTGCTCATTATTGTTAACATTAAAACTTAGTATAAAGTCCGAACTCTAATTTTAGTGTCATGCTATGTGTAAATCAATGACTGATTCTGCTAACAATTTGTCAGACTATCTGTGTTGTTTCCATTGCACCCAATTATTCTGTTTGCCAGCATTTAGATTAATATATAATTATATACAAAGACAAACAGATTTAATTATATTTCAAACTATAGAAACGAATGTGGTCCCCGCGGATCTCCTGTGGCCCCTGCGGAATTCCCCAAGGCCCCTGGGGATCCTCTGTGGCCCCAGCAGGCCCCTTTTGGTCCCTGTGGGTCCCCTGTGGCTCCTATGAGTCCCCTGTGGTCCCTTGGGCCCCCTGTGGCTCCTGTGGACCTCCCTTGTGGCCCACGTGGCCCCCTACGGCCCATTGTGGCCCCTTACAGGCTCCAGGGGCCCGTGTGCCCCCTGCCAGCCCAGTGACCACACGGCCTCTTATGGCCCCCCGGACTTCCCGTTGGTCCTCTGCAGCCCCTTATGGCCCATTGAGGCCCCCAACATGAACAGGGGTCCCCTATGGCTCCCTCGGCCCCCGTGGACCTCCCGTGGGTCACTTGCAGCCCCTCTGGCTCACTGTGGCCCCCCACAGGCACCCGGGGCCTCCGGTGTCCCCTGCAGGCCCTGTGGCCCCCCATGGCCCTTATGGCCCCTGCATACCTCCCGAGGGTCCCCTGCAGCCCCTTATGGCCCACTGTGGCCCTTCTCTGCCCCCGCAGGGCCTGTGGCTCCCACGGCTCCCTCAGACCTCTGCAGCCTCCCTCAACCCCCTGTGGCCCCTCTCGGACCTCTGCGGCCTCCCTCAGCCCCCTGTGGCCCCCGCAGCCGCCTGTGTCCTCCCTGTGCCCCTTGTTGCCCCCTCAGTCCTTGCTGGCCTCTGCGCCCCCCTCGGATCTCTGTGGCCCTCCTAGGCCTTCTGGCCTGCAGTGGACCCTTCTCACCCAGGAAGTGGAGTGCAGCACCGGGCATGTAAGAAAGTATTTACAGTACTATAATATATATAGATGTATATGTAAGTGCGTACATATATATATAAATATATATATATATATATATACACACTCACACATATGTATATATATATATATATATATAGATATAGATATATATATATTATATGTACTTTATATATGTACTGCGTTGGGGTTGGAGGGGAGATTTGTTTTTTGCACCGGGGCCCCCTATGCATTAGTTCCATCACTGATAGCAATAGTCAGCTCTATTTGTGTGTTTGTCTCCAACTAAATAAGGTAATTAAGAGAGGATGTGGGGGATTTGCTGAGATACAAGCCCAAATGGTTTTAATAACACTGAGATTTGATAAGTACACAAGCCAACAAGTCTCCAGCCAATAGAGGGCATTGTTTTGTGTCTTAAAATTCTGCAACTGCCTGCTCGACAAAGCCACTTACACCGATTCACCTTATAGCAGGTGGATATTTTCAAAGTTTGGAAAGCGAGGTTAATGTTAAATATTGCTTTTTTTAAATTTTTAATACTAGTTGTTTGCCCTTCATAAATGACAGGATAATATTTTATTTTTTGCCCCCACCCCCTACCCCGTATCTCTTTCCCCCTCTCCCTTCTCCTGTGTCTCTTCCCTCCCCCTTTACCCACTCTGTCTGTTTCCTCCCCCTCTCCCTTCCCTGTGTCTCTCCCCCTCTCCTGTGTCTCTCCCCCCTTCCCTGTGTCACTTCCCCCCACTCTCTCCCCTGTATCTCTTCCCCCCTCCCCTATGTCTCTTTCCCCCATATCTCTTCCCTGTCCCGTGTCCCCCCCCCCCCCGTATCTCTGCCCTCCTGCCCTGTGTCTCTTTCCATTCCCCTGTGTCTCTTTCCCCCACCTCCTCCCTCCCCTGTGTCTCTTTGCTCCCCTCTCCTGTGTCACTTTGTCACCCTCCCCTGTGTCTCTTTGCCCTCCCTCCCCTGTGTCTTTCCCCCTCCCCTGTGTCTCTTCTCCTTCCCCTCCTCCCAAAGCCGTCGCTAAAGCTGTGCATGGCGCGTGCGCGCGGCTCATGCCACGATTGGCACACGTGGCCAAAGGCCTGCATAGCAACGTAAGTGTGTACGATCCTAATGGAGCAACAATTATATTAGTGATCATTTTTATTAATGACCAATGCCTATTTAAACCAACTAGCCCATGTTGTTAGGGACCTTTAAGAAAAATTAGGACCTTTAAGAAAAAAATACTATTTGGTTTAAGAAAAAAATGTTTCTGTGGACCTGCTGTAGATAAGGGTTGTTTTTTCATGTTTATACATTACAAGCAGGCTCACAGTTGTACATCATTTCACCTGATGTATACCAGGACACACTCATGAAACTCACAGATAGATAATAAGGCAAGAAATCTTATTTTTGTGTAATTGATTTTTAAATATGACCTGTATTCCGATAAGGATCTCACTGTGTGGGAGAAATAGACAAATAACCATTTATAAAGATTAACTAAATGGGTTGGATGCTAATATCATCAAGTCATAATGACAGATGTGTTTATTTAGTGGTACATCAGTGATACATTGCAATGGTACAAAGGCCAGAATTCAGAAGCACTAACATTCCAGTAGTGGATGGGGATCATACCTTTAAGGTCAAAGTGCAAAGACTGGAATGTCCTCAGTAAACCAAGACATTTGGAAGTGTTATAAATAATGTGATGTAAGGCAAGAATGTTCTTTATAACTCACATACACAGTCTGGGTTTTCAGAGATGTAAAAATTATAGAAAATGATTTCAGTACATTTTAATGGCGAACTAAATGGGACTAGATTACTTTCAAGGTCATAGCCCCTTCCTCAAAGCAAGTTCTTAAACATTATAGAAACATAAATAAGATCACAAAAGGCCCATTCTATCTATAAAATTGTTTGTCTTAACTAAGCTTTGTGATAGCATTATGCTTATACCAGGCATGTTTCAATTACTTAATTGTGTTGGACCCTACAACTTCCACTGGAAGGCTGTTCCATTTAATACCCATTTCTGTACTAAATATTTCACCTTCTTTGGAAATATGCTACTTTGTAGTAAGTGTACGAGATACGTTTAAACTACCCTTTTACCAAGGGCTAGGGAGAAGAATATCATAACATTTTTTTAGAAAGCCCAGGAGCTGATTGGAAACTTTTATTCTACTGAGCAAGATTATCCATGAGACTTATCCAGTACATTACATTTGAACTGCGACTGGACCTGGGAACGCTTGTCCAATCCCGACATGGCCAGCCTGCTCATGAGAATGCATGGGTACAATGATAGAAATATAGACTTGACTACAGACATGAACCAAAAGACCCATCTAGTCTGTCCATTATATCTCCTTGAAACAGTTTGTTTGATTTAGTCCTGAGATTGGCCTCATATGTATGTTTACATATATTTATCCCTACCACTTACATGGTTACAATCAGGACTGTATCTACCTTTTTGGAGTCCCTAAGCAGTGAAGTGGAGGAGACCCTGCGAGTGAGTATGCAAGGTATGCACGCATCCAATTTTGCCTTTTCTGTGCGTGTACACTAAGTTCCCTTTCCTGTTGGTCTAGGTGGTTATCCCCTTGTAGCCAGTCTATGAACTGCAACATTGCATTTTTTTAAAGCCAGGAACCATTTTTTTTAAGAAGTGGCACCCCTCACAGGGAAGCGCCCCTGGGCAGCTGCCTAGTTGGCCTAATGGTTAATCCGGCCATGGTTACAATTATCAAATACCCTTTATATAGTACTTTCACATATTGCCTCTAAAAAACACCTAACAAATTCAAATCATGAGCATTATGAATGGGTGTCACCCCAGGAGTTTGTGCTCCGTTTGGGATATGTGACGCCCAAAATCCCAGGGAGCTTGCTCCAGGAGATTAAGAATGCCATCTCCCCCAAATCTTGCATGTTCCTTCACGGGGCTTTGCAAGCCACAGTGCCACGCGGACCTTCTAACACCCCTTCTCCGGCTGTTCCCCTCAGGCTCATCCTGTCCTCAACCTTTTGAGGTTGAGGGACATACCCTCGGCATGCTTTTGTGGCATGCCGAGGAAGAGCTTGTATTTTCTCGTGCACTACCTTGCCCTCGTGACCAGTCCCAATACCATCTGGAGGCGGGTCATACCAGCTGACGAGGGCAAGAGGCCCCAGTGGAGGGAACTTTATTCTGATTTGGTTCCATGACCCACCGGGGACTTGAGTTGGAGAGTGCTCCATGGTGCACTGAGCACGAGAGAGTACTTAGCTAACTTCACTGACTTTCCCTCCACTTGTCCATTCTGTGGTAAGCGAGAGTCTGTGTATCATATTTATTTCATTTGCGCCAGACTGCAGCACCTCTTGTTACTCTTGAGAGACCTCCTCCTACAGTTTTGGCTGCATTTCTCCCCACAAATTTTTTTTTTGGGCACCCAGTGTCCTGGGGCAATAGGGCCAGGGGCCTCCTCGTCAACCTGCTCCTGGCATTAGCCAAGCTGGCTATATATAAGTCCAGGAAGCAGTGTTTGATAGAGGGGGTTCCATTGTCACCTGAGGCCATGTTCCAGGCACTGGTGCGCTCCTGTAATCGGGCAGAGTATCACCTGGCTTTGTCCACTGGGGGAGTTGATGAGTTTGTCTCCCAGTGTGCTGTAGATGGTGTACTCTGCTCTGTATCCCCCATGCGGTTTCTTTTCCCCTCACTATCCTAATTAAAAGTTTGTTTAATGTACAGTTACATATCTCTCTTCTAGTAGTTTGTCATGTGGATTGGCTCAAAGGCCAATCTCTGTCAAGCTTTAGTTCTAAATAAACAGAGTCAGTGTTAAATGTTGGACCCATATTGGAGATGTGAAATCTTAACACATAAACCCCATAGAAAACCATTAAAATGATGAGATCTTCCAAAAGTTATCAGTCATTTCATTGTTTAGTGCATCCAACCCATCATGTTTTCCATGCTCTTTAGAGAAAGTTTTAAAAACTGTAAAAGCTTGTATATATATATATATATATATATATATATATATATATATATATATACACAGTGGATATTAAAAGTCTACACATCCCTGTTAAATGTCAGGTTTCTGTGCTGTAAAAAAATGAGACAAAGATATATCATTTCAGAACTTTTTCCACCTTTAATGTGACCTATAAACTGTACAACTCAATTGAAAAACAAACTGAAATCTTTTAGGAGGAAAGAAAAAAAAAAAGAAAAATAATGTGGTTGCATAAGTCTGCACACCCTCTTATAACTGGGGATGTAGCTGTGTTCAGAATTAAGCAATCACATTCCAAAACGTGTTAAATAGGAGTCAGCATACACCTGCCTCTGTTTAACCCCAAATAAAGTTCAGCTGCTCTAGTTGGTCTTTCCTGAAATTTTCTTAGTCGCATCCCACAGCAAAAGCCATAGTCCACAGAGAGCTTCCAAAGCATCAGAGGGATCTCATTGTTAAAAGGTATCAGTCAGGAGAAGGGTACAAAAGAATTTCCAAGGCATTAGATATACCATGGAACACAGTGAAGTCATCATCAAGTGGAGAAAATATGGCACAACAGTGACATTACCAAGAACTGGAGCTCCCTCCAAAATTGATGAAAAGACGAGAAGAAAACATGTCTGGGAGGCTACCAAGAGGCCTACAGCAACATTGAAGGAGCTGCAGGAATATCTGGCAAGTACTGGCTGTGTGGTACATGCGACAACAATCTCCCGTATTCTTCATATGTCTGGGCTATGGGGTAGAGTGGCAAGACGAAAGCCTTTTCTTATGAAGAAAAACATCCAAGCCAGGCAACATTTTGCAAAAACACATATGAAGTCTCCCAAAAGCATGTGGGAAAAGGAGTTATGGTCTGATGAAACCAAGGTTGAACTTTTTGGCCAAAAGTCCAAAAGATTTGTTTGGCACAAAAACAACACTGCACATCACCAAAAGAACACCATACCCACAGTGAAGCATGGTGGTGGCAGCATCATGCTTTGGGGCTGGTTTTCTTCAGCTGGAACTGGGGCCTTAGTAAAGATAGAGGAATTATGAACAGTTCCAAATACCAGTCAATATTGGCACAAAACCTTCAGGCTTCTGCTAGAAAGCTGAACATGAAGCATGACAACGACCCAAAGCATACATCCAAATCAACAAAGGAATGGCTTCACCAGAAGAAGATTAAAGTCTTGGAATGGCCCAGCCAGAGCCCAGACCTGAATCCGATTGAAAATCTGTGGGGTGATCTGAAGAGGGCTGTGCACAGGAGATGCCCTCGCAATCTGACAGCTTTGGAGTGTTTTTGCAAAGAAGAGTGGGCAAATCTTGCCAAGTCAAAATGTGCCATGCTGATAGACTCATACCCAAAAAGACTGAGTGCTGTAATAAAATCAAAGGGTGCTTCAACAAAGTATTAGTTTAAGGGTGTGCATACTTATGCAACCATATTATTTTATTTTTATATTTTTTCTTCCCTCTACCTAAAAGATTTCAGTTTGTTTTTCAATTGAGTTGTACAGTTTATAGGTCACATTAAAGGTGGAAAAAGTTCTGAAATGATTTATCTTTGTCTCATTTTTTTACAGCACAGAAACCTGACATTTTAACAGGGGTGTGTAGACTTTTTATATCCACTGTATATATGTATATATATAATGGTGCACCAGAGACAAGATGGATTCCTCTTTTTGATTATGTCTAAAATGCTCTTATGTTCATGGTTTACCCTGTGTCAATGATGTTGCTGCACAAAGAATTGCCACTTTCTTGAACTACAGTGGCCCTTAAATCCAAGGTTTTTAGATTTTGAAACATTTTAAATAATAGTTTTTAATAAATTTTAATTACCGTAATAATATTATATTAGAAGCAGCTTCCTTTGATATTTATATGTAAAGTTTTATTAAGTTGACTCATCTTTTTGTTCTAAATTTATAGAGGAAAAAAACAGCTGATCTGAAATATGTACTGTAAAGAAACATTAAACGTGTCTTCTCTCTGGCTTATGAGCAAAAGAACAGAATGTTTTTTGGACTCATCCGGAAATATTTGTCTACTATGGGAAAAATGTTTGATGCCTCTTAAGTCTAAGGGAAATGTTATTTGAATCAGTCCCAATATAATTCTGTACAATAACCATCTATACCGAGAACGCTATCTTCTGGAATTTTAATTACAGACATATGTCAGACAGATGTGTACAGAAGGAGAGATGTCAGATGTGTCTGATCCAATGCATTTTACTTATTTAGATTATACCGATGATGTTCTTCTGCTTAGGCCTAAGGGGCCCAGGCATAGGACAGCACATGTTCAGAAGGAAGCAGGTTACCCGAAGTTGCCAGGGTCGTGCCACAAAATAGTGTGTGCATATGCACGGAAACATCTATATCCATGTACAGTATTCTACTTCTTTTCATGTAAGTCACTGGATATGGTTATCAGTTTGACATATCACAGTGGTGAAAATGGCAAGTGAGCTTTAGCATATGTTGTTGTTCAGTCATTCAGTCATGTCCGATTCTCCATGACCCTATGGATCACTGCATGTCAAGTATATCTATCATTATGTCTCTGATTGTGCTTATCCATAACAATTTCCTGGCAGTTCTTTCTCTATATAACTCACAGCTTCATAGAAGTACGCCAGCCACTTCACCACCAGAAGGTAGAGATACAGAAGGATTAGCATAACCACACATGCACTTATAACTTTGTATATAGAAGTGAAGTGATCTTGGGAGGATTAGTAGCTGGAGGGCTTTGAATGGGCCTAGCGCAGCATTCAATATAAATATGCCTCTAAGATATGTTATGTTGTTCAGTCGTGTCCGACTCTCAGTGATGCTATGGACCAAAGCATGCCAGACACATCTATCATTATGTCTCTAGTTGTGCTTATCCATATGTTTTCTTGGCAAAGATACTGGAGTAGGATTGCCAGTTCCTTCTCCAGTTTTTTGCTTTTATATAAATGTTTTAACAAGGTGACATGATTAAAGGGACCATGAAAGCTATTAAGATGTGCTTACATACTCTGTTTTGTCTCAATTGGTTTCTCCCCTCATCAGGAAACCAATCAGCGGCAACAGTCTGCAACGTGCTACTTGATAGAGATCTGGCTAATTTGAAAAGCTGCACTTCACAGTCTGTGTATTCATGAGCTGCAGAGGATAGCACCAAACAGGTACAAATTGCATAATTTTAGGCAGCAACAGAGCTGTTTAAGCACTTCTTAATACATTAAAGTGCACACAAGTAAATAGATGCACCGGTGTATTAAATTCCTAGTAAAATCCAGAAATGTAATGATCCAATAAAATGTGCACTTTGTTTACCTTGGAGTAACCAGATTCTCAGCTTCTGGAACCTCCCTGTGTCTTCTAGTTATCACTCATTTTGGGTGCCATGGTACACAGCTGTGACCTAAGGCCAAATTCACAGACAGGGTCTTCACACTACCTGTGCCTTATGCTATTAGGATGCAGACATGATCTGTTTCAGACACGGGTAGTGTGACGCCTCTCCGTGCAGGCCTGGCTTTAGATTACAGCTGTGTAAAATGGCATACAACATTCAAATCTATTACTATGAATGTTTCTTAGAAGTAAGTAAAGTGTAAACTGTGTATGATTACAATATGTTGGCTATATTCCCTTTAAATATCCTTCCACTAGGTATAATTTACAGTGAATCCATCCTGTCTGCCTTTGAATTGTGGTGTTAGAGAAAACTGCTTGGACTGCAAGAAGATCTAATCAATACTACAGGAACACGAGACAAACTGTTCACTGGAAGGTATGATCATGAGGCTGGAGCTTAAATATTTTAGCCATATCATGAGAAGACAGGATTCCCTAGAGGGAATTGTGAAGCTGGGAAAGATTAAAGGCAGAATAGAGGTGGAGATGAATAGATGTGGTCACTGAAACAATGGACATTATCTTGATGGATCTTAGGGTGGCAGTGGTCGACAGATGCGCCTGGCATGCTGCAATTCACAGGGTCATGGAGAGTCGGACACTACTGAATGACTAAACAACAACTATAACAAAATCCAGTCTGTATGCCTTGCACTGCCCACATGTTACAATATTTGTGTGTGTATAAGTATCAATATGGACTCCAGACCTTTACTCCATTTTTACAAATTTATTTAGACAGTGGATTTTATTAGAAGTAGTTGACTATCCCTAAACAACTTGTAAGAAGGTCTTTATCCGGGCAGCTGCTCTATGTTCCTTTATTGATACAACCTCTAACTGCAACCACTCCTGGCTTACAGTCTGGCTTTGATGGCAAGTCACCTGGGACTGGGTGGGTGTTCGGATTTCATGTTTACAAAGGTGGTCACAGCATTCCAGAAATAGGACTGCAGGTCCCTGTTATAACAAGCTCATTCAATGGGGTAATGAAGTAATATAATGCTGTCAGCTGGAGGCTCAATCATGTATGGTACAGTGCTCAGTTGTAATTGATTTTGTATACTGGTTTGTCATCCCAAGTGGATACCCAGCACACACCCAACACAAACACACAGGGCCTCATTCAATTGCGATTTGGATAATGGAATAGGGCTCCAAATAAGCACATAGCATATATTTTTTAAAGAAGTTTTTAGTTAGTGAAAACCTTGCTTTTGGATAGATGTTTACTAACTAAAAACTTCTTTAAAAAATGTTATGTGCTTATTTAGAGCCCTATTCAATTGGCCAAATTGCAATTGAATGAGGCCCACAGAGTTTTAGATTTGGGTTTTTTTCATTTATGGAGATATTTAAAGGCTTTTTTTTTTTGTTTTATGCACATTTAAGTGACTTAATTAGTTTTATCCTTACTATAGTAAATGTATCAGAAAATAAAAAATCCCATTACCAAATTTTCTCTTTAAAGTCCAGTGTAATCACTTTTTATGATACGTCTATTTTTTAGTTCACCATTAATTAACAGTTGCAACCAGCTTTAGCCAGAAAATACAATATAAAAACACAGAGCTCCATTCAATTGAGGTTCCGGGAGCCAGTAATCGAGGTCGCAAGCTATTTTGCTTTTCAATTGGCGTCTTTTTGCGGGCTCGGAACGGCTTCCGAGTTTGAAAAAAAGGCGAGGGTTAAACTCGCAACTTACAGCCTCCAGAAGCCTTTGATTTGTCACTTTAGCAAGGCTAAAATCGCAAATCGCTAATTATTTGCTCAAGCCTGCAAATGTTTTCACACCCGTAAATGTCAAATGAAGGAGAAAGTTCTACGAGTCCTAGAGAGGACCCACAAGGAGTCAGTAAATGCATACAAAAAAAAAAATCAATACTGCACTGTAAATAACAGGGAAAGCGATGATAGACATTAGAATTAATCGCACAACAGTCTCAAGCCCGCAAATCGGCAGAAAATGTAATTATTTTTTATGTGTCATTTCAGGGTTAAATCGATCTCGGGTATCAATGAGTTAATGCATGTCAGGCCACACATTTGGACTAGAACAGTATTGGCATTCATTTTTATAATTCTTTATTTTGCGGTTTTGCAAGTCTGATCGCATATCGGACATATCTAATTTTTGATTGGCCGAGTCGAAATGGGCTGTTACGGGCTTGCTGAATTGATCAGGTTCCCGCCCTGAAATGCTCCGAACCAGTGCATGGTTTACGGTTTTGGCTTTGGACCCGCAACTTCCAGGCTTGAGCAATTGAATAGCATCGCAATCGGAGACGAACAAGACCCTGCAACACACCCGCAGACATTCGGCTATCTGCGATCGAGTTGCGGGCTTCAAATTAAATCTAACCCACAGTTTACTTCAATAATGGCCACTGCTGTATCCCTTCCGACCTCTCTTATTGTGCTCAACACTACTGAAGGGAAGTGGAATATTTCAACTGCTATAACATTGATCAGACTGCATTCATAAAGATTGAATAATGTTATCGCACTTCAAGGTACACAGTGTTTTTTCATTTTATATGTTCTGGATAAAGATCTGATTTGCTGCTGTGTTATCCTTTTGGATATTTATTTATGTAATTCAAATCATTACAAGACATATTCATTTGATGCAATATAAAGAGAATCACATGTACAAACAATAAAAAATTGTGAATGTACAACTTCCATTCATGTCATTTGTGTTTCTTTTTCTTTTCTTTAATATATCTCCAGGTCAGGAGCTGTGGTATGGTCTTAGATACTGAACAAAGGGTATAAGCATGGCGTGATTACCCATTAGGTTAACTAAGCTTCCCTATGAAGGGCACTCCTTTTTTAGCTTAGAAAAATAGAAATAATATGGCCCGCCGTCAAATGCATTTCATAAACAAGTAATTACTCAATTTGATGGTTGCATTTACTTTTAAATAAAACAATTAGGTTTTTAATTTTAACTAGTAATTACTTTCTAATAATTAAAACATAAATCTTGTATTTATTTTCCTACATTTTAAAATTATTTCTCTTAATTTTTATTTCTCCTTTTTATTAAATCTATTTGTTTTTAAGAGAGAATATCATAACTGTGGGGGCTTCAATGGTCCTTTAAAGGATCCCTTGGCCTCAAGTGCATATTAAACATTTTTAGGTTCAAACAAGTAGAAAAAAAAAGATTCCACAAGTTATAAAGATTCTTTACCACCATATTCCTTTGATCTCTCATCCTTAAAATAACTTAATAATAATCAATTAAATAGTTTGGCTTGAGGCCAGTGGGACTTCTTTTGCAGAAACCAAGACAAGCTGAAAAAACATTAAAATAAAAGCAAAAAAACAAATTCTTGAATTCTCTCCAACGACTTGAAGATAAAAAAAGCCAGAACAGCTTCAAAATATACATGTGCAAACATTGAGAAAGAGATGCTTTATTCCCATGTATGCAGATGGGACCCTGTCTGGATCCTGTCCCTACATCACAGCTACAATAACATTAAACATCAAGCCCAAGGCAAACATCTCCTAAAATATTTAATGAGTTTAAATTGTGAGATTAATGGCTTTTAAGTATTTTACTTTTATATATTAAGCCGTGTTCTGGCAATGGATGTTAATATTATAATTGGGATTAATGCACAAAGGTTTCATAGTTACCATAATATTTATTTTTTAACCCTGCAACAAGTTTTGCCCAAAAAGTGAGAATCGTGGACAAGTTCAAGTTCAAAGTACCCCTTTAAAAGAGAAAATGCAGACCCCAAGTTTCAGAAAGGCATTTAAGAGCGCATGAGACAGTGGAAGGTCCAAATATTGTATTATTTTAAAATATAGATGATAGCTACTATACAAAGGCCTCCATTCAATTGAGCAAATTGTAATTACTGGAGCCCGTAATGTAGCCTGTAAAATATATTGATATTGGATTGACCTCTTCTAGCTACCCATAATCGATTTGCGAGTTACGGGCTAAAAAGCACGGCAGTTGTCAAAAACGCAACTCTGTCCTATCTCCTCCTTTTGATGCTTCAAGCCCGTAAATGTTACCAGTGCTAAAAAACGCAAAATCCATATTCAATTGCAACAATTCAACAAGCCCGCAATTGCCATAAAACCTATAAATGGCAAATGCATTAAATAAACATTTCTACAAGTACTAGATAGGACTCGCAAGTGGGTTAAACACCTGTTCGTAACACTGTAAAAGCAAATAACACACACAATACTGTACTTTAAAATACGGGGAAAGCAATGAAAGGCGTTGAATTAATTACACAACAGTCTCAAGCTCGCAAATCTGCAATACAAAATATTTTATTCATGTTTTATTTCAGTGTTATATTGACCCCGCGATTCAATGGGTTAATACATATCATGGGACCCGCATGGACTAGAACAGTTGATCTATTGATTTGTATTGATTTATACATTTCTGTATTTCAAGTTGGATCACAAATCAATTTTAGTTTAAACTCCATGGCCCTCCTTCAATTGCGATTTGGCCAATTGAATAGGGCTCTAAATAAGCACATAGCATATTTTTTTCATCCTTCTTCTGGCCAGGGAGGGGGTTTGCTGTTATTCTCAATATTATCAAACAAAGGATGTGGACTTCTGCCTGTTCCATCCTCCCCAGCAGTCCTTTCTCTACAAACACCCCTCCCCCTATCATCCGGCTCTCAGGATGTGATGTAACAATCACAAAATGGATTCCTATACTCATAAACTGTGTCTTCAAAAATTCAGATGCCCCCCCCCCCCCCCAAAAAAAATACAATTTTATGCTATTGACTTACACCACTGCTAATGTTGATAGCTTGGTAGATACTTAGCAGCTGTCCTTTTAGATTTTATCTAAAAAATACTTTTATGCCCATAGTTCAGGCATGTTGTTAAATTCTTATCAAATGATCCTTTAAAGGCATATCTAAGTTTTATGAATTATTAATGCACCTGCCAGAGGAGAATCATTAGTGTATGCATGAACAAATACCAAAATAAACATTATTAAACTTACCCTAAAGTTTATAAAATCTTTTGAGTTTGCAAGCAGTTGATTTTGAGAGTTAACATCCCTGGAAATCCCTAATAAAATATAAAATGACACATAGCATTGTGGGATATATAGATAAAATATGTTATATATTTTATAATTAAAGGCAAGTATGGTCTATTATTTAAAATAAACTATTTTGAAGAATTTGAAAATAGACATAAAGTTTTTTACAATGTAAATAAAAAATAATATTTTATTTTTATATATGCAATTATGTTGTGGGATCTGCCATTTTGATTTTTGCTCATTAACTTCTTGAGGTGAGAGAAGATATTGAATACAAAGGAAGCTTCTATGTGTGAGGGCTTTCATTAGGACTAATAGAAAATGAATTGCTTTATAAGGACATACTCCAATGAGAAAGCAGCAGAAAGGGTCAGAAAGGTATAAAAAAATAAAAATGATTTTTTTATTATTGCTTTATAACATTATTTGACCCATTTATTAAGTCAATTATTTAAAATATAATTTAGAGCAAATTAGACCACAGTGATCCTTTAAAGCATCCTTTTAATTAAGAGGAAAAAAATCATATATCTCACAAAATAACAATATGAACAACTTGTAAAACGTAAACATATTTTTTTTTAGAAAACTAACTATTTTTGTGTTTGTGTATAGAATGTTCCATCTTGTCTGTTTTCAACATACACTGATAACTTGAAGCCTGTGAAAAAAGGTTAATGGAGGAGGGAGAGGGAATGCGGTTTGTGATATAACTGAAGCCTTTACAATTTGACACCTACCCCTCCACTTTGCAGATGTTCACTAGAAGGCAGCTAGATCGGATAACGGCAAGCCTTGTGCCCACAGCTATGTAAAATTGCTGTTTATCCTATTCAGAAGGGAATTCCCTGGCATTTCAGGGTTGGATCAAGGACTTGATATGCTATGGGTTATTTCACCCAGGAACTTTCAAAATACCCCAGTATCTCTGCCATGAAACCAAGTGGATCAGCATGGTGTGTTGTCCATGAGGTCAAGGAGAGTTGGACATGGCTGAGAGACACCAATTACAAAGTGAGAAAATGAGTGTTAACTTTATCACAGTTCTTAGTGCCTGAATTTGCAAACATGCATTTTATTTTTCGTTGCAGAGGTCAAATTAGGCAACATTGAGGGTTTCTCTTGTATTTTATATATTACACTGACAGAGGGAAACATTTGTATTTTTGTGCTGTCAAGTTTCATTTAAGAAGCAGAAACAAGATCCCAAATGCATCAGCTCTGAAATCCAAGCTAAGATAGCAGCCAGCAATTCAATTACCAATTATGGAAACACTTTGCAAGAACCTTCCAGGCAGATGCTGGATGGTAATGATCAGACTCATGAGATCAGCAGAGAAATTTCCTGTCTGGTAGATGCTGAAATTGGAGGAACCAGCACCTGGATGTAGAGGATCAGCTGCAAAACTACTGAAAAGTCCTACTAGAGGGATCTGCTGTCAAATAATCTAATCCAGATGTATGTATGTGTATATATTGCTGCAATACATATACAACATAGTTGGAGTAAGTATGGGGATATGTGATGAAATACAGGGCCGAGACACATTATTATGACCACTGTCTACTTTGGACTTCACCAGTACGTAGCCGATGAAATTCGGCATGGCTCGTGAGCTGGCTTGGTGGATATATAAGGTGACATGTAGGCATTGTGCAAACATATCAACCATCTCTGTCACGGGTAAAACAAGTGATTTATCAACTTTGAAAAGTGGATGATCATTGGCTTTCGGATCAAGGGTGGCAGTATTTCTGAAACAGCGCAGTTTGGGAAATGTTCAAGTGACTGAACAAATGGCACAACTGCAAATAAACAGAGTAGAAATTGCAGAGGTGAACATTGGCTGCAGAAGTTTGTGAGGGCCAACCGGCACGCTACAGTTGAGCAACTCACCGTCCAAACGAACCAGGGGGCTTCCAGACGTGTGTCTAAAATGACTGCACAGCAAACCATTCAGTCAATGGGGCTCCGCAGCAAACGGCTGGTCACTGCACCCATGCTGACGAGGGCTCATTGGCAGAAACGGCTTCAGTTTGCATGGCAGTACCAAAATTGGACCTCTTCTGACTGTCAAATTGTTGCCTTCTCTGTTGAGTCATGTTTTCTGCTCCATCGACTGGAGGAACGTTGGCATTTCAGATGTGAAACCTACAAGAACAAACATCAAAACAACAATCTGCAACCATTGTTGGAAGAACACAAGCTGGTAGTGGCAGCACTATGGTCTAGGGAATGTTTTCTTGGCATTGTCTGGGTCCACTCATACCTCTGGAACGCACTCTTATTTGGTTATCTATCCATCCTTGCAGATCAAGTACACCCACACATGTTGACTGTCTTCCCTGGAGCGAATGGGATCTTCCAGCAGGACAATGGAACGTCATATGGCCAGAATGGTTCGGGAGTGGTTGGAAGAGCACAACAAAGACTTCCAAGTATTTTCCTGGCCTCCAAATCCGCTGGACTTGAATCCCAATTGAGCACCTGTGGTACCACCTCGATTGCCAATTTGGCCATATAGATCCTCCACCACGCACTCTTCAACATCTGTCGGCTGCACTGCAGTCTGCATGGCTCTGGATACCCTTGCCAAACTTCCAGCATCTTATTGACTCACTACCAGGCCATCTAGCTGTACATGGTGTTTTTTGGGATATTAGCTTATAGTCATAATAATGTGATTGAACTGTGTATTAATCTGCTTCATTCATGGAACAGTCTTCCAGTAGAGGTGGTAGAGGCCAAAGCAGTACATGTGTACAAATACATTTGGCAAAACATTAAAGGAACACTGCAGTTCAAGAAAAAAAGACACTTGTTTGTACCCCAAATTTTTTTTTATAAACTGTGTAACATAAAACATTTTTGGGGGGAAAATCTGATTTTTTTAGGAATCTATTTGTGTTTATGATGTCCAATCCAGAGAGCTTGATGATGGGGGCGTATATGTTTGTAGGTTTCAGTGGAAGGAACAGGCAGAAGTCCACAGCTTTGTTTTTGTAACTGGATAAGATTGAAATTGACATCCCACCCCTTCCCCCTTACTAGCCCAGAAGCAGACACCTTGCATCATTCAATACAACCACAGCTCTTCAGAAATGTAAGCACCCTTCTCACACACACAAGAAGCAAAGATGATTATCTTCATATCATATTAGGCTTCCAAGGAGAGACAATGGCTCAAGAGGTCATCCTAAGATGTGTACTAGACCCCAACATATATGTGAAGTGGCCACTTAAGTGAAGGAGACAGATAAAGATTTATCAGAACAGCCTCCTTGGCAGATCCTCTTCCTCTTCAAACCTCTGGACAACTAATAAGTGACTGAGAGAAGTAAGTATGGGGCCATTGAACAATGAAGCTAATTATGTGTTTGAAACATTCAAGCCTAAGAGCATAACTAATTAGGAAAAATGCAATACAGCTAGTTTTTAATTAAAAAACAAATGATGACTTTGTTGAACCCTGAAGCGATGCATGATACTCGTTTGTATGAGAGGGGCTTTTAAATTTCTGGAGAGCTGTGTTTGCATTAAATTCTACTAGAGGTCTGCTTCTGGGCCAGTGAGGGGGAAGGGATGAGGTGTCAGTTTCAATCATATCCTATAATCAAACAAAACCTCTGGACTGAGTGCCTGTTCCCTCATCCCTACCTCTTCCTCCACTAATATCTAAAAATACACACCCATCATCCAGCTCTCAGGATGTGATGTAATAAACATAAAATGGATTCCTGTACTCATAAACTTAATCTCCAAAAATTCAGATTTTCCCCGAAAATCTTTTATGCCAATGACTTACACGGCTGCTAATATTGTTAGTTTGGTACACATATGACAAACAAGTGTCTTTTTTCTTGATCTGCATTGATTCAAATGTAAGGGTTAAGACCTTTTTTGATTTTTTCTTCAAATACTGATTTAAAGTTAATAAATAAACAAAATAAATGGTATTATATGAGCTCTACAATGGCTGTTTAAAGAACCACTGTAGTGCTATAATTCCCTGGATCTTTTGAAGATAAACACTTCAACTTTATTATGAAAATAAAAACAATACACTTTTAATTTACTATTTTAGACAATAATTCTATGGTGGGAACCACCAATTTGTTGCTGTGACCTACTTGGTGGGAAAAAAACTTGAATGCACTAAACCTTTCAAATGCTATAATTGAAATTTAACAAACCCTAGTGATTTCAATAGGCTAATGGAAGAGTCTATTTATGTATAGACAATTCCATCTGGGCTCATCATTTATTGATAGCTGGGACATGAGGCGTGTATGCTTTTATCTATGAGTAAGGAAGAAATGCAAAAGGTAGAGGTGTGGAAGATTTATTTTATTTGAATTTGAAACCTACCTCATTTCACCTCACAAACTCAGAAGTAGGTAGCTTGCAACATAACTGCAAGTCCTGCGTCATCAGAAATTGTATCTTAGACAATCACATATATAGTTGTGGATCTTACGAATGTTGGTCATGCAGTGTTAAAAGTTAAGGGCATGTGCATGCGTAATGAGCGCTAAAGTCGCTTGTTGCGTTTGTTGCGCAATTCGAGGCCTGCACGACTTAGGCTGCAATGAATGCTGAAGGCCCGTAGGACTTTGACCCGAAGGCCCAAAGGCGCTCATCGCAAGGCACGCATTACTTTGGGGTCGAAATGAGCACCGCAATATGGACATGATAACCCACTCCGAGAGCAACCTCTTTTAGCTCACTTGTGCCCTTCACAGGGAGGAATATAATGTAGAATATCAGTCTGGTCCCACTCAGTAGAGTTGTCCAGTCCCGAAATACCAGGCAATTCTACCCTGAACAGGAGAAACAGCAAAGCCCAGATGTACGTTTCAGCCTTCATTGGGCCTCGTCAGTGAGGTGTAGCTGATACCTCCTTCAGGCACAGTGAGCAAGGGGATCACGTCTGGTGTACCCTATCGCCCTTAGGAAGACTAATCCCCAAGGGTCATTTGTATATACAAATTACCAATATAGAGGTTCTTAAAATTCAAAACTTGTTGGCCAATCAGGCGGAGGCAGAGGCTGAAAAATTTGTATCACAATCTGGGGTTGCTGTCTGTGCAGCCTGGGATATGTAGTCTGGCACATGTTAGAGGGTGCTATGTATTTTCAGAAAGAGTCTATCTGTGCAGCACACTCACACTAGATTACAACCCTGCAGGTTGTCTGTTCCCTGCATCAACTGCTGTTGGTGTTTTTTTTCTCTCTGTCCTTGTCTCATTGTGGAAAATGTCAGCTGTGACCCCACAAACCATGTGACTGGCAGCATTTCCTTTGGAGGTCACAACCTGTACCTAGCTGCATCATTATGTAAGCTTCCTAGAGGTGTGCAAATCCAGATAGCAGTATCCAGCATATAAATACGTAAATACATTCACATTTTTAATATAATACATATTTTTCTATTAATCAGTGGCTGTTTTTTAGGAAGCATTTGAAACCCAGGAATCTTCTATATACCTTTAAGTGCGTGATTCCTACCTTCTACAACCTCTACTCCTAACCCTCTCTTCCTGTTCTCTTCAATCTCTTCTTGTTCTCATTTATGTAGAGTGCCATGTTTCACAGCTGTTAGCTAATGCCACAACTTAAGACAAGCTTCACAATACCAGTGACTCATGCTGCTGCAAGCAGAGAGTGGCATGCTGTGAGTCTGGCACCTTAAGTGACAGCTTGAAACATGACATCCTATATGAGCAAGAACAGGAAGAAAGAGGTGGTCCAAGAAAATAAGAATCTGCCACTGGTGGATTCGTATGAGTAAGTAAAGTGTCAATTTTATATGACAATTTTAATCAGGGGGATCCATTTAATTAAGTCACATAATTAAAATAGTTATATAAGATTGTAAGTAGCGTGCTTGCAATCTTATAGGGTGCTTTGGAAAAAGCAATTTCTATAAAGATTCTAAGCTCAAAACAAGGCCCTTAACTTTCTGAGGTTTAATATTGTATTTTTCCTGTTCTACAATGCTACGGAATATGTTGGCGTGATACAAATAAAGGTTAATAATAATAATAAAGCAAATGTATTATCTAAAAAGTGCTTTTAACTGTTTCTTCTATTTTTATTCTTTAGCTGGGTTCACAGACAAGCATTGTTCTGTTTACTTTTTTGAAAGAAGGAACCAATGTCTAATCATTAATAAGTATGAAAGTTCACACTGAGAGAAGTTCAAAGTGTATAATGAAAATGGTAAGGTTGGCCTATTTTGCCTTTTAAATATACAGTTATTTTACAAAAGGCATATTATTGCAAATTCCCTAGAACACGGAGGAAGAAATTAATTAAAACTGACACCAATTTCAATCCACAGATGTAATCTGGCATACAAAAAAATGTCCAACAATGCTATTCTATGGTGCCCTTGTTTTCAAGTTGGACGGATGTCTATCTGAAGAGAAATCTTTCACCTTAAAAATGTAGCCATGAGCGAAGTTGTTTATTCAAGACACGTAAGCCAGACAAAACACATAACAAAATGGTGCCACCATGGAACACACAGAAATTCCAAAGTGTTAAAAAAAGATTACAGTCATCCCTGGTAATCACATAGTGTTGATTATGCAGTCCTGTGCAAGGGAAATAGGACTATTATATTTAGATGGGAGATTAATTTTAAAGCATGTGGGTAAATCGGACAATCACACTGTAATATACTCTATAGCATGATGGAGTCAATGATAAACAACATTCCAATTTTCTTAGTGAATCTCACTTGTAAAATTGTGATTTTTTAAAAATAATGTTATTAGAGGTTTCACTGTTCACCAGCACATTAGCTTCTGTCAATGTAAATATTGGGAGAGTGTCATTAAATCTCATAAGAGCTTATTAAGTAGATTAAATGGACATTTTATCAATAGCTATGTGATTGTCATGTTTCTGTTTTAGTATTTCTAAACATTGTGGTTTCAACAACTTTACTTTTATACAGAAATTGGAGCATGTTTTACATTAATGTCCAATGGAATTTATCAGTCATATCATTATATTTAGGAATGGAACCATTACTAACACAGAAGAGGGTACAGGATTTCCATTTTGGGAATTAATTTATAGAAGAATACTGAACATGAAGATTTTGGTAAATTGGATAAAGAGAATAATGCTAAGGTCATAAACTTAAAGAATATATAATTCAAAGAAAACTAAATTCTAAAGTTTGAGATATGGAGGCTGATGCAAGGGTAAAATAAATGATTGGAACAAAATGATAGGAACAAAAAAAAAGTCACTCAGCAAAGCTATAATCAAAAAGATGGTAGCTTAAGATGCATCCGGGACATCGTCAAATAGAGATAAAAAGTGAATGGAATCTCGCAGTATGGTAGAGATGGGTTTCCGTGAGGAAACCTCAGCACTGTCTGTGGAATCTTGGGATAAGTTTAATTTTCCCAAACTTAGGCCTCCATGCTAATCCACTATATCGCAAATTACACCATGTTTAAGATCCCTCCAACTTTTCTATTGACCCTTCCTGAAAACATTGCAATAGATTTGCTACGAGTGACTGTGGCAAACTGGAGGTAAAAATCACAGCAAACTTTTCCATTGAGTTTTGCACTAACAAAATATTACGAGTTACTCAGTTAGACTTTTACACCAAAACTCTATGCTAATAATATTTTACGGATCAGTCGCAAATCAGGGCAGTGCCATAATATCAGATAATAGTATGAGTACCAAAGACATTTGCAAATGGTTTTAAAACCATTGAGGAGTGCTGCAGCATATTACCAGAAAAAAACAGTAGAAAATGCTGAAATTCCTACATTATTTGACACTTAACAGTGCAATATTAACATATGTGTAATAAAAAAAAAAAATATGATATTGTATTTGATTGAATCAGATCATACCAGAATTAATCAACTTTGATCAAACTGGATTCATAAGAAACAGACAACCAGTAGATAATACTAGGAGATTTATAGATATAATAACATATGCTGTGTCCATGAAGATCCCATTACTGGCCCTGTCATTAAATGCTGAAAATGCCTTTGACAGGGTCAGTTGGGAATTCATGGATGCAGTATTACAGAAATTCAGATTAGGTAGATTCAGAACACATGCGATAGGAGCATTGTATAAAGAACCTTAGGTCTGGGATTTAAGACAAAAAATGTTCAGATTAAGAATGGGACAAGGTAGGATGCCCTCTGTCTCCCCTGATGTTCTTACTAATAATAGAATAATTTTCGGAAAGAGTAAGGAAGACAAGGGACATAGAGGGAATAAATAATAATGGATTATGAGAACAAAATAATGTTGTTTGCTGATGACATTCTGAAAACATTAACTAATCCAGTGAAATCATTACCTGCCTTATATAGAGAAATTTATATTTTTGGTAAATTATCATATTATAAAATCAATTTAGAAAAAACAGAGACAGTGAGTATAAATCTGGATAGAAATATTAGCAAATGATTAAGATAACAATATCAATATGTCTCAGGAAAATAAGATTTCAAACCTAGGAGTAGTCTTCTGTCCTCAATTAAATAGACTGCTACAGAATAATTTGGATCAATTAACTATCCATATTAAAAAAAATTTTGTTACAATGGAAAGATCCAACATTATCTTGGAGTGGAATTATTATACTACCTAAAATTACCTATTTATTTAGACTATTCCCCTCAAGGTACCCTTCTATGAGCTGACAAAAATGCAGGCACTTACAGATAAATTTGTTTATAAAAAACATAAACCAAGAATTAAACAAAATATTGTTAAAAGGGAACTCTCTAAAGGAGGATTATCTTATATATACTGTATCTACCAGACTACTATGATGCAATTAGACTCTTGCAGATTTTGCTCTGGGCAATTATGGTTCATCGAGCTAAATGGTGGTTTATTGAAAAGTCTATGGAAACTAATATAAAACTTGAATTTTTACCTTGGTACATAAGTAAAGAAATGAAGAGCCCGAACCCTCTTAAAGTGATTACATCTTGAATTAAAGCTTGGCATAGGATAAATAAAAAATGGAATTTGGTTAGAGCACCTTTATATATAGGGAGTTTTTAATGAATGATTACAGGAAGGTAGGAGGTGGAACAATCAAATATCTGAAAGACCTATTTAATGATGGAGGGATAAAAAAACTATAGGGATCTACAAGAAGAATATCAAATTACGAATATAAATTGGTTGGAATATAAAAGCATAGTAAGTAATTTAAAGCAATCTGAATATCTTATTGAGGAAATCAGAACCTTGTCTAAATTTGAAACTTGGCTTTTCCAAGAAAATAAAAACATTTCAATAACCCAATGTTATAAATTTCTAAGAGATACATTTCAGATAGGTAAAACATCAAGGATGATGAAACCGAAAGTAGAATTCGAAGAAAATTGGGAGGGCTCAAAATGGCATAAAGCATGCAAACTTACTCAAAAATCTGTAAAATGTTCAACTTCAGCAAAGGCTTTTGATACAGTGCCACATGGGAGACTATTGTGCAAACTAATAGATACAGTAGTTATTATTATTATTATTATTATTATCTTTATTTATATAGCGCCAACATATTCCGTAGCGCTGTACAGGGGGTTAGTACATGGCAAAAAAACAAACTTAACTCCTTAAAGAATGGAGGGCCCTGTTTTTGAGCATATAATCAAATGTACATAGTAGTTGCTGTAAATATCTGCTCATGGATTGAGAGCTGGCTAAAAGACAGGAAGCAAAGGGTTGTTGTAAATGGAACATACTCCGATTGGACTAATGTGGTAAGTGGGGTTCCTCAGGGTTCAGTATTAGGTTCTCTCCTTTTTAACATATTTATTAATGACTTAGAGGTAGGATTGGAGTGTGGTGTCTCCATTTTCGCTGATGACACGAAGTTGTGCAAGGTAATTAAATCTGATAGTGATGTGCTTTCCCTCCACAGGGATTTACAAAAAATTGAGGAATGGGCATCTAAATGGCAGATGACATTTAATACGAATGAATGTAAAGTTATGCATCTGGGAAGGAAAAATAGCCCTGCAATTTATAATCTTAATAGAGCAAATCTAGGTGTATCGGATATTGAAAGGGATTTGGGAGTGCTTGTGGACAACCAGCTAGGTAACAGTGCTCAAAGCCAAGCAGCAGCTGCAAAGGCAAATAAAATATTAGCATGTATTAAGAAGGGTATAGAAGCCAGGGAAGCAAATATAATTCTGCCACTATACAAATCTCTAGTACGCCCTCATTTGGAATATGTAGTACAATTTTGGGCACCACTTCATAAAAAGGACATTTTAGAGCTGGAAAAGGTACAGAGGAGGGCAACAAAACTAATAAGGGGAATGGAGGGGCTAAGTTATGAAGAAAGACTAACCAAATTAAACTTATTTTCTCTAGAAAAAAGGCGTCTAAGAGGAGATATGATTACCTTATATAAATACATCCAGGGTCAGTATAAAGATTCGTCCAGGGAGCTTTTTGTGCCAAGAGGTTTTCAACTGACAAGAGGACATCCCTTGAGGTTAGAAGTAAAAAGATTCCACCTTAAAGAAAGTAAGGGTGGTTAATCTGTGGAATTCTCTACCAGAGGAGGTGGTGACAGCGGATTCAATAGATAACTTTAAAAGGGGACTGGATTTATTTCTAATTAAAAAGGGAATTCAGGGTTATCATGGATAATTAGAGTGGCAGTGTTGATCCAGGGAGAAGTCCGGTCGCCGGTGTCTGGGATCAGGAGGGAATTGATTAATTATTTATTTTTTATTTTTATATACAACTAATTAATTAATAGTTAATCCGCATATTGCAGATCAGAGGAGATCTTAAAAGGTTGAACTTGATGGACTGAAAGTTTTTTTCAACCTTAAATACTATGGGCCTCATTCTAATACCGGCCATAAATCGTCCGTAAGGCTGCGATTCCTTGCGGGGGTTCAGTTAACTCGCGATTCTATTATACGGCCCCGCAAGGATCTCCCCTTAAGGCCAGCCGCATATCTTGGAACCGGCCGTAAGCTCAGAAATATAAAAACGCAAAAATAAATTCAAGCCTGCACTGTACAGCTCTGTAAATGCTAGGGATCATATTGGGGGACATGAGGATTAAAAGTAACCCCCTCTCAAGCTTGCACATCAGCCCAAACCCGAGTTCAAATTAACTGTTTATTTTCCGGCTGCGGCGTGGGCGGGTCTGAAGTGCTCCAAGCACTCTGGACTTTTTACATGTATATTTTACGTATATTAAAAATAAAATATTTTACGGATTTGAGTATAGGATAATTATGTGCTATTTTTTCTAACTCCTAAAATCCCTTTATAGTCTTCTCAAAGTGCAGGATGGCTTTATTTGAGCTATTTTATGTGCTTAATTGGTGCTAGCGATACCTGTTTGCTGCAAGTAAGCTGCGGCTCGTTTTTAGCCTTGCAGACAGGGTTCCCGGAGCAATAGAATCGCAACCAGGCTTTTCTTACGGCCGATTTCCTTGCGGCCGTTTTAGATCAAAGGCTTTCCTCCGGCGCGATCGGCCGCAAGGGATAGCAAGGCGCCGGCCGCAAGCCTGCCAGAGTCCCCGGCCGGAGGGGAATAGAATAGCCGTAAAGCTTGCGGCCGGTCCTTGCGGCCCCGCAGCGGCTGCGGCCGTAATAGAATGAGGCCCTATGTAACTATGTAACTTATGTAGAGATCCAATTTAAAATAATACAAAGGTGGTATAGAGTTCCATCAATATTGGCAAAAATCTTCTCAGGAAAACAGTTTGATAGATGTGTCACGTCCCTGCCAGGTATGGGGGTCTACGCTCAGCCCGGGTCTCTCTCTCTCTACGGGTCACAACTTTTTTGTTCAGATCTCGACACCAGCAGACACCTCAGATGACAGCATCATTTCTGAAGAGACAGGCACCATCAGACCCCTTTTCTTAGGCTCTAAGAATCACACCATGTACCTTTGATTAGTACAAGCAGCCTCCAACACCACCTTTGTTTAGTGTGTCCAAAATCAGACTGCCACTTCTTTATTGTTACAGAGATATATCAAAAACAGAAAGATGACACAAAACACCAAAGACTTCCCGCCGTTCTAGCCCATCCTCCTAGGCAAATAGCTTGCTACCCCCTCACCCTCTTACAGAGCCATAAAACTAGCTCCCCCCTTCATGACTAAAGCCAGAACCTTCACACGTGGCCGATCGCAGGGCCATATACATTCTTTAGAATGTTTAACCATTTGTATATCCCAGATATGACTGTTAAGCAAGTTGTTAGTACCTTCTGACCACACCTATAATAACTGATGAACCCCAAACAGTCCAGTGGGCCCTTCTGTTCATAACAGCCCTCAATTTGAGGCCAGTGAAGTAGAGGTGGGCAAAGGCTTGCACTGAACGCCGAAGGTGCTCATCGCGAGTCCCGCAAGTTAGAGGGCATACAAAAGGATTGCGAGGCTTTACATTTTTTTGCCATCATTTTTGCCGGGCAAGTCGCTAGTTATAAATAACCATCTATATTCCATTTTTAATATATAAACAAAATTCATAAATCTAAAATTCATAAAGGCCCATTATAACAGGCATAAACAACTTAACAGAGAAATTATACATATCATACGTTACATGGATTATTTTTATAAGGCTAAACATGTAAATTACCCTCTTACATGAGAGACTCTATGCATATTCTGGAATAATTGTCCTTTAAGTTGGCATTCTAACTGCTATAGATATCACATCCCTGTACACTGACTGAAAATCTGACTTGCTTTGTGTCCAGATGTTGTGTCCAACATTGAACAAGCCTGACCCTGACTCTATATACTGCTACTTCAGAATGCTTTATCTTGAGTCTTCACAGGCATGGCCGGATTACCCATTAGGCCAACTAGGCAGCTGCCCAGGGGCGCTCCCCATGATTCCTGGCTTAACAAAAACAAAATGCTGCAGTTCATAGACTGGCTTTTAGGGGGAAACAACCTAGAACAAGAGAATTACAACAGGAAAAGTAACTTACACGCACAGAAAAGGCAAAAATCGGTCCGGGGGGTCCTGCACTTCACCGCGTAGAGGCTCCAAAAATGTAGATCCAGCACTATTCACAGGGGACATTGAACAAAGCAGAAGGAAAGCCAAAGAGTTTATTAGAATATGCCAGCACTTTTATTCCCTTGAAATGTGCTTAAAAGTATCACTGTAGTAGAATATTTAAAATATTATTTTTCGAAGAACTGCATTTGACAAAAGGATATATATTTTTTGAATGCAAAAAATATATTACAGATACAAATTTATTACCTTTGATATGCAATCAATCTGCAGTGGAATCTACATTTTTGGGGTCCTATTTAATTCCATAATTCATCAAGTTATACCACTAAAAGTGGTTAGTAGCTATTCAACTGACCCTTTTGTGCATGATTATTAGTGAGCTACTTGTAACGCATGAGAACAGCAAATTACGGTATGCTTTCATATTGATTTTCTGATATCCATTATATTACGAGTTACTTTTTCAATGATTTACATTAATTCACTATCCAATTCCAACTTTACGGAGCACTCGCCCCCTCACACCCGATCTCTAATATACATAATACTGAAACCCCCATAGAACCAAAAAGATTAACCCTGTGCCATGTGGGTCCTTAAAAGACCTCCCGGGAACCGACATGTTAACCCTCACCACAGGGGTCCCTAACAGATCTCTGTGGCATAAACAGTTACCCCTATGCCATGGCGGTCCTATTAGGACCCCTGTGACATCACCCATGTAATAGCCCCATGGTATGCTAATAACTACTTAAGTACCATGGGGATGCTTAAAGAACCCCATGGTATCAAAATAAATCCTTATATACCATGACGGTCATGGACCTATACCATAGACCTAATCAATCTGAGCAATCTGATTTGTCCAATTAAAATTTACAGTAATAATGAGCAGGGTAACATCTCATGGCACAGGTTAATTTTTAGGTCCCTAAAGGACCTGCATGGCAGGGATTAACTTTTAGTGATACTAAAAATGTATCATGGTTTACACCCAGTAAAGGTAAAGTTCTGGTTACATTTTTATTTTTTTATGCATCAGATTCTGGGTTGAGAATGGAATTTTTCTATTTTAATTAATTCCTATGGAAAAAAAATAATCATACATTCACCTTATTTAGTATCCATCCATCTCTCATGAACTGATTACTGACAAATACAGAAGTTCCACTGTATTTAAAAGAAAAATAAATTAGTGGGTGGGATGGCTTTTATCGTTTTTACTATAATTACTTTTTTTAATTAAAAATGCCAGAAGTTCTGAGTAGAGCTTCTACTACACTATCCCTTTAACTAACATACACGGTGAGCACATCTGGGTCAGAGCTTTGTTTTTATAGTTCAGCTGCAGCGACAAGGAGGATACATGGGAATATATATAATTGCAAAAACAGAAAACACTAAGGAATTGCCTTTCTTTACTGTCTTTATTGTTCTCTTTTAAAATAAAGTAATATCTGCACACACCTAATATAACATTTATTGTAACTCTTCCCATGCTATGTATCACAGTCGCCATATGCTTTGTAAAGGAGCACTGTTTTGCTATATTAAAAATAATCACTTTTGAAGAACTACATAGCCACATTTTTTAGAAAGCAATACAGATTTTTTAATAACCACTATGGTAAGCATTTTTTTCGATATTGTCTCTTTAATAACTAAACTTGATAATGAGCAAGAGGGTAATGGTAATCTTCACACAGCTGATTGTGCTGCTTCTTTCTCAGGAGAGTGTGTGCTTGTAAACTGATTAACTTTCAATTAGTCCCAATTAATTAACTCACAGTTCCCCATGTCACATTTCCATTGTCCAGATAGAAGCTTCCTGTACAACAAGGTTTCCTTGTACCTCAGGAAGTAGGCAGCTTCCAGTACTGAATAATTACATGTGAAAAGGGAATACATTTGCCTATTTTCATGCGTAGTTCTTCAAACGATTATTTTATAAATAGAGAACCAAGCATTGCCCTTTATCTACAGCTAGTATGCAACATTTTGGTTTCTGTTGATCTGCTTCTACAGATGACCTGGTGACCTAGAATGTCAAAGAAGCATCTGTTGCAATGGAAATAAAAAATGCCAGTGCTTTCATCAGGACTAATGGGAAGCAAGTACGTTTATAAGGACTCATCCTGCTTAGAAAGCAGCTGAAAGAAATAGTTCAGGAAAAAAGTGCTTATATATTGTAAAACTATTTTGGAACAACAATTATTATTTAATATGTATCAATAGTATAGAAGTTATTAAAGGGTCGCTGAAGACATGTGTCCTATGTTGCATCTAAAATAATAATAAATAATGCGTTTGATAATGGTAAACAGTGCACTTATTTTTTTAACTTAGATTTTATTACATTTTTATACATATAGATCATAAAAGTAAACAAATTATAACAAATATACATACATGATATAACAGTACAAAATAAAATGTTGCTTTACATTACATGACAAAATTAGAATAAAGTTCAATTTGTCACAGACAAACAAGTTGCTATTGTAACTAGCAGGGAGTTTATTTCTGTGTGTATATTAATAAAATGTAAGATGTCTTTACTGTTTTGGAGAAATAAAGAAAATGATAGGCTGGCCCTTTAAAGCAGGGGACCTGTGCGCACACCCCAACCCTGGGCATACTGCCATTTCCCAGGTGTATGCCTCAAATGCATAGTGGCACTGCCACCCTAGCACAGGCTCCTTTAGATCATCCCTGGGACCCAAGCAAACAGTCTAGATTCCCATGAGAACTAGAGTAACAACATACCACTTGTCCAACTGAGCAGTTGTTGTGGGAATCCACAGAGGTTAATGAGGTTAATAAGTGCTGTAATTGACATATCTTTGATTCATTGCCTGTGGTTGACCACATCATTTGCATAACATCCCACTCCTATTTAGCACTGTTTGGGCCCACCTGTGGTGGCACTGTTGCTATTTGGGAAAGCCCATAGTTAATCACCACACACAGGAAAGGTGAGAATAGGACATGGTGGTTGAAAGTATTGGACCCCTGGTCTTACTATAGCCCCTGGCTATCTTCGCTCGGTTTGTGTCTGCAGGCCTGGGAGCTTGATTTCAGGAAGTAACACAGACGGAGACAGTTGTGTTGTGAAACCAAACTCTGACTTTATTGTTGGCTCGTTGACACTTTTATAGCATAAAAGTGTAGGTGTGTAGCATTACACCATAATACATGTAATTCTTTCATTGGTTGATACAGACTACAAAAACAAACATCATTTACGGGAAACAGGGTATGTATAGAAACTACCATATAAGGATATCTTTAGGTTGTATAGAGTCTGAGTTCGGTATGACTCAGAGGTTACACGAAAAACGGAACTTAGGTTGGGTTATAAACATGTACACACATTAGTACAAAATGGAGTAGCATAAAAAATGGAGTATATACAGATTAGGTTCCCTACCGTCTCCCACAATCCCCTCTTAAAATCATATAAACCTAAATGATTTTTTTATATTATTATTCTCATTGGAAGTTGGGTTTATGAGCATTATGAATGTCATCAAGGGGCGCAAAGCCTCCCTGGAATATAAAACATGACTGGCGGATAAACCCTTGTATCCCTGTTAATTAAAGGGACCAAGCCACGCCCATTCTTAAATGATGAGGTTCTTTCTTTTCTTTTGCTTATGTTTCTTAACATATTCTGTATATTCATCGGGGTCAGGTGTTAGAGGCACCTGGCATTCGGGGATTGAGTGAGACAGCATGGTTACATTTTCAATACCTTTGTTTAGCAGTTTCTTAAAGCAAGGTATAATACAACATACTACTATACCAACAACAAGTAGGATTACACAGATAATTATAGCGAACTGAACTAAAACATGTTTCCAGGAAGTGAACCAACCAAAGTATTGATCCCAGGGGTTATCAATACCAGAGTTTTTCTTCAGTTCTACGGATAAATCCTCTAATCTCTTAATGGCCAAGGTTACTTTGCCATTTGGGCCGGTATTATCAGGGATCCAAGTACAGCAACCTTCTGTTTTACCTATGTATACACAGGTACCTCCTTTCTCGGCTAATAACATGTCTAGGGCCATTCGGTTCTGGAATACCATTTGGGAAGTTGGCTCTAGTTGTTCAGCTATTCCTTTCAGGGCGTCTCTGGTATCATTAACAAATCTCTGTTGGTTGTAATAGATGTAATTTATCCAGTCTACATTTTTATTGATAGTTATCATAGGTATTAAGGACTCAAAGCCTGCAGCTACTTGGTCTCTGGCTTTGAATTCATTTGGGACCCCTCTTGGTACCCCTATTGTATCTATGTAGACATGGGGGTCGAAGCTTCCTCCTGGGGCTTCCCTCCTTGCTCTCCTGAGTATATTGCTTGAGTTATGGCCCAGGGGAGGATCTACCTCTGTTACAATATGGAGTGGCATAATAATCTTTGCTAGGGCGCACTCTCCTTTCCATGAGCCCTCTAACTTGGTTCTAATTTTCATATCACCACAAATCCAGTAGATGTCACCTAGGGACTTAGTTTGGTTGGCAATATTGGTTGTTCGGTTCTGTCTACAGTACCCTGGGGGGAATTTCTTTAAATCCCTTCCGCTATTGTTAGAAATGTAACAAGTGTAATTGCCAGGGTAAATAGTGATATGGCTTCCTGGATTCTGGTTTTTTGATAGGATGGGGTATTTTAGCATCCATTCACTACATCCTGTGATATTGGCAGGAGTGGCAGTAAATAGACTCAAAAAGCAATCTTCTACATTCTCTGGGATATTAAGGGGTACAGTACCCAGGTGTGGCCTTGCTTTGCCACACACATAGCAATTGCTTCGGTTAAGGGATATAGCATTGTATTTCATCCATTCTAGCCAGTAATTGGTATCAGAGAAACCCGTTTCTATAGCTAGGGTGTCCTCATACGTGGGGTCTCCTATAGCTATCATTTCTTTGAATGTGTGGAGAGAGGGTTTGAGAGGGTTGTCTGCTGTAACAGGGGCATTTAGTTTGAACCAATCATTAGATTGATACATATCCTTTAGTAGGAATCTTCCTTGTTTTCCCCCTGCAGCGCCTGCTGCCCAGGTCCCTAGTATGTAAGTGCCAGCATCACTGGGTCTAGGGTTTTCAATGGTTAGGGTAAATTTCATACTTTGGCCTGATTTTGCATTGTTTAGGCATGTGCCTGTTTTTGATAAGGTCATTCTGCTGATTAGGGATTTTCCATTGTGGTCCTTTTTACTCAAGGCACTCTGTGGCTTATACCCCCAATCTGTCCCTGTGTTCCACCCTACAGATCCCCAATAGTCGCAGTTCTGTCCCCAGTAATCAACTGTGACACAGATATAGGTGGAACGAGACTTGGGCGTGTCACGATACAAGTTACATTGCCAGGGAACTGGGGGACAGGAGACTATATTACAATAGTCAAAGGAGAAAGCGGCAACATGTGTGTTGGATGAGTTATACCAGAATGTGGTCACCAGGTCTTTGTCCTGTGTGATAGCCACTTGTTGTGGGGTAGGGTTAGCAGGGGGAGTGTTCCTTCTAGTCCTAGGGGATTGTTTGGTGGCAGAGGCACTGTTGCCACAAATAGTTTGCAAGCTCCCTAACTCATCAGGGTCGTAAGTACAGTTAGAGGTGATCCATACTATGCAAAATACGGGTGCAGCAATAAGTCCTATACATATCCAAGATCTCCTAGAATCTGGAGATAGTAGGCTTGTCATCTTCCTATAGGGTTAAGTTCCTTGGCTTGTCCTGTTCGAGGTCAGGGCAACTCAGGTTGCCCTCGTTAGTACCTCTCTTTCCTCCAAGTCCGGGCTTGCTTCTGGGCTTGGACCTTTCTTTACCAGCTTTACTCGGGTGGCGTGGATCCAGGTAGGACTGTTTTCCGTTAGGACTGCTGTTCGGGTTACTGCAACGATGGTGGTGGGAGGTCCATAGGTGAAATCCTGTTGTTTCTTTAATTTAGGATGTAGTTTTACCACTACTTCGTCTCCTTCCTGGAAGGGATGGGTGTTTTCCTGTGAAGAAAAAGGACATTTGCGAGTAACATCTCCCTCAGTGCTGACCAAGGTTTCGATCAGCTTTCTTACATATTCGTCTCTTACATTATCGAGATTGTCCAGCGTCATGAATGTTTTCCTTGCCCATGGGGTGGGGAAGGGTCTACCAAACAGGATTTCAAATGGTGAATACCCCAAAGTCTTATTAGATGTCATCCTAATTTCAGCCATAATGGCTGGCAGGTACCTTTTCCAATTGGTAAAGGTTCCTCCTGTTGCCTTCCTGATTTTATCTTTAATTGTCCTGTTCATTCTTTCTACAATTCCTGAACTTTGGGGATGGTATGGGATATGGAACTTCCACTCGATCTGCAATGTTTTTGCTAATTCTTTACAAATTTTGGATGTGAAGGCGGGGCCTTGGTCTGAGTTAATTTGTAGAGGTACTCCCCATCTGGGAACTATTTCTCTGGTTAGGATTCCTACCACTGTTTTAGCATCTTCTCTTTTAGTGGAGAATGCTTCTGGCCATCTACTAAAGACGTCTATTATGACACAAACTGGTTGTGTACCTCCACTTGTTACTGGGAGATGGGTGAAGTCAATTTGCAGATGTGTGAATGGTGTTGTTGGGTAGGGTAGGTGCTCATGTTTGACCTTGTGTGGGTTGTTGGTGTTGTTTCTAATGCATGTGATGCATCTTTGTACAAAACTTTTTACCATGGGTTCTGCATTAGTAATGTAAAACATTGTCTTTAGCTGTTGTAATGTGGCTTTCCAACCTATGTGTCCTATACCGTGGACGTGTGCGATGTAGATTGGTGCACTATGCTGTGGGATACAGGGCTTCCCCTCTTTGCAAATTAGTCCAGGTTTAGGACTCTTTTGCAACACTGGGTAACACCAATCTGCAAGCTCCTCCTCTGTAGCGGATGCCTGCAGATCAGTTAGCAGCTGTGTCTCATCTGGGAGGAGAGGTAGTAGGGTTGTCATAGATAGGAAAGTTGGTGTTGTGGATTTAGCAGCGGATTTGGCTGTCACATCCGCTAGGGCGTTCCCTTTTGATATGTCATCTGTGCCATGTGTGTGGGCCCTGCAGTGTATGATGGCCAATTCAGATGGAAGCTTTATTGCATTTAGCAATTGAGAAATCAGTTGGGCGTGGGATATACGTTTTCCGTCTGTTCCCACATAGCCTCTGACTGACCATAGGACGCCGTGGTCAAAAACTACGCCATAGGCATATTTAGAATCAGTGTAAATGGTTACTGGTTGATTGGCGTATATTGTACAGGCTCTAGTTAATGCTATTAACTCGGCGGCTTGGGCTGATTGGTAGTCAATAGGCTTTGCTTCTAAGATTATATTGGGTAGCTTTACAACCGCATACCCTGCATGGTAGGTATTGTCATTTGGACGGGAGCAGGAGCCATCTACGAAAATCACATCTCCTACATCTAGTGGGGCTTTTTGCATGTCCAGTCTTGGGGACGTCATTACTTCTATGGATTCTAAACAGCCATGGCCCTCAGGTATGTGGTCATCTGGTGACTTTAAACCTAGGAGGCCGTTTAAAATCATTGCTGGACCTGCAGTTGTGGAGTTATACTGGACTTTTAGCTGTGGGTTACTTAGGAGGATGATCTCGTAACCACTCTGCCTCTGGTCTGACATGTGTTGTGTGTGGATACCCTTTAAGATGGATAGTACATCGTGTGTAGTATGTAGGGTAGTTGGGTGTCCTAGTGTGAAAGTGGTAGCCATTTCAACAACCATGGCACATGTTGCCAGTGCCCTAAGGCAAGAGGGAAAACCCTGGACTTGGAGAGGCATGACTTTTGAAAAAAAGGCGACAGGTCGCATTTTCCCACCGTGTTCCTGGCCGAGAACGCCCGCCATGGTTTTACAATTGTCTCTAGCATATAAATGGAACATCACATTATAATCAGGGAGGCCAAGGCCAGGACTTGTCATCATTGAACATTTCAATGCCTTAAATGCTTTCAACATATCATCTGACCAATGTACAGCTTCAGGAGAATCCTTTAGTGTGGCTTGTCTTAAAGTATTGTCATAGAATGAGCAATCGCTTATCCATTGTCTACAATAGTTTACCATCCCAAGGAAAGATAGCATTTCTTTCTTGGTACGTGGGGTGACTAGGCCCACAATGGCATCGACTCGTGATTTGCTCAAGCTCCTTTCTCCCTTTGAGAAGACGAAGCCTAGGTATTCTACCTTCTCTAAACACCATTGTAACTTTTGTTTTGACACTTTGTAACCACATTCTAATAACCATAGTAACAATGACCTACAATCTTTCTGGCTGGCCTCCTCTGATTCGCTGCAGATCATCAGATCATCAACATATTGCAGCACTACCGAACCACAGGGGGGGTTCCATGGCCTTAAAGTGGACTGTAGTACAATACTAAAAACCATGGGGGAGTCCACATATCCTTGCGGCAATCTTGACCAAGTCATTTGCCCTTTTCCGTCAAGGCTAAATGCAAAAATGGGTCTCGTCTCTCTGTCAACAGGGATGCTAAAGAAAGCATTCTTTAAGTCAATGACTGAAAAATGTGAGGCGTCATGTGGAATGGTTGCCAAAAGGGTGCTAATGTCTGGGACAATGGGTGCTATCGGGGTCACAAGATTATTAATAGCTCTTAAATCTTGGAAAAAGCGGTAAGTGCCATTAGGTTTCCTGACAGGGTTCACGGGTGTGTTGTACGGGGAGATACAGTACTCCAGTACCCCTTCTTGGAGGAACTCTTCTACTAATGGGGTTATTCCTTTTATCTTTTCTAGTGACAAAGGATATTGTTTTTGGTAGACCGGAGTGGCTAGGGGTTTGAGGGTGGCCCTATACGGAGTACAGTCTATCAGACCGGTATCATGGTTTCCCTCAGCCCACACCTGCTCTGGTAGGTCGAGAGGCAGGTTTACATAGATAAGGTCGAGGTTATCAGGGCCTATACTTTGATTGGGTTTTAGGTCAAAGAAGGGTGAGTCCACAATTAGGCCCCCTCCATGTTTGTTCACGGTGAGGGTCAAATTGAGCTTTTCAAATAGATCCCTGCCCAGTAGATTTACAGGGCAGCCTGGTATGATGCTAAAGGCATGGAAACAAAGTAGTTTCCCTGTACAGTCAGTAATCTTTAAACGGGTGGTTTTAAAAGTGGGGGTTGATATCCCATTTATTCCCATAAAAGGCGATGACTTTTCCTTTTTACCAGAGTAATTAACAGGTGATATTACACTAGTCGTTGCCCCTGAATCAATAATAAATGATAATTTATCTCGGTCTATGATTAGATCCACAAGGGGTAACTCCTTCCACGTTTCTGTAATTTGTGGAAAAGTCGGGATATCAGCCTCCGGGCAGCATCAGCGTTGTTGCTGCTGGTTGGACCAATCAATGGGGAATCTATTACCTGCGGGCGTGGCTTGGGGGGTCTGCTGTTGTGGCTGTGGTGGCGCTTGATTAGGAAATTGAGGGTTCTGGGGTTTACAGGGGTTAGGGCAGTCCCTGGCCCAATGATTTTGGTCACCGCAGTTATAGCAGGTACCCGGGGGGTACCTGGGTGCATTTCTCTGACCTGTGCTCTCCTGGGTCCTCCTCTATTTGAATATCCTCTCCCTCTCCCTCTATCTGCACTTTTGTCATATTGGGGTGAGGTGGCTTTATCAGTGAAGTTGTGTGTACTGACAGCGGGTTTTTTAAAGTCAAAACATCCTGCAGCTTCTTTTTGCATGAGGTGTGTTTTAAAATTTTCCACTGTGTCGCTTCGCCATGATGATACCATTTGCTTAATAGGGATAGTAAGAGGGGGCAGGGTGTTGGTGAGGAAAGTAGATATGAATAGGCTATCATTATTCAATATTTTTAACCCTGCCTCTTGAATCCAACAGTCATGGAACCTTTTCCAATAATCGGGGATGGATTCATCTTTCTTTTGTTTGCATGCTAGTGCCGTCGACAGTGAAAAGGTTTGTTTGAAAATTCTAATTACTTCTGCTTCTATTTCTGTCCACATTGTATCCTGACCTGCTTGTGTATTTAGGGTGTATTCAGCTGCAGTAGGGTTTGTAGGAGGTGGGGATGCTGCTCCATCGGCGGCTGGTGCGGGGTTTATAATCTGTATAACGCAGATAGAGGCTACTTTAGTCCAATCCCACCCGGTATGGTTTGTACCAATGATCTGGTCTATTATAAGACGCATGTCTTCTTGAGTGTAATTTCTACCCTTACAAGCTCTTTTCAAGTAGGTGACCATTCCTAGCGGGGCTACGGTGGGCTTGGGACAGTGTTTTACAATTCTGTTTATATCTTCTATCTCAATGGGTTTCTTTAAAAGATAAATTCCCACTGACATAAAAGGTAGGTGTAGTGTCTCTTCACTGTTAAGTGCGAGGTCATTGGTACCTTGTTGTCTCCCGCTACGGAGGTAGAGTGGGGACACTATGGGTATTGAAGAAGAGGCCCCGGCGGGGGCCAGTGCGGGTAACTGTTGCGCAGGTGAAGACGGGGGTGTAGGGGCATTGGGCACTACAGGTTGCGTGCCTTGTGAGTCATTGCTCGGTAAGTTGGCTAATATAGCTAAGCTATCTATCTCTTCTTTATTTAACATGGGATAAATGTGATTATATGGTGGCGGGGGTCGGGCAGTATTGCCCTTTGGTGTGTTAGTGGACTTGGACGATGTTCTTATTAATTCTAGGTCGTGGCATTTCTTGGGGTCTAATTTAGTCTTGTTCTTGTTCTTTTTGTCCTTCTTATTTTGGGTGTCTTTCCAATAGGGGGCATACTCAAGCCAACTGATTCCAACTTGTTCCATATAATTTTGGTCCCACTGTGGGTCCGGACCATAGTAGGGCCATGCCGCTGTGTCTAAAAGGCATAGTCCCTTCACCATGTCCATGTGGAATGGGTCATTGGCGCCCTCTCGAGGAAAAGGACTAGAACTTTTCATACCTTCAGTCCACCCCGCTAAATTATCTATCCATGGGTTAATTAGGTAATAATTGGTCCCACTAACTCTTGCTACATAATCTTTACACGTCTCTCCTACCTCGGGAGGTGGGGGTGGTTTACTTCCTTCGTGACCCATCTGTTATATCACTATCAACTGTTACTATCAAATATGTATATCTATTTAATTTATTTTCCTCTCAGGGAAAAATAAGTAGGTCTAGGGGTCTTTTTGTATATTTAAAATTTAAACAACTTGTATACACATATATTAATCAGGTTATGGAATGTTCACAGTGCTCAGCTGCCACACAGGTCGCCCCGTGTGCGCTTTCCCTAAACGTGAACGAGTCACAAGTGTATTTCAGCCATGCTGACAATACGGAGCGGTTCGAATGCAGTGTGACTATTTCTGCGATCTCATCAGAGAAAGGACATTCAGTAAATGACTCGAATCTGTTCACTTACCAACCAGATTCATTGAATCATACAAACAAATAATCTTATACTTCTATGCGATAGGAAGAAAGCAAAGAAAAGTATTTTCAGACACAAAACGAGCGTATTTACGTATTAACTTCTCTAAGTCTCCCTGAGACTAAATATTTCCTTGAAATATTTTACTCCGCCTGACTATATTACCGGAATATGTCAGCGTATACGGTTCAATGGGATCCGAATTTAGTCAGTGTCCCCCGGCATCTAATTTCATTCGGCCATATAGAAAAATAGCATTTTTTCTACTCACCGAATGAATGGATGTCTGCAGGAGTAACTTTCGGATCCCGGACGAGCCCCCAGCTGAAAGTATTGGACCCCTGGTCTTACTATAGCCCCTGGCTATCTTCGCTCGGTTTGTGTCTGCAGGCCTGGGAGCTTGATTTCAGGAAGTAACACAGACGGAGACAGTTGTGTTGTGAAACCAAACTCTGACTTTATTGTTGGCTCGTTGACACTTTTATAGCATAAAAGTGTAGGTGTGTAGCATTACACCATAATACATGTAATTCTTTCATTGGTTGATACAGACTACAAAAACAAACATCATTTACGGGAAACAGGGTATGTATAGAAACTACCATATAAGGATATCTTTAGGTTGTATAGAGTCTGAGTTAGGTATGACTCAGAGGTTACACAAAAAACGGAACTTAGGTTGGGTTATAAACATGTACACACATTAGTACAAAATGGAGTAGCATAAAAAATGGAGTTTATACAGATTAGGTTCCCTACCGTCTCCCACAGTGGTGTCTAGACTGATCTCTGATCTTCTCTAATAAAAACAAGTCACCCACAGAAATCTCCTCCACCGGTCCGAACATGGTTTCTGGATAAAAACTACACAGGCAAAGTCTCTAATTCAATCATTTGGGTCATCCATGAAGGGGTTAACATATTTTGCTGATGAAGGGGTTAACATATTTTGCTGACATATTCACAGGAGATATAAGCTAACCGCAATAACATGTTCTTGTCCTTGGGACAGCTTGTGACCTTACTCATGTACTAAAACAGTCATTTTTTATTATTGTTATTCTAAGAAACAGAAAACACCTGATTATCTGTCCTTGTACCGACTAATGTCTATAGTGTAACTTGCCTCTAATATCCGCCTTCTTTAGCAAGTATATAACCTATGTTATGACGTAGCAATAAACGAGCTCTGTACTGAGAACCTTTGTGTGTGCGTTACTTCCAGTACTGCTCCTCAGAATTCTGACTGAGGCCTGTGGTCCAAGCTGCCAACTAAGTATCAGGAAGCCCCAACAAACTCAGGAAGCCCCAACAATCCAGACTGAGAGGGGCCCAGACCCAATACATGACACCTTGTAGCCCATATCGTCATTATGCAGACTAGACAGTCTGGGGTCTGTTTTTCCCTATTACTCCCTGTAGCGCCCTACTTGTCACAGACTGTGTGTATGTCATTTCTCCAGTCCCTGGTGTCCCCTGATCTGTTGAGCAGGAAATAAGGAGGACAGTGGGTGAAGGGCCGATAGCAACTCCTTAGGCCTGGTCAGAAATAGGGACAAGAGAGAAATTTGAATGTGGTATAATGTTGACTTTTTGTAAATGATTAAACAGAACTGTATTATTGTAGGTGTATAAGAAAGGGTGTTTTGGGGAAAAAAAAGGACTATGCCCTATTGGGGACACATATGATTAAAGTGTGGGTCTTTATTGATGAATATGTTCTTGCTTCTTCTCCATCTTTGGGGAATAATCGAGGACCTGATGGGTTTCCTGGTAGCCGATCGGGCTAATCCTCGGTCGTGACAATGTCAATGCACCTTTTGCATTTAGATTGTTAAGCATGTTATATAGTTGCGATATAGTTGCGATACATTGAGCTCTTTGAAAGCATAACTATCTTTGGGGGCTTGTCCCTGTCAGCCAATGTGCACTAGTATAGCTGTAAGTTTCTGCCAATGAGATCTTGAGTCATGCATACTCTGCTCACACGGGTATTTCCTGAGGCGTTTCCTGATGATTGTGCAAAGTACAAAAATGACAGTATTAGGAAGGCAGATGCTTATAGTAATTGCATGGCAAGGACATTACACATGTAGATTCCTTGTCTCAAAGCAAAATAGCAAAATGATATAATCTTGGGGTTGTTGTGTCAATCAATGTAAAGAACTTCACAAAGACTAGAAGAAGGTGAGCTACTGATTTTATGGGATTTGTTACAGAACAGTTAATCATAGCCTACATATTAGTAAGTTTCTCTAGAAGTCAATATCCTCCAGGATGCAATCTTTTCAAAAGAAGTGAATGGAAATCTTCTGCAGATCCAACACCCCATCCTATGTTACACATAATTTTAACAAAAAAATGGCTGTCCTCGTTCAGGATATTTTCATATAAAATGATTGGTCTGGACCGTCTGGTCCATGTCTTTTTTCTTGCCACCAAACTAGAATACTAATATCTTAATGTAACAGATCAATCCTTCTCGTTTGCCCAGACATTTCCTGTTTGAGATCAGAGAGCAGTGACCTTAACAAAACTGCTGTGGGAAAATTATTTTAAGCTTTATGGGTTGCCCAAGAGGATCCATTCCAACCAAGGGAAGGAGCTTGAGAGAAGACTAATGAAAGGAATGTTATATATCCTGGGAATCCAGAAGTCCCATTCTATTGTATCATGTTCAATGGGATCAGTAGTCTCAGCAGCTTACAGTTTATGGAATATGTTCATTGCTCTGCAGTTTATGCAGAAGCCCCAAGAGAGAATTCAATTGATTTATCAAAACATATCTTTTTGAAGACAATTGATAAGCAGTAATTCAGCCTAGTCTGCCCATTATATCTACCTAAAAAGCATTGTTTTATTTCATGCTCAAGTTGGTCGTGTGCATATCCCAGACATGCTTGAATTCCTTGCTATGTTTTGTCAGTATTGCTTCCAATGGAACAATATTCAGCTTAAACACTAAAACTTTCAGCAAATTATCCAGTATTTGTATACCTCAGAACTAAAAATCACAAACCGTTTATTTTCGGATTCTTGCTTTTCTGAAAGATGTTTCTCACCCGAACATCTCCTAATACATTTGAACATTTATATAATATGATCATCTCCATTTTCTCTTCTACGTTATATTGTTTCTGAATATATAAAAAAAAATGCCTTATAATATTATATTAATTTGGTCACTTGATGGATGCTACATATGGAGGACATGTTTATACCACCATTTATTTCTCTCCAGCACACTAATTTAGTTGTTATTATCCACTGTTGCTGTTGAACAAGAAAAATAGTTAATTTCTTAGTCTACCAGATGCGTCTTTATACATCTGAAATCCTCAGTTTTGCTTAAATGAGCCAATATATTTAATAAAAATTCACAGTTGCAGTGAAATAGTACATTTCCCACAATTCTGTGTGTGAGTTGTTAAAATAGATTATTATACTAAGCTATAACAATTTAACATGCTCTTCATGTCGATCACCCCCACTGTGAAAGATAATTAATCACATGAGCTAATTAAAAGTAATTAAAGAGAGGGAGAACCTTTTTTACTGTGCAATAAAAAAAAAAGTATGTTTGATAACTTTCAGCCTCATTAAATTGGGGCTACTTTTTAGAACGTACCCCGTAACTCCACATGTATGGGTTATGGGTATTAAATTAACTGCGTTACGTATTTTGCAGTGGACTTGAGTGTTAAGATGCAGGACGGCAGAGAATAGGCCACGTGTGGAGCAACGTTAAGCTTTGCGTCCGTAAATCCTTTAATCCGTCGAGCCTGTAACCGCTATGTTTTATTTAGCTTTAATTTAGCTATTAAATTGCAAAGAAGTCACACGCGAGCAAGCAAATGGAGCCCAAAGGCCAACATGTGCTCGAGAGGACCCGCAAGGGGGGTAAAGTCCAGTGCGTAGCACTTGTAAATCAAATAAAAACACACTACTGTACATTTATTATAAGGGAAAGTGATGTTAGGTCTTAGAATTAATATCACAACATTCTCAAGCACGCAAATCGGCTCAGAAAAATAGTTGATTTGATGTATATTTTTGGTGTTATATCAATCCTAGCAATCAATGTGTTAATACATATACTGTAACTCGCATGGGAATATCATATTTGCGGTTTTATTAATATTGCATTATGACTGGAATGTGGGTTCGCCCGTAGCTCATAATTGAACCCAGTAAGACTTTGAAATCCATCCTCTATTTTCTTGTGACGCAATGATGACGATCTCTGATGCCATTGGCTCCATCTGAACCCGTAACTACGTGCTTACTTAATTGTTTGCGTTCCAGCCCGCAACTGGTTTATGATTTACCGTCTCTCGCTCGTAACTCGCAGCACTTATAATTTAATAGCGGTGCAAAACGGAGAAATTTCAAGCACGCAGCCCTTACGAGCTACACGTAGGACTTAAGAGGCTCCAATTTAATTAGGCTGTAAGTGTCTGACTAGCACACTTAAGCAAGGAGAAAGTCATAAAGCTATTTTTGAACATATATTTGTTTAATTTTTTTTATACATACAGATCATAAATGTAAACTAATATAGATAAACGTAATAGATGACAATACAAAATAGTAAAATGTTGCATTACATGAAAACATTTTATTTACTTATTTACCCTTATATGAAAAGGAAAGATTATCACCAAAATATTATATCTAAATTATTTAGCTCTGCCAATGGTTTCCAAATACTGTAAAATGTGTCTCCCTGTTCCAATATCGCATAAGAAATGTTCTCCATTTGAATTTTGGCAGACGTTTTTATAATCAGTTAATGCTTGGTGCTTGTTTTGTTGCATTGAGCTGCTGTTACCGTTCTAGCCGCAGATAATATTTGTGTAATAATTTTTTGTACATCTCTCCCTATAGCCTCCAATTGCTCATTTAGTAGCATTATTACTGGCTCTCAATTTAATTCATAAGCCAGTTTATCTTTTATTTCTTGCATTGCAGAATTTTAGAATTGTAGGGCTTTCGCACCTAATATGAAGGGATGTCCAGATTCTTTACAGTCTGAAACATGTTGGTGGTCTGTGCGTCTTCTACTTATCACATATTCTAATTGTCTAACTACGAGACTTCGTCACGCTGTTTGCGTGGTGCGTACGACTTAGCGCCGAGCGCCGCAGGCGCTCATCGCCAGCGAGCCTCGCGTAGCGAGGTGAGCTGTTAAACTCGGAGCACTTAGGCAATGAGCACAGAAGGAATGAGCGTGCTCATTGCAACCAGCGGTGCTGTCGAACATGCGAGCCTCACAAAGCGAGGCTAGCCAGCGGCTCAGCACTGTAAAAAACCACCCACCAAAACAAAACAAAAATTCAAACAAACTCACACACAGCTCAGGGGGAGACACAGGAAGCCTGTGAGTGAAGTTGCAAGCGCATTACACCCATATTGTGCGGTTTTGGTCACTCGAAAATCGAAAAAAAACTTAATACACGACGCTGAAGACAGTAACACTTACACAAACAACGCCAGGCACGCGGGACTTAGAAAATACACTACACCGAACACACTAACACTTACACCAACAATGTCAGGCACACAGGACTTTGAAAATAAAACCAACGGCAGTCACCGCGCGCCACACAAGCATTCACCACACAGGGAAGGCACAGGGGGGAGATGCTGGAAAGAGACACATGGCATTCCCAAGCACAAAACTTGCAGGTTAACGAACCCTGCAATGAGCGTCCCGTACAGTAGACGAGAGGAAAGGCTTGCTCTGAGCGACGAAGGGTCTCATCGTGGGGCTCATGATGAGCACCGCAAGCGGGAGAGGCTTTGCAATGAGCGCAGGCAAGAGGAAAGGTTCGCAATGAGCGCGAAGGTGATCAGTGCAAAGCAAGAAACTTGAAGTACACGGGGGGAGAGGCTCCCAATGAGCCGCGAAGGTGCTCAGAGGACCAAAAGCCTCACATTGTGTGGCAAACAGCTTTGCCAGCCTTACAATTTTAATCCCGTCATTTTTGACGGGCAAGTTACTCGTGTTTTTAGATTTAGCCTATAATTATAGGATCCCCATATAACCCTGTGCCTTGCTGCAGAGGGTCCCGATCGTCTCGAGCGACATCTATGAGATTTAAATTTCCCAGCGTGGGCTTGAATTCAAAATTTAAGCCTGGAGAATTGCAGGGATTGAATTTCCTGCTGCAAGTCCTTAAAAGGGCCTGCGACACACTAACGGTCACCCCCAAGCTATAAGTTCCCCCCCCGGCACCTAAAATTACCCCATCACTCATGGGGGTCAATATAGACCCCCATGAGACTAAAATTAACCCTCTCAGTCCAATAGGGGTCTATATAGACCCCTATAGGACACTATTGTGTTCCCTGATGGCCCAGTAGATAGGATGTAAGTGCTTTCACCACAGCATCCTGGGTTCAAATCCAGCCAGGGAACCAAGAGGTCACACTGGTCAGTACTCAGATAGGAGACCACCTGGAAATACCAGGAGCTGTATGCTGTGGCCCATTGGAGAAGGAACTGGCAACCCACTCCTCTATATTTGCCATGGAAACCAAGTGGATCAGCATGGTGTATTGTCCATGAGGTCACGGAGAGTCGAACAGGACCGAGCAATGCCATTTAAAAAAATTTAGGACACTATTAAACTCCTAGGTTAACCCTACAAGTGCCACGAGGGTCCTCCAGGACCATCATGACAAAGTCTAAGCACTACACTACACTATTAACCCTAACTACCATTAACCCATACTAAACCCTATTTAACTCTAGCTGGGCCTATTTAACCCCTTCTAGACCTATTTAACCCTAACTGGGCCTATCTAACCCTAACTGGGCCTATTTGGATCTAATAACCCTTATCTGCACCTAATAACCCTAACTGTGCCTATGTAACCCCTTCTAGACCTATTTAACCCTGACAGGGCCTATCTAATCCTAACTGGGCCTATTTACACTTATCTGGACCAAATAACCCTAACGGCATATTGAACCCTAACTGGGCCTATTTAACCCCTTCTAGACCTATTTAACTCCAACTGGGCCTATTTAACCCTAAATGGGCCTATATAAGCCCATCTGGGCCTATTTACCTTATCTGGACCTAATAACCCTAACTAGGCCTATTTAACCCATTATATACCTATTTAACACTAACTGGGCCTATCTAACCCTAACTGGGCTTATTTAAGCTTATCTGGACCTAATAACCCTAACTCGGCCTATTTAACCCTAGCTGGGCCTATTTAACCCCTTCTAGACCTATCTAACCCTAACTAGGCCTATCTAACCCTAACCAGGCCTATTTAACCATCATTGGGTCTAATTAACCCCTTCTAGCTCTATTTAACCCCATATACACCTATGTAACCCCCATCTAGCCTATCTACCCCTTCTAGGCCTATTTAACCCCATCTAAGCCTATTTCACCCCATCACTTATGGGGATCATACAGGCCCCCTATAAGCTTCCATTTAACCTCATTAGTTATGGGGTCTATACAGACCCCCATAAGCCTCAATCTAACCTCATCATTTATGCAGGTCTATACAGACCCCCCATAAGCCTCCATCTAACCACATCTAAGCTTCCATCTAACCGCATCAGTTATGGGGGTTTATACAGAACCCCATAAGCCTCCATCTAACCCCATCACTTATGGGGGGACAAAAAGTAATAAAAGACCATTACACAACCCCCCCACTACAGCAAATAAAGCACCTGAAAGAAAAAACATGCACAAATATACATCATATTACATCAATAAATACAGTAATACATAACCCCCTAACTATAATACATCACCCCCTAACTATAATACATAACCCCCATCTATTAAACATCACCCCTATATATTAAACATTACCCCATATCTATTAAACATTACCCCGATTTATTAAACATCACCCCCTATCTATTAAAAACCTCCCCCTATCTACAATACATCAAACCCTAACTACAATGCATTACAAAGCCTAAATCTAACCTAAAATAGAAATAAATAAGACCACTTACCTTGCTCAGATGTCCCTTCAGCAGGTCACACCTTTTAGGAAAAAGAAACATGAATTAGATAAACACAACATAAAAAATACACATTCTAAATATTAAACTTACCTTTCCACTATGTCCCTGTCCTTCTTCTTGTCTTCTCCGGCTCTGCCCCTGGAAAAAAGAAACATCACATTAATACACAAATACACAAAATATAATAAACTAAATATTATAAATATTAAACTTACCTGTCCACGATGTCCCCGTCCTTGTCCTCTTCTGCCCCGTCTGGGCCCTGGCAAAAAAAAAGCTGCTCTAAAAAAAAACGAAAAAACGAAAAAACTAAAACTTGAGGAGCTCCCCAACACTAATAAGGCTTCTATCACCTCTTCCGGTAACGACAACGGAATGGCGCCTTCTGATAGGCTGAAAAGGCTGTCAATCAAATTTCAGCTAATCAGAAGGCGCCAAGGTGTGAGCCAATCAGAATGGGATACACCCCTATATCCCATTCTGATTGGCTGACGGATCTGTCAATATTTTTTGAACCAATCAGAAGGCACTATTGCCTTCAGCCAATCAAAAGGCACAGATGCTTGTAGCAAATCACAATGGGATACATCCCCACGTGGCGCATGTCATTCTAATTGGCTGAAGGGAATAGCACCTTCTGATTGGCTGCTGTCACTGTCAATCAGACTGAAGCCAATCAGAAGGCGCAAATGCCTTCAGCCAATCACCTTGTGGGGTGTATCCCATTGTGATTGGCTGAAGGCAATAGTGCATTAATAGTGTCCTATAGGGGTCTATATAGACCCCTATTGGACTGAGGGGGTTACTTTTGTCTATATTGACCCCCATGAGTGATGGGTTAACTTTAGGTACTTATAGAACCCCCTTGGCAAGGGTTTACAGTTTTAATGATCGCAGGTCCTTTAAGGACCTTTAAGGTGCTTTCAGGACTCTCGCAGGGCAGGAAATTGGGATTTTAATGCAGAGGGGGTCTCGATGGGGACCCCCGCTGCAAGGGTTAATGTGGGGACCTTCCGGTAGTCTTGATAGGAACCCCACAGCATGGGGTGTTAATGTTCGTTGCCGTGGGGGTACTTAGTATGACCATTAGTGTGACGCGTTCCCTTTAAGGAGCCGCGGCAGATCTTTGGGGGTAAATATATATTCAATGCAGCACTGTACAGTGCTGTAATTGATAGGGGACACATTGGGGAACATGGGGAGGACATGTAGTACATTGGCTAGCGTCAAGACCTCCAAGGCAGCAACTCGATCTTCAAGCCCGACGGACTGCGGCCACAAATTACAGTATTGGCTAGCGGCGATGTAGTACATGTCATCCTCATGTCCCCCAATGTTTCCCCCATCATTAATAGTGCCATACATTGCTTCCTTGAATGTAATTTTTACTTTTTAGTTTGGTGGGCTTTGAAGCCTGATCTGAGGGCTAATGCCCGTGATCAGGTCCAAGCCCGCCAAAGTTAACGGCAGATTGCCTGTCTTGCAATCGGCCATAGGAAGGGGTGTGCTGCTGCCCCTTTCATTTGAATAGCAAGGGCTACAAGGGGCCGCAGCACCCTTGCAAGTAATATCAGCTTTGTGGCCATTTTGCGGCAATCAATTGAATGTGGCCCCAAGACAAACACACTAAGCCTCTGGAGACAGGCATCCATAAGTAAAACATGTGTTGTATAAAACAAATAAGCACCAAAACAACTGGAGAAAAACATATAATAAAAATATATGAATCACCTAACTCTAGGTTAGATATAAAAATATTAAGGTTTTAAGACCAAAGATACCAAGAAATAAAAATGTCAGGGGGTCGCACAAAGATGCGAGAGAGAGAAATGGAAAGCATTTGGATTTACTTTGTTTAGTTGGATGTCCAAACTGAATGCTTTTAGATGATTCTGCTTTCTGTCTTGATTTCAGCTTCTTGTTTCTGATCCAGCTTTTTTTAATCCTTTTCTTTCTTTTATCATCACAACTGAAAACTGTATGAATTAGCTGATCTTTCAGACTTTGGACATAGTAAAGGACCAATGTATGTTAGTATACTGACCTAAGTATTTCCAAAAGAACCCATGTAGCCAAAATCCAGGCAGGGTAGCAAAGGATTAACCAAGAGTTCAAATAAAAGGTCAGATTTCATCAGTGCCGTCTAAATCTGCTTCACAAAGACTTTAATCTTTTTGCTGTATACGCAGCAAAACTAATGATATTTCACTCATATTTAGATAGAGGAGAGTTAATGAGGGGTAGCGTAATCCATAATGAATAGAATGTTTTTGTTTGTTTTTTTATTCGGAATAATATTAAATAAATAGGGCAATGACGATCCAATCTTACTATTGACAAATGTATCAGTAGAATTCCAATATTCTATGGATCACACTTTTTAGTTACTTAGCTTGACCAGCAGATGCTCAGATGTCATCTATTCTTAAGATAGCCTTCAGGGCAGCTGACCTGAAGTGCTTCCCAAAATCAAAGTTCGCTCTAGCCAGAGGAGGTGGGCTCATCAATTTGATGTTTATACATTGCCCTTTGTACATTAGCACTTACAAACACTGCGAATCACTAACTAGCAGGGTTATAGGTAAATAGTGAATCTTAGTAGATGGGACAACTTCAATACAAGTACGAGTGATAACATCTTATTGCCACCTTCCCAAATGAAAGGATGACTTTCCTGGTAAGAGAAGATAAGTCAAGAGGGTCTTCAAATCATCTCCATGCACACCCTCTTTGCAATTAATTCTACAATAGAAAATTGAAATGAAAGAATCAATGTAGTTATCTACATTTTATAGTATCCTCTATAATCAATCTACAGTTGATAAACAACTTTGCAATTTATTTTCTTTAAAAACAAATTCTTGCATACATGCATTTGTGTGTTTCTTGGGATATAAGAACAATGGGACCTTGCGTGTTAGTAATGCGCCAGCAGCAAAACTGCAACTGGCCGCTAGATGGAGGTGTCACTTATTCCACTAGCTTCTATACATGTTATTTCTCTCCTCGGTTGCTATGTGTCTAGACTCTCTGGGTATTCCCCTTTATCTCCATCCCTCAGAGATATGCTGGTATCTCCATCAGTGAAGCCCCTCTTCTATGTCCTACATGTCCCCATCACTTAGAACCGCAACTTCCAGCAATGGGGTGGAGATGAGAGGCTGGTGACATGGGGACATAACAAGGTGCTTTATTGATGGAGGTACCAGGGAGTCCAAGGCGCTCATTGCGGGGCTCTCAATGAGCACTGAAGGCGCTTATCGCGAAGCCCGCAAGTTACAGGGGGGAGAGCCTTGCATTGTGTGGCAAACAGCATTGACAGACTTCATATTTTATTGCCATAATTTTTGACAGGCAAGTCGCTAGTTAATGAAAAGAAAACAATTACTCCCTTGCTGAAGCTAGTTACGGGCAGTTGTTCCTGCACATCCCACTCATTATGAGACAACCACATTTTCTATTGGCTCATAGGGCCGTCTCATCCATAAAGCTTGGTTTGGCTGCTCTCTGCACAGATATCTGTTGCGGCTAAGGCAGGATTTACGGGAGTGAATGATTTGAATTTTGTTGTAGAATTTAGGGAAGAAAGCTCCCACAGGCTTTTTACTGCATTTCCCTAAGTTAGAGCACCAGATTAGCATAGGGATCATAGGTTGGAGGGCTGATAGCAAACAAAAAGTCATATATAGTCTTCCCATTCTATCAACCTAAAAGATTAGCATAACTTAACCTCAGGATAGCTATCACGACAAGAGAATAACTTTCAGTCCATACAGACAGCAGAATTTCAGTAGAATCAGATAGCCCAAAATAAAGCATGGAAATCCTAGCATTTAGCAAAAGAACACAGTTCTACCACTTATGTCTTAACCAGAAGATAGCTTTATTGAAGTGTTCCCTGGTGGTCCAGTGATTAGGATTTGATACTTTCACCTCTGTGACCTGGGTTTCATTCCGGTCAGGGAACCAAAAGGTCACATGACCCTGAAACCATGCAGGGTTGGATCTGGTCCGTACTTGGATGGGAGACGACCTAGGAAAACCAGGCTCTGTATGCTGTGGCAATACCTCTGCCATGAAAACCAAGTGGATCAGCATGGTGTGCTGCAGTCCATGAGGTCACAGAGAATTGGACACAACTGAACAACACACACATCTTTATTGAACAAAGTACAGCATATTTATAGTAAAAATACAATGTTAACTAAACATTTTACCATAAAGTAATCAAATAGCGGTGCCATTAAAGTATATTACTTGGTAACATAATTAAGGTCACTAGAACAGAAGGCCAAGTTAACCTAATAACTCAGAACTGTTGCAAAATATGTGGTTAGTATTGGTCTTGTCCACAGGAGGCCTTTAATGATAAATTGTTTCATTCTTGAAAAAAAGTAGATAAGGCATTGAGTTAGATCGACAAAGGGACCACTTTGATCTGTGTTTGCAAACAATAATTTGATTAACCTCCATAAACCAGGTACAGTAAAACAACCACCTATAGAGCATAGTGAATACACCCAGAGCTGAACATGGTACCACCAAAACAGTGAATCTCCCAGGCCAGAGGCCCAGTGCCAAGAGAACACTTCACAAAACCCTGATGGCACATGTTGGTTTGTGCCCATATCCTTGTGCTAACCATAGACATGCTTAAATCATCTGTGTTTGACTCTGCCACTTAATTTTTTTTCTATGTTCTTGGCTTATATAGCTGCAAATGTTGTTAGTTTGTTACATAAGTGTAAGATGTCATGAAAGAACACCCACCCTTGGGCTCTGTCATACTTCAGTTATCATGGTCTTGAAGATCCTCAGCTGATAAGCAGCACTTCTTGTTAGACATTCCTTACATTGATGGACATGCTAGCACCTGAGGTGATGGCAGCCTTAGCCACGCAGTGTGCGACGATGATACAAGAATGTAAAAAATGAGCAGGTATATGTACAACTCTGTGGTAGAAGAAGTCATAAAACATCAGCCGCATTTTAAGAAAGAGCTGAAAAAAAGGACAGAAATGTATTCATACCTGTGTTTGATATGTAAAGAAGACACTCTTCTTTATTACTGTTTATATGCACTTATACAAAATGGGATCTACCATTTGTGGTTCTGCCGATCTAATTCTTTAGATCGGAGGAAACTTTGAATAAAGGGGAAGTTTCTATTTGCACAACAGGAATGTGACTGCTAAAGTACCAGTGCTTCCAATAGAACTAATGGAAAGCTTACTAATTTACAAGAGCACAACATCATGAGAAAGTACCACAGTGCATCAATTCAGAAAAAATGTGAACATTGCAGTAAAGAGCATATCCATATAAAAGTAATAAATGTGAAGGTTGTGTTTATTTGTTTTTTGCTTTTTGAAAACATTTTGCCATTTTGACCACTTGTCACAAAGAAGTCTAATAAGCCATAAAAACATGCACAGTTGGTATAAATAATAATAAATAAATGTATAGAACTAATTAGATAATTGTAATGGAATGTGATATTTCTTAGTGCATGTACATTGATTAGGACTAACAGAAATCTCTTAATTCTAATAGGTTTTTCCTGATGAGAAGCAGCCAAAGTAAATAATAATTGCTCAGAATAGTTAATAAAGCAACGTCTGTATTTTTTATTTTTCTAAAACATTTTTGATAGTTATTTTCTGGCTCATCAAAAGAGCATACACTAGACATGAATGTAAAAATGTTGCTCAGTCGTGTTCGACTCTCCGTGACCTCATGAACAACACACCATGCTGATCCACTTGGTTTTCATGGCATAGATAATACCAGTTCAATCTCCAGTGGGCCACAGCATACAGCTCCTGGTATTCTCAGGTGGTCTCCCATCCAAGTACTAACCAGTGTGATCTCTTGGTTCCCTGGCTGGATTTGAACCCATAATGCTGTAGTGAAAACACCTGCATCCTAACCAAACATGTAGGGCTCCTTTAATTTGTGCACCCAAACCAAATAGTGTGTTTGACTTTTCTAAGGCTATACCCATACAATTTTAATTATACAAATATGTATATTATGATATTTTAAATATTATTTTGCTATATTTATTTGTTTGTATAATGTCCAATTTACTGCAAGACAGAGACTTAAATGACCACTGTAGAAACAAAAATTAATGTTTGTGAATTATTCAGACAAACCAACAACAATAGCAGCCATATTATTCATGGGCACAAAGCATTTGCAGAGCATTTACAGAGAAAAATCTTCATTTTAGCAGCCTCTGCTAGTGCCTGGGAGCTGCCATGAGAGTCATAGTTGCTTTTCAGGGACAAGGGGGAGGTTAACAAGCAGGGCAAGCATAATTTGCTTGTATATGTGCTAGCTTCCTATTGGATGGATGGTGTCCTGTGCTGAAATCTTATCTAAATTCAGTCAACAAATCTCCCTATCCCCATAGCAAAAAAAAATTAAAGGACATAACCACACAATCTCCAAGCAGGAACTGTGAAACACACAAACATGGGACAAGCAGTGTCAACTAAAATAGAGATTTACTTAAAATATTTAATAGCCTCCACTGAAATAGTACAAATGTACATTCCACTTTTTATATACAAATTCACTTAACGTTTTAGAAAAAAAGCAGATTTAGAATATGGACTAAGGGCCTCATTCAATTGCGATTTGGCCCATTGAATAGGGCTCTATATAAGAAGTTTTTATTTAGTGAACTTCTATCCAAAAGAAAGGTCTTCACAAACTAAAAACTTCTGTAGAAAAATATGCTATGTGCTTATATAGAGCCCTATTCAAATGGCCAAATCGCATTTGAATGAGGCCCCTTGTTTTCTGTGGAGCCTATTTATCAAAATAATTAACATTGCATCATATTTGATAAATACACTCCATAGATAATATAGGACGTTTCTTCTAACACAACTCAGTAGAGGTTCCAAATAATTATCAAACAGTAAACAACCATTGTAGGTTGCAATTTGTAGCAATCAGTCAGCTTTTTCTGAGCATGCCTAGTCTTGTTTTGCATATGAATTACATCGAACTCAATAGATCAATTATGATTATTGGTAATTGTCTCCCATCAACAAGTACATAAAGCTTTTATTTATATTGGTGTATGAGAAAGGCAGACTGACAGCTAAAAATTGCAACCTTCAATGTTCATGTAGAGTAGGAGATTCAATTTTTTATAAAATTCAATTGAATTCTGTTCAATAAAGTACTTGCTATTACCTATTGTTTTAACGGGAATGTTCACCTTATTACAAGTTCCTCTTATATGAAAAAGTTCACTTACAAAAATGTAAATCTATGTGTAAATGTTTTAGTACTTTCCTCTTATTGCTACAAATCCTTTGTATAGTTGTTATGAGCTATATGATCTACTAAGAATTGCAGAACATGAATGTAACTGACAAAGTTTAAAACCAATCTGCAGTCTTATTGGCTACTGATCCACCTCTTGAACTTTTGAAATAATCAGCTCACAGAGCTCAGTGTTTTTTCTTTTAATATAAAATAAAATTAATTTTATGTGGAATGTGTCCTTCAAATTTGTATACTGAACTTCTCCTTTCATTTAATCAATATACCCTACAGAATGAATATAGACTTCCTATGTTTTCTGATGATGTGATAGTGTTAAATTGGAGACTCCTCTTAACATTACATCCCCTAACTAATGGAAATGCTAAGCCATGAGATAATAGCTGAGAGTTGTTGAGAGCATACAACTATTTTTAAAAGAAATCTTAATTTTTACAGAATTGGTTTGTATGTGGAAGTTTCCATCTTTTCTGGCATCAGAGCTTCCCGAAGAGAGACCAAGGTTGTACCTTGTCTATTGAATAATGAGGAAGTGGTGGAGGAGAAAAGATGGAGAGGGAATTTGTTATATCACTGGAGCTTTTAATATTTAACACCTTCCCCTTCCCACACATGATACAAAGCAGTTAGATTGCAAGCATAATTATAAGCTTTGTTCCTGCAGAAACTAAACATCCACCTCACACATACTATGGGCCTCATTAAATTGCAATGTGGCCAATTGAATAGGACTCTATGGCCTCATTCAATAGCGATTTGTCCCAATTGAATAGGACTCTAAATAAGCACAGAACATATTTTTTTACAGAAGTTTTTAGTTAGTGACCTTCTATCCAAATGATAGAAATTCACTAACTAAAAACTTCTGTAAAAAAATATGCTCTGTGGTTATTTAGAGCCCTATTCAATTGGCCAAATCGCAATTGAATGAGGCCCTATGTTTAGTAAAGTATAATAGATGACACAAGGTACCAAGATTTTTGGTAATAAAAACTATGTTTATTACATTTTTCTGCTTAACTATACTCTTAGATTTAAATATTCAAAAATATATATATATTTGTCATCCTTTAAAAGCACATACTCCATAAAGAAGCCAAATTAGTTTTTGAACCCAAATAATGATTTATACATATGAACTCCAGTTCAGACTAATACAAAATAAAATCCACCTGTACCTGCAAATTACCAGCAGGATATATAGATCATCAAATGTTTCTTTGTGGCTAAGCTGGAACCGTTCATGGTCAGTGTTACAGTAAAATTGCATTTTCAAGAAGAAGATGAATGTGGATGGTTCAAGGCCAGGTCATCTTCTGTATAAAACCATTTTCATGTTCTGGAGGGCCCACTGGACTTTTGGGGACTGTTGGACTATTGGGGGGCCCTTGATTAACATGAAGTGTATTACCGCATCTGTGGGGAAAGCGGGGTACAGTAATGGGGTTACTTGGTTATGAGGTAAAAAGGTTCCGGCAGATTAAGAGTTCGTCCTATACAGAAATATAGACACTGTGTGTGCGGGGGTAGGGAGGGTTGGGGGGAGATGCCCAATATCACCCCAGGTTATTTGCCCCCCGCCAGAGGAAAGACTAACATGACACAGACATGTTAATTATCTCTTCCTAGGTAACATGAGATCAAAAGATCAAAGAGCCTAATAAATTAGGGACAGTGGCCAGAGCAATGTGGGAAGATACTAAGCCATCGTATTAATCATATTCTAATAGAAAATGGAGTTCTGGTGTAGTGTATGACCCCTCTGTAAATCTCTATACCAGGATAGGGGTTCTAATAAATTTAATATGTTGAGTGGGACTCCCAGCTAAGGGGTGCAGGAAGATGAGGAGTTAGCAACAGCCTATAGGAACATCCACCTCCCTAGACTTCATGTTGCAGCAAAGGTGATTAGCAGAGGAGCAGGAACGGAAATTTGATATATGAGCCTTGCGACTGACCCCATTCCTAGTATGAAATGTTTGGACTGAGTTGGGGATAAATAAACTGTACCTGATCAATACAGTTGTCTGTGCAGTTTAAACATACATCAGCATTGTGTATGGTAAATTCTGGGTATACAGTAATTCTACGCAAGGGAATTATTGCTAATGACCCTGTCTGATACTCTACTCCTAACCACTGGTGGTGGTACTACTGAACTAGCTTCTGTGTTGCTGGCATCCTGAGACACAACCGTGATACCTGGTAAAGGCAGCTGGGCGCTGAGATGATAAAACCCTGACAATCTAGGGGTTCCTGTAAGCCGTAACCAGGAAGGTTTTGGGGTGCACCTGGACCCTGGCTCCTGGGCCATCATAACTATGTACAAGAGTTTTGAGATGCCAAGCTGTCAAGTCTGGTATGTTCTGTATGAACAGTTATATTTTTTTAACAAATTGCATTACTGGCAAAGAACTCATTTGCACAAACTCAAATAAATCTGACCTCCTCTGCTCAAATACCAAGGGTTAGAGATTGGCAGGATATGCAGGAGACTTGGCAACTTTTCATCAGACTCAAACTGGAGGAACATTACAGACACTCAGCTAAACACCTATGTAATGTTCAATTATAGTTAGAAATATGTAATCCCAGGTGCACACAAATGTTACATTTGCTGCATGTAATCACCAGTATGTAAAGTTCCACAAAAAAAATCACATTTATTGCAGAAAAGCAAAAAAATTAAAGAAAATATACCAGTATATAATTCTCATTGGCTGTTATTAAAACAATTGAGTGAAATTGTTAGATGGAGCGTAAATGTTGAATATTTTAAGCATATATTAGATAGAAATATCCTCCCCCTCTCCTAATGATTTTATCTTGCATGATCTCTCAGTCGGTGGCGAAAAGCCTCAAGGGCACAGACAGTTGGGTAAATGATGATATCCAGATACTTTTTAGTGTTAAATTCTTATGGTTGTTCAAGGCTTTACCAACAGGGCATGCTGTTGTGGCTTATCACTGGCCGCTGTGGCCAATAATCACTTGAGATGCTATCATTAGGAGAAAGAGAGGACATTTTCATGTTTTCATTACAACCAATTGTTCCAATGACTTTAGCAGCAACTGACTTGGCACATACTCATTTTTGTCTGGCATTGCAAATTCACAGTGATCATTTATACAGTGAGATCCCTTGCACAAATTCAGCTGGTTGGGGCTCTTTCCTGTACTGGGACAGGTTTGTCAAGGATTAGCACTCAAAGTCCCTGTGATTAAAAGGCAGTAAAGAGGAAGTTCCTGAGTTGACATTGTAGGATACAACATCCGCTTGGAATTACAATCCGGTTACTACAGATGGTATTTTATGACTTTATGACAAATGCCATTGTAGAGCAAAGTTACGGACATCATTGGAAGACAACTAAGTGACTATGAGTGATCCAAAGGGCATTAGCTCATTTCCCAATCAACCAGTTCATACAGCTGTGTTAAATAACTACTTTGGTCCATTTATTACAATAGGGTCTTATCTATAACTACATTTGGAGGTTCCAAATAATTATCTAGTCAGTCAGCTTTTTCTTATCATGCCCAGTCAATAGATCCAGAGTCTCAGGGGTTAACCATACCATAGTTATAACATAGAATACAATGAGGGTCCATTGGGACCCCCATGGTATTGGGAATGAATGTTAAGTGCCATGTAAGGACTGATGTATTGTGCTCACATTAGGTAGTGGGTACCATTCCATAGCATTGCTAAGGAGACTGATGAGCTTCAGACTCTGAGTCTCCTACTGGTATACTTTAGACAAGCTATGAGAACATGTTAAAGCTAGAGAGCTACGTGCAAACCACTGGTAGTCCTTGGGTTAAAAGAGTCAATAAGAAGCTTAATGTTGAACTAAGACTCTTTCATTTGAACAGAATGTCCTACAGTATAGGAATGTATGAAAGCTCATTTATTTTATTCACTAATAACACTTTGAAGTTTAGCTTTGAAGAGTCAAAGAAGAGCCTCCACTCTTCAGGTTTGTTCTCAATATTGAGTTATTTCATTAAAACTTTGATCTCATGGCAGAAGAAAATGTCATTTTACATAGCAAGGAGTTAAAACCTTTTATCTGTCACAGTATACTGAAATTTTCACATTCTCCTCAAGCTGATTCCATTTTTCTAGTCTGGAGGCCAACATTTCTGACCTATTTTTGACAAATCTAGATAAGGTAACACAATTACTTCTGCATAATACTGTGTGCCTCTTCAGAAAGTATATCAGGAACAAAATCAAGATATTTTGATATTGAAGCTCATTATCTGATTCTTCATCTTCAGATCCAGTGAATATTCTGCTGGTGGCTAAGGAATGGGAAGTGTTCGCCATGAGGTACTGGCCAAAATGCAAATGGTATATCAGAGTAGTTGTCAGTTCCTGGAGAATGCTGCTGAAGGGTTGGCAGCATAAAAAATAAGAATCTGCCACATGATTGGTTGGCTTTCCCCATATCATAGTACACAGCAAAAGGTATAGAGCAATCTTTTTGATTTAACTAGGGCAAGTATTGCAACCAATATGTGGAGGCCAGATTTTATCTCGGTCTCCAATCTTGTACCCAAAATAACAATGAGATTTTCTAATACCTGGAGTAAAAGAAAGTTTCTCTGAGGAAAACGTCACTTTATCACATGTATAAAAATGTTTTCTGCTCCATTTACACACTTTACAAAGGCTTGGAGTCATCACAGAGGAAGAGTTTTAGACAGTAAATATAATGGCTCAGCACAAAATCCTTGCAAGTCTGCTGCCCTAACTACACCTTGTACGGAAATATACCCAATACCCAGATCCTTTTATTAAGTGAAACATATAATATAATAAAAATTAGAGCTACATTTTTAGTTGTTACAGTCTTATTCAGCTCAATAATATTGGTCAAAATCGACTGATTTCATCACCAAAACATTTAGGCTGTTTACCAGTGCAATTGAAGAGTTGAGAAGGTATCACATATCGGGGCTACAAATATGTTATAAGAAATGGGAAGGGAGAGAAAGAGGGGATATTGGGAAGCAGAATGGAAAGGAGGACTGCAGTGGATCAGTTCAGGAGCAAGTCCTGAAAGGAGTCTTTATTTCAGCTTCATTCCTTATAGTGACTACTATAGGCAAACTAAAAGTGTCTGTAACGAATTAGGGACAGACTCCTAGACACCCAGTTAGTGACACCATTTAACCCACAGCTGTGATCAATGTTTCTATACGGTCTTTTGAATAACTAATGTTGATATTATGCAAAATAGTGTTAGAAAGTAAACGACAAACACAGCCATTTTTATGTGCAATTAAGCAGGAAAAATGTCATACAGCTATGAAACCAAAAATGTGATGCCTATTCAGGACCCTGGGTGGATTCATGATACATTGGTGGAAGTTCTGTGGGACCTATCCTGTTATGTGCATGCCCGGGAAGCGCGCCACCGATGCCCCAATGTAGCTGTCTCTAAGTGGCCCGTAAGTGGTTTTCAGGTTAGGTTTAGAGGGTTAGGGGTTAGGGTCCATAAGTGGTGAAGGGGGGTTAGGGTTAGGAAGTTACTTTTAGGTGGTTAGGGTTAGGCTAAGAGGATTAGGAGGTTATGGCCAGCAAGGGGTGTAGGGGGTTAGGGCCTTGGGGCTAGGGGGTTAGGTTTAGGGTAACTGGTGTAGGGGGTTAGGGTTAGGGCTGGCAATGGGTGTAGGGGCTTAGGGTTAGGATTAGGGGGTTAGGTTTAGGGTTAGGGCAGGTAACTGGTGTAGGGGGTTAGGGTTAGGACTGGCAAGGGGTGTAGGGGGTTAGAGTCTTAGGGTTAGGGGCTTATGGAGTACATTGGGACGTGAGCGTGCCAGGCACCAGGAGGCTTCCTGTCCCGTGCGTGCACATAACAGGATAGATCCGTTCTGTGTGTGAGGGGCTTTTACATTTCTGGAGAACAAATATTACTTTAGGCCAGTGAAAGATAAGGCACGTGATGTCAATTATGATCAGATCAAATTATCTAACAGTGGCCTCTGATAGCTCACTGTTACCTTGTCCCTACCCTTCCTCCATTTCACTGAAAGATACAAAGTGTCTGCTTCTGAGCCAGTGAGGAGAAAGGAGTATGGTGTCACTTTCAATCTCATTCCATTATTGAACACCCTGAACTTCTCCATTTTCCTCCTCCTGCACCAATCCCTCCACTGATATACAAACACCCTGTCCCTATCATCCAGCTCTCAAAATGTGAAAAATTCAGATTTTCCAAAAATGTTTTATGTTTATGGCTTACACAGCTGTAAATATTGTTAGTTTAGTATATACTTGACAAACAAGTGTATTTTTTCTTGAATTGCAGTCATACTTGACATCACTGTAAGACTTAAATAATCTTATTAAATAAAGTTATGAGCTTAATTTTCTTTCTTGTACATTTAATTTATTCAGTAACTGTGATTTTTGTGTTTAAAAACACCATTATAGCACATCAAGATTTCAGTTTTCTTGATTTTGGGTCAATTTGAATTCTGCATCTTCAGTGCTTAAAAAAATCCAAACATATTTTCTCCTGATTTCCTTGCAAAAAAAAAAAGTTTTTCCAAACACGATAAAGATGTTATTTGAAAGAAGAGGCCAGCTAAACTCACATTCCATATTTCCTGTGAGATTTGTGAGAAATACTCTTTTCTGTTTGGCTGCCAAAATAGCAGAAAATAATTATTTATTTTTTTCTCAATGGAAAAACTTTGGGAAAAGGTCCCTATTTATTGGCAGAACAAATATAATTATAGCATAGGTGACTGTGTGAACAATAGGAAAGACATACAGTAGTTTAGATGAGGATTAAATAAGAGGATTAATATAAGGAGATTGAAAGCTTCAATTGAAATTCGTGAAATGATCGCTGTAGTTTAGGAAAAACTTCACGTGCATGTAGACTAACAGCTTTAGAAGCAGAGTAAGTCATAAGCATGAAAATATTGGGGAAATCCACTGTAGAATTAAATGTATGGAACTTACAGGCACAGTATGCAGATTGGCTTTTACAGGCACAGGATGCACACAGGCTTTTACAGACACCGTCTGCAGGTTGGCTCTTACAGTCACAGACTGCAGATTGGCTCTTACAGGCACAGGATGCACATTTGCTCTTACAGGCACATGATGCACATTGGCCCTTACACAAGGCTGCACATTGGCACTTACAGGCACAGGCTGCACATGGGCTCTTACAGACACAGGCTGCAGATTGGCTTTTACAGGTACAGGATACACATCGGCTCTTACAGGCACAGGCTGCACATTGACTCTTACAGGCACAGGCTGCACTCCCGCTGGGGGCCTCGTGGGGGCGTCGGCAGTGCCACTGGAGGCTAGTGGTGGGCCGCAGAGGGTCTCTGGAGGGCCACAGAGGATGGCAGGGGCCGTGTGAGGGTCAAAGGGGGCCGCAAAAAATTATTTGGCCATGGTGCCAAATAATTTTAGCTTCCCCCTTGCAACGTCTCCAAATTTATATACAAATATGTGCCATGTGGATCAACACAAATGCAGACAAATAAAATGTTTTCTATCCCTATTATTATTAATATTATTACTCTTTATATATAAAGCACCAACATTTTCCCTACCCTAATAAAATAGACATTACCCAAGCTGTTGTTAGTAGCTATGGCCCCTATCCTATTCTGGGCCAGATGCTTTGACCCTACAGTAGCTCTGCCCCTGGCTCCTGCTAAGATATGCATTTCTCTTTCACAATACACAACCTTAACCAAAGTATCATGGATGCCTCCAGGATCCAGTGGCGATGTTAACATTGTTTTTAAATTAAAAGTTAGTATTATTACTTTTTTTCCTGCCTATTTATGATACTTGTAAAGTTCCGATTTTTTCAAACATATATTTTTTTCATACAGTGGGCCTTTAATGAGAATTCCAAAAATGAAAGTTGTGAAATATCATAATTTTTTTCCTTCTGCTTTGAAGAATCCAAGTGTGTTGACAAGTTCTTGCAGACTGAAGATAGCTATGCAGTGGAGTGTTGTGTGAGTTCTGCATGATTGGAATAGTTTGGTGAGTACTTGGCAGAGGATAATAAGAAATATTATCGGGAAACACATTATGATTTGGCATAGTAATCATACTGTATTTTACATGGCCATTCTTAGGGGCATACAAGTGGTGAGGCCCAAAGAAGAAAATATGTCTTCTAGATTCTAAACACAAGCCCACTTTTGTTTGTGTAGATATCAGTATACCCAATGATGTTAAAGGACCCTGTAGGTTAAAAACACTTCTCATTTTGTGAAGTATACAAGAAACTAACATTAGCGGGTTTTGTATGTCATAGAAAAGAGAAAATCTTCATTTTAGCATGGAAGCTGCCAAGGATTATTCTGTTTTTATAATTAAAATTAGCTGTATGACTTTTTTTCCTGATTAATTATGTTCTTAGACATACAGTCCCATTAAATTCAAAGAGAGTAGCGGCATCGGCAAGCCCGCAGAGGCTGCGGGCTTGAAATTAGGCTGCGATACAGAGCTATTAAATTCCGACCATGCCGCAAGTTACGGGCCAGAGACTCAAGCCCGTAAACCATTTTTCGCACGTTGGATGTGAACATGATCAATTAGTCAAATGCCTTACGGGTTTCAATTACGAGTTACGATTGGACCCGCATTCCAGAAATAATGCAATATTAATAAATCAGTCAATAATATATTGTAGTCTATGCGAGTTCCATTACATGTACTAACACATTGATTGCTGGGATCTATATAACACGGAAATTAAACATAAAATAATGTATTTTATATTGCAGATTTGCGTGCTTGCGAATGTTGTGCTATTAATTTTAATACCTAACATCACTTTCCCTTTACTTATAAGTACAGTAGTGTGTTTATATTTGCATTTACAGTGCTACGGATGGGACTTTAACCCCCTAGCAGGTCCTCTCTAGCACCCGTTTGCTTTTTGGCTCCATTTGCGGGTTACGGGCTGGACGCAGTGAATTTGTTGCAATTTAATAGCGTGATTGGAAAGTAACAGTTACAGGCTTGACAGAACAAATGATTTGCGGCCGCGGAGTGCAATTTTCGACATCCCGTAGGGTTTTTCGCATTACCCTGCAAGTTGTTGGCAGGTTGCTTTACGCATCCAATTTAATAGCCACAAGTCTTACGGGCTATGTTACAAGCTACAGTTTTACACGATGAGGGAATTTAATAGGGCTGTTAGTTTGCAAATATAAATATATAGTGAACTGGCCGGAGCATCATTTTAAAACTGCATCCTGTACTTAAGATATGAAAATGTACGTGTCATAGATTTAATTTTACATTGTAGAAGAAAATTGGCAGAAACCAACATAAAGTTGCCTTTTTTTGTATTAGAGGGAAAAATACACTTGATTGTCAACTATGTATCAGACTATCCTTGCACATAAAACATTTTTTGAGAAAATCTGAATTTTTGAAGACTGTTTATGAGTATATACACTCATTTTGTGCTTGTGTAACTCCTGTTGTTTCAAATAAACATATTTCTTCAATGATGTATTAAATCATTCTTTATTCTCAGCTAATAATTAACTTTAGGCAGTGATACAATATAACAAAACACAAGACTTTATAACAATATAGCTTTTCTTTCCGCTCTTGTCTATACAGAACACATCACTGCCTGAGACTACACTGAGCCTCGACAGTCTGCATTGTATAGCTCTCTAATTAGGCAGGTGGAAGCCTTATTAGTTCTATGTTTGGCAGGAAAAAGGTGTGTGCAGCAAAAGTGGAACATGATGGACAGGTCTTCACCGTTAATGAACCCTCCCATTGCACTGACTGCCTCTTTACACCAGTGATGGGTCACAGTTTGTTACATTACATCCTGAAAACTCAATGATGGGTGACAACATACATAAGTCCAGAGCCTTTGTTTGATAACTGGATAAGACATAAATTAACACCACACTCCTTCCCCATCTGTCCCAGAAGCAGGACATTGCCTAATAGGATGTAACCATACGTTTTTACAATGCTTCAACCACTGTATTATGGATCATTCTAGGTTGCTGTGGAGGCATCAACACTTTTTTCTAATTCAAAACTATCAGTATAACTTTTTTTTTCTGCTTAATTATGCTCTTAGTCAAACTCAAACATTTCAAACATATTGTTTTCATTGCGCAGTGGACCTTTAAAAAATAATGAGGGAGCTCACATTACATTTTCTTTGCTGCATTTGTTTTATATGGCCACTCTAGTAGCGTTAGTTGGCCATTGAATCTGGTGCTATTCCTTACTGGTGTGATGCACTGCTATCAATTGCAATGTCAGAGTAAGTGATGGTTCCACCTAGTTAGAAATGTGTGGATATGCTGTGTCAAACATACCAAGACACATGAAATCAATCAACTAAATCCACTGAATTTGCACCTCTAGCATAAACAATACAGTAGAGTTTACATCCCCCCCCCCCCCCCAAATAAAAAACAAACCAAAACCTTGAGTTCTATCTTGTGGAACTAGTCATGAGGTAATTAAGCATTGTTTTTATTCTTTGGTATACACTAGAGTGTCCTGAAAAAGGTTATGTAGAATGAACATGGGCGGATTACCCATTAGGCCAACTAGGCAGCTGCCCAGGGGCGCTTCCCTGTGAGGGGCATCACTTGTTAAAAAAATGGTTTCTGGCTTAAAAATAAAATTAAATGTTGCAGTTCATAGACTGGCTACTAGGGGTTAACCACCTAGAACAAGACAGTTACAACAGGAAAGGGAACTTACGAATAGTTAAAAATGGGTCCGTGCATTCCTTGCGTACACACTCACAGGGGTTCCTTCACTTCACTGCCTAGGGGCTCCAAAAAGGTAGATACGGCCCTGAAGATGAAGATAGATTTTGATGGCTACGTGGAGAAACGTTGACCTCTTTTCAGCCTTTCTGGAAGACATTTTGCACCTCACTTTCCTTCAATAGTTTCATAGCCTCACATTTGATTTCATAGATTAATTGGTTTGGGGAGCACTGCAGTAGAGAATTTCTTATAAATAATGGTGCTAAAAATCTTACTGCGGGTGAAGGAAGAACACATGATTTACTTGGGAATCCAGTCAGGTATAGATGGAGTTGCCTTACAGTGCATGACAGGCCCATGACTGATGGAAAATTCTTGACTTGTGTGACTGTGATTAGTGGAGTATTTGCTTGTCTTTCAAGAGCTCTCTGGATAAAGGCCTGTTATCAGTGCCCCTTCAGACTGTGCCACATGTTGCATTCACTCGACAGCAAAAGGTCAGGAGTGTGACATTTGTTGGTCAAACACTGAAAAGCTTGTCCTGTCCAATGTGACACCATCTTTGTGACAGACATTTAGCTCAGAAAAGCTGTATTTCAGTGAATGTTGCCAATCTTTGATCCTGTTTTAAGTGACAAAACCAAAATAAATACATTCAATATAAGCTCCAATACACCTCTCTCCAGTCTTTTGCCATGCGTTTATTTTGTATTTAAACTCTGTATAGTGCTATGGAATATATTGGCGCATTACAGATAAAGGATCATTATACATGATTATTATCTAAAAACAAAATGTTAAATAATTAAGCTTGGGTATTTTAAAGGACCACTGTGGTTTGGTAAACACTTCGCATGCTTGTGACGAATGTAACCAAATAACAATTTTATGCAAAACAGGAACATAAAAGCATTTTAGCTAAATCTTGTAGTTAGATGAAATCCATCTTAGACTGCTAGTCTAGCTTGCGCAGAGAGCTATCCTCTGGGGGCTTATTCTCTCATTGTGCTCTACTGTCAAGTATGCTGTTGACAGCCAGCAGTCAACAGGAGTGAAAAGTAACCTCATCTGAATCCACAGTTGCTCCAATTTCTTTGTGGTTTCTAATCAGTTTAGGATTTAAAAACAAAGTGCTTATCATCATTAAGCAAAATTGAACACAATTTTTATCATTATAGATGGTAATAACCATTTAAAACATTGTGCACATTATTAATTAAGTTCTTCAAAAAAGCATACTATAATTATGAAGAATCTCCTTCACATGAACCCCAGCCAATGCCCAGTGGGACAGAATATGAGACCTCCAGAAAGGCTGCATAGTGACAACACATTCATGGTCACACACAACAGCGACTGACACTTTGCTTTCAGTGTAGGGGATCTTAACCCCTTGCATGATGAAGAGTGGCAATGGAGCCTTCTTGAAAAAGATGAGAGCCTCCTCTTTCATATTAAGCCTCATGCCTCTCTAAACATTAGGAGATTGACATAAAAAGTGATGACCCGAAGACTACTAGAAACTCTTCCACATATAAAAAAAAACAATATGGGACTAGTGATGTCGCAAACATCAAATTTTAGGTTCGCGAACAGCGGACGCGAACTTCCATCTAATGTTCGCGAACGGGCGAACCCGGCGAACCGCCATAGACTTCAATGGGCAGGCGAATTTCAAAACACACAGGGACTCTTTCTGGCCACAATAGTGATGGGAAAGTTGTTTCAAGTGGACTAACACCTGTACTGGGGCATCATGGATGGGGATCCATGGCACAACACCCACGGAAAATTACATAGTTGATGCAGAGTCTGGTTTTAAGCCATAAAGGGCATAAATCACCTAACATTCCTAAATTGTTTGGAATAACATGCTTTAAAACATCAGGTATGATGTTGTATCGATCAGGTAGTGTAAGGGTTAGGCCCGCTTCACAGTAACAGACCAATCTCCCCGTTAAAAGCACCGCAAACAAAGGCAAACAGTCCCTTTGCACAACCGAAAACTCCCCATTTGCACAAGGTTGGATACCAAGCTAGCCATGTCTCGTTCCTTGTCCTCACTGATGTCAATGAAGGTCTCTTCCTCCACCCAGCCACCAAGGGTCCCCGAAAGGTGACAACAAGCCCCCTGGGACGCCTGCTGTGTTTGGTCTTCCACCTCCTCAAAGCCACCTTCCTCCTCTGACTCCTCTTCTTCAGACTCCTCTCTCTGCGTTGCCTCTGTCTGCGTTATTATAAGGTGTGTACTGTTAAGTAGTACTATTCCTATGGGTTTAATCCCTGTTACGTCCACTATTAGGGGGCGTGTATATGGCATTGATTTTTGGAACAGGGAGATGGAAAAAGATGCTCGGTCGGTCCTCCCACTTCAAATTTGGGGCACTGCGCGTGCAATCTAAGGTGCCACCAGATATGAGTGTCACTGTGCACTGGCAAAAGTTGGCAGAGTAGGCGCTGTAGGCCTCACACACACGCCTGTAGGCAGGCAACTGATATTCAATCCATTACAGTAAAAAAAGGGTTCTTTTATTTCACTGTACACTAGGTTGCACCAGATATGAGTGTCACTGTGCACTGGCAAAAGTTGGCAGAGTAGGCGCTGTAGGCCTCACACACACGCCTGTAGGCAGGCAACTGATATTCAATCGATTACAGTCAAAAAAGTGTTGTTTTATGTCACTATACACTACGGTTGCACCAGATATGACGTATCACTGTGCACTGGCAAAAGTTGGCAGAGTAGATGCAATAGGTTTCACACACACGCCTGTAGGCAGGCAATTGCTATTCAATCTATTACAGTCAAAAAAGTGTTGTTTTATTTCACTGAGCACAATATAAGCCATGAGCCTTACACAGGCAGGCAACTGAAATTAGAATACAGGAAAAAAATGGTTGTTTTCAATGTATGGTACACCACCAGGTATGAGTAGTGAAAATAAGCACAATAGAAGCTGTTAGGTGTTAGCCTGTCACACACACATGCTGGCAGGCAGTCATATGCAATTAGATTACACAGAATTTTTTTAATAAAATAAATGATGTTCTAGCCCTAAAATGGGCTTTTTGGGTTGCTGTCCTTGCAGCAGATATCAGATGAGTCCTTCAGGTCTGTAGTGGAAGCTAAATACACAGCCTGGCTATCTATTTCCCTATTAAATCTCCAGCAGCTACACTATCTGTCCTCTCACAACGAATGCAGCTTCAGAATGATTCTAAAATGTATGCTGTCCTTCAGATGGAAGGATCTGGAAGGGAGTATATGCTGCTGATTGGCTGGAATGTGTCTGCTGACTGTGAGGTGCAGGGTCAAAGTTTCCTCAATGATAAAGTATAGCGGGCGAACCGAAAAGCGCATGTGTTCGCCGTCCGCTGCTAACGAGAACATGCCAAAATCACAGCGAATAGTCCTCGGGTGAACTGTCCGCGACATCTCTATATGGGACCCCTCATTAAAAAAAACAAGAGTGCCCTATTTAGAAAGAGTGCCCACATATATGCATATAAGGGCCAAGAGATTGACATAAACTTGGTAGTTGCTTTCCCATATTTTTATTTATGGGGAGTAAGATTCTAAAAGAGCCCCCCCCAAAACTGGAATTGAGGTGTTTCATTGTTTAAGTTGTAGGTAAAGAGCCTGGTTATTGTAAAGTGTGGGAGATGTGATGATCTGTAAGTGGTGGATTCTCTGAGTAGGGTGCAATATTAGGCTATGTTTAGTAATGTGTTAGTTTAGTTGTTTAGTGAGTCATAACACTTCCAATTCCTATGTTATTCTAAGGAACAATTGCTTCATACGTTAGTGAATGAGCTCTACAGAATAGCAGAAGGCTATTACCACAGTTAATGTAACCATTTGCCTAGGAGTTCATTAAAAGGTATATCATATCTGCATTTGTTTGATAAAGATCCATTCTTTTGAAAAGTTACAAGTATATTCTCTTATTGATTGGCAAAAACTGCATTAATGTATAATTAAGGTTGCAGCGCAGGATATGGCAATTTAAGGTTGGAAAAATGCAGGAAACTGTGAAGTTAAGGTAGCATGCAATTCTAATATCCCTCCCTCCCACCACATGCAAAGTTTTTTTCTGAATACATCATTAATTACATTATCTATGACATTTGGTGACATAATTCATGATATCACATATGATATAAATAATGATATCAGCTATGACATCACATAAAAAAAATGACATAGCCTAATTACAGATTACATCACACTAGACTCCCCTATGATGTCACTTATTGCTAGCAAATTATTTTTAGTGCCAGGAAGTAATATTTGCTGATATAAAATGCATTAGAGCATCTTTTTTAGTCCATGTGGGTTTCATGTATTAACCCCTTGAGTCTCGTGATCAATATTTCTCAGAAATAACATAAAAAAAAATATTTTCTAAATTCATATTTGTGTGTTTGAGACTGTTCTGCAATGATGTGTTTACATGCCTTTAAATTACAGTCTTGGGTGTTTAATAGCTGTTACAGCTATAATAAGTTTTGGAAAAGCCCTTGCGAGTTCTATTTAGTACTCATAATATTTTTGACAGAAAAAAAGGGTTTCTTTTTTTCAGTTGTGGGTTAGACTTTATTTGCGAACTAGAGCTACGGGTCTAATAGAATATCGATTTTGTGTTACTTTAATTATTTAGAACTAGTAATATTTGAGCTGTGTTAAAACCAATGGAGTTCTAAGGCCTTTGGCTGGCCCGTAGTGATTGTGGGCGGGGAACTTGTAACCAGATTGTGAATAGTTAATAGAATATCTGTCAGTTTTAAGAGCAGTTTTAAGTGTATATAAATGTACAAATTGGGCAATAGAATAAAGCCCTAGGTCTGGCACACAACAAGTGATAGCAGTCTCTCTCCTCTCCGTCCTACCACAAAGTTTCGCCATTACAGGTAAGACATAACTATAAACCCACTAAGAGCATCATCTGATTGACCAATAACAATGCATTCAATGCACAATGAAAGTGTGCAAGTCTTTATTTTCATTTCATTAAAATGTTAAACTATTATATCTCTAAAATGGCTTAAGCTATATAAAATATTCTAAAAACGAATGCAGTCAATTTTTTTCAAGCAAGTGAGCAAAAATTTCAAGAAATTCCTCTGAGAAAAACAAACTAACATCCCAAATTCAACATAAAATAACTTTTTGGGGGGGCTGGACAAAGTTTCCTAGAAATTGGAAAAAATAAAAAATAAAACCCACAATCCGTCCTGAAATAAAAAGCTTCAAATAGATATGCTAAACCAACGCAAAGTTATAAGCTCATGTAAAAAGGGGTTTATAATGGAGTGTTCGAGATAACCAGAACTATTAGGGCATGACTGTGCTCTAACAATTTAGTTGAAAAAATAAATATTTTGTTATTTTTCTGATTAGATCAGTGAAAGCCTATCATCTCCAAAAGGATTGTCACGTATATATATATATATATATATATATATATATATATATATATATATATATATACTAAGTATATTTGCTAGCACTTGATAGCAGGCTCTACATAATGGAAACAGCAGTCTTGGAGAGAAGCTGAAACACATAAAGATATTATTATAGGGACTAGATTTATATCATCCGAGAGATGGATATGTGATGTGGTAAGCTTAGAGATAGGGTGCTGCTGATCAGCAGAATGGATGAGATACCATTAAAAGGTTGCAGATGCAAGCTGCAGGAGAGTCTGGCACTTAAGTGAGCAGAGACAGCAGATTACAGGAGACTGAGAGAATCCATGGAAGGGCAAGCTGAAAGGCTGTTAGGCTTTACTTGAGAAGTTTTTATTATTTTCATGGTCTGAATGTCAGCTGAAACTGCTAACAACTTCTGTACATGTTATATATACTGATATGTAACATGTTATTAATGATCTGGTCAAGTTCAAATGGGCCTATGTGAGTATAAATCCTGAAATACACAGATGATCTAAGACTTCCACAAAAGGCCAAGTAAGATATCCAAATATCTCTCCACTGACTCGGCCCTTAAGCAAACTAGCTATACAAAATGGAATCAACTTCAATAAGAGCAGAGTCTACTAAATTTAAAATTTCCTCTAATAATGGTTCTATGCTCATGGTCTACATAGTAATGTTGCCAATCTGTTTCATACTTCACAAACATGTGAAGGTTTTCCTACAGTGGTCCATCGAGTGACACAATGATTTAGCCAATGTTAGGATTTCACTTGCATTTTGCATTTGGAATTTCCTCCTTAGCTTAAAAAGAAAAGGCTGTTGATCATAAGATGTGTTGTCACTTCTGGTTCTAATAAATCGTCAGGTCTGGTTCTAATAAACCCTAGAGCACACTGCTTCACAATGGAATGTATGGAGCACCAGCACGTAGACACTACCCACCACAGAGCGTTACTAGAGGCTAAGGTCACAACATCTCAGCATGCTGAAGGGGTTCAAAGGTGTCTAGACACAAAAATGAAAATATACATACAATATATCAATATAAAATGAATGTATACATACAGTAAGACACTTTATTTGTATGGTAAAATTAAAGGACCAATATAACAATTTAACAAAAGGAGCTAGTTATTTTAATTGTGCTTGGTCATCTTCAAAAATAAAGCCTCTAGCCAAGTGTTGCTCTCCACCCTGATAAGATCATTAAGGTGTGTGTTGGCTAAACATCTAAATGTTTTAAAGAAGCAGCAATATTTCGGGGACAGGATTATGTGACTCTCGCAAAGTTACACCAAACAACGCAATTGATGGATTTTCTTGCTGAGACACAGCCATAGGAGCCAATAGAAAATGATCAACGGAATAGCGATTGACAGGAAGAGATAATAGATTTGCAAGTTTCCTGCCCCAGCGTTAACTGTGTTGTAGATTTTCACGAATTAGCACGCAGATACACATAGATACATACACATATAGATACATACACACATAAATACACATATTGCTAGGCCACACCAACCACACACCCCACCCTACACCATAACATATAAAAAACACATATATATTTTTTTAAATCATAAATGTATACATATACACCATTTTTGTTTATCCTTATTTTTTTGTTGTGATCGCGATGGCGGTAGGAGTGCGGAGGGGAGAGGTGGGGAAGACTTCAGAAGAGAGGAAAACTGAAGAGACAGAAGAAAGAGTGGATCCTGGTGAGTAGAGGGTAGGGAGGGAGAGGGAAAGAGCAGACGGGAGGGAAGTAATGAGAGGGAGAGGTAGGGGGAGAGAGATTGGAGGGGAGGAGGGAGAGGCAGTGAGAAAGGGAGGAGGGCTAGGAGTGATAGTTCTGGGGGGTGGTTGGAAGGTGAAGTAGAGTGGGGCCCGATCCCAAGGGGAGAGGCCTTAGGGAGGCCAAAATCCCTGTCCACAGATAGGAGGACAAGCGGATGGGGGCAAGTACACGGCCCCTAACTACAAGCACAAGGAGATGGTGGTCCTCCTTAATATCACCCGTGCCCGCTCCACTATCCTACCAGTGGAGATGGAAGCTCGGCCCAGGCCTGGAATGAGATAGCAGCTGCAGTTACTGAGATCAGTTTTGCGAATAGGGATGTGAAGTCTGTAAGGCATTGTCATGATGACAGCCGAGCCAAGGTGAGGAGTATGATTGAATAGAAGTTCAGAGCAGCTAGAGCTCAAATTGGTGGTCTCCATGTGAGTGTAGAGTATAATGAGTGGGAGAGGTTGCTGAAGGAGATGATGGCTGTCCATGGAGCTCTAGGCCTGGTAGCCACACTGGATCCAGTCTCCTTGCCAGGTGAATATAACCAACATACCACCCACATGTACACCACACACACATAGATGGCACCCCGACCGTTGTGCTGTGGAAAACAGCACGCCGTCATCAGGGCGCAGAAAAATATGCATGCCCACATATGCTCGCCTGACAGCTGCACGCCACCCTGCATCCCATCTGCGCAAGACTGCAGGTTGGAAGGTATCAACTCTGCTCTTCTGCACCCCATCACCTTCACCCCTGGCACCTCATCTCCACACTGTGTCCCCTTCACCCATTCTCTCTCTCTGTCCCCTGCACCCATCCTCTCCCTCCCTTCCGCGTGCACCCCAACCCCTCACTCTGTCTCCTGCACCCATCCCCACTCTCATTCCCCTGCTTTTCACTCCCTTTTGCCTTCTAACCTGCGGTCGCAGTCTCTCTGGCAGATGGGATGCAGGGTGGTGCGCAGTTGTCAGGCTTGCTCTTTTCTGTTGTGCAGATGTGTGGTTATGGGAAAGTGGTCACTGACTGGTTAGTATGACACACTGTGTAGCATGGTCTGCAGAGTATGTGTATGCATGTGCTGCAGAGTACTGACCACAACAGGAATCAAGATATTGTTCTGAGCCCTTAACAGCCAAGCTTATAATACAAACAATGATCACATCTAGCAAATGATAGCTCCACAACATAGCATGTAAGTTAACCATCCAGCTTCAAGACAATAGGATGCCAGGTAGATAGGAACACACAACAATCAAATGATCATATGTTTTAAACTCATATACCATTATTCTCTCATTTCAGCTGGCAGGAAGTCTGGGTCCACTACGGAGCCAGAGGGGGAGGCATCAGTTACCCACCAGGATACATCACAGACAGAGGAGGGAAGGAGAGGATCAGAGGGCCAGAATCAGAGGAGGATTCTCGCTTTAAGTGATCAGTGAGGGGTCTCGCTGTTTCATCAACCACACCCGTAGCAGATGATGCCACTGGCCCACTCCTCCCACAAATAGACTCTCCACCCCGGGCCCTCCTACTGGATAGGTCCAAGCTATCAGACAGCCCTTCCATCAATGATGTCCCCCCAGCAGACACCATTAATTAAATCAGATATCATATATTAGAACACATGGTTGTTGGTAAGTTTAATTTATATCAATGCAGACATGGCGAGGCATTTTCAAAGTCTGACAATGGCATGTTAATCCAAGCCGGCATTAATATATGTGTTAGTTAATATCATACCAATCAGTAAAAAATTCATAACACCTGCATATCAGATAAAAGTGATATCAATGTAGCTAAACTATCTGTATCATATAGAGATGGTACTAATACATTTGGCCCACTGACTGTGGTCACAGCTAAGCATTCCTTGTGAAATGACACATTATTACTAATGTTCATGGTAAGTTAAAGTTACAGTATTTGGCACTGTACTGTACATACAGATATAACTCTGCCTTTTTTTAGATTATGACCAACTTTTTTCAAAATTTGGATTTTCTGAACATGCTGTATCTGTGTAATTAAATTGCATTACACAATCCAGGCGTTAATGTGTCTGTGTAATGGAGCAGATGAAGACGTGATGTATGTGCCATGTGCATTACTATTATTTGGAGTGTTGGATGATGTCATTTTTATTCATCTCATTATGGTTACTATGGTATAATGACCACTTGATGTTAGTGGATGTTCTGTGTGTATAATAAACAATGCAATTGTTATACCATTATCAATGTTTCTATGTGCTTTTAATGGTTACTGATTTGGGATAACGAATACTTTATAATATTTTTGTATATTGTTCATCATCCTGTAACATCTTTAAGTGGATTGATGAATATACACTCATCATTCCACTGAAAGCTACAATTAATCGATACATTAGCTATAATTTTGCATCATTATTCTTGGTATACATCTTGCCCTATGCACAACAGTGATGACGTGGCACTTTAAAGGACAGGTGTATTGTCTGATTCCTGTTGATTGAGGTAAGTTTCATGGTGCTCTATGTCCTTCTCCATATCCTCCTTGTTTGTTTATTGGCCTTCTGGGACAGTTTTAACACATTAGTGCAGTTCCTCTTGTCATGATTTGTCCCTATATCCCCATGTCCCTGTGCCTATAACACCCTGTTCCTTACATGCTCCACTTGAACATCCAGTATCTGGCCTGTGCTATCTAGTAATATACCTCTGGTGTTCACCTCCCCATTTATCCACATCAGTGTTACCCAGTCCTCTGTTTATGGCCTTAATGCTGCCCATGATGACATATCTCACACCCCAGCATATGAGACCCAAGGTTAATATGTAGATGACATATCTTTCCATGGATGTGACGTAGGTGTTCTGTGCTGTTGTTGAGGATTGTTTTGGGACAATACTGTTGTTGAGTACTGTTTGGGGTGCGTCTATCCCTTTAATAGTCAGGGCAGAGCATCTGTTGTGGTCCATAATTGTGTTTCATAATTGGTATTAACCTCTTGTGTACTGTGGTCTATGTTCCCCATGACATTGTAATATGTTATGTGGAGGTGTGATATTGCCAATGGTTTGTGATCTAATTTTTTTTTATGACTCAAACATATTAGTAGATATTTGTATTTTTAATGTACACCATCATGCCTATGAGACATGAGACCGTTACATATTATTTATAACGCAGTTATATGCATTTTCATTTAGCCATGCACTGTCTCTTTAACTGTTTTAGCCGGCTTTAAGAAATGTTTTTGCTCTTCCCATTTGTATGATTAGTCACAATTTAAACATTAACAAATATTTTTTAATATCATATTTTGGCATTTATTTTTCATGTACTTTAATGATTTTTATTGCTTTTTATTGCTTTAATGTCTCATTAAGTGCTGCTGCAGCTATCAGAAATGGTTCTAAAAACCATGTCTTAACTACCCGTGGGTTTTCATTGAGAAATGTGATACTTTTCCGATTTACGGGTCTGCCTTAATTTGTGAGCACTAAGTAAAGTTTCAACTGAATAGGGATTTATAATATTCAAGTGAAAGTATGGTGCTTAACACCCAGTTGGATTTCAACACAATCTATTGGACATATACACTTTAAATAATCATTTCACAGCTTCATTGGGAGGTCCTATTATTACCAATTGCAAGAAATTGCAAAGTTTGTTCTGTACCACATATCATTGAACTCCAAATATTGATCCTATAGTATTGTGTACCAGGTCACCTGGGGTTTCATGGTTTTTAATACAGGTTTTTTTTTTGAGTCAATAAAGTTTATATGTCCTATAGATTGTGTTGAATAGGGATTTAGTGTAAAAGTAAGGCCCATGGTTAGTATCCCCACTGTATTAGGCAGTGAATATAAACTAAATCCTGCTTGAAAGATCCACTTTTATGTCTATGCAACGCAGTATCCGTTTAAGTGGCACAGTATTCTAATTTCTGATGCATTATGCTAATTAAAAAGACACATTCAATTCACAGTAATTGCAGAAATGAGAAGAACATATATATATATATATATATATATATATATATATATATAGATATATAGATATATATAAATAAAATAATTCAAACTTGTTTCTATAAAAAAAATAGAAGTAGAGGTTGAAAATTAGGTAGTGTAAGCAAAAACTACCTGAAAAGATCACCCTTTTTGACTGTGGTCATATCTTTAAAATATACTATTTTTAGGGAAATTCACTTGAAATTAGGGAAATGGTTTTGAATAGAATATAAAATAATACAACCTTCAACATTTTTGTGCCATTTTTATGTTGTGCGATGTGCCATTTTAGTTTTTGGTATCTACTTCCTGAAGTGGGAGAAGATTGTAGAGGAATAAAAGTAAAAATCATATTTGAAGACTGCTTATGTACAGAAGATTCCACCGTGACTGGTTTTATAACTTCCTGAGTTGTTTGTTATTTCTTATCTATCAGTTGAAGAAGTTCGTAAGAGGAAAAAGGGAGACATAAGGAGGATTTCCCATGCGTTTGGATCTTATTACATTTCAATGACTCTTACCCCTGTCCTCAGCACATGCTCAGAAGCACGCATTATGCACAAATATGTTCCAGCCATGTTACTTTAGAATTATAAATGCCACACGCAACCACCTCTTATATATCATGGATACCCCTACAGGCAAGCAGACAAACTAGTTTTATGACTTTTATGACTTGTTCTCTGTCTGACTATTAACTCAAAAATATAAAAAAAAAAATTTTCATTGTACAGCTTCCCTTTAAAGAGGCTTTAAGGTGACTAATTTAAAGTTGTGAAGTTTTTATGTAGGGCCTGCCATCAAGTTCTCTGCCAAATACTTGCTTTATCCACAAGCTTTATCTGCTAATCTTAACCTGTCATCATGAAGCACTCATCAATGTCAGGGTCAGAAGCTGACTAGGAGCTGAGTCTTTCATAAAATGCCTCCGTGTTTATTTTCAGGAATCTTAATAGCTCAGAATTCCCAACACGACAGACTGTTCTCATGTACAGGGGGAAACAGTCAACAGATCTGACAATACCTATTAAACTAGAGCGTGACTAACATCATTTTAATTCTAATCTTTCATAAACATGCTGCTAAGTATATGCCTGGTGATCCTTACTTAAGTACTGACAGATCTCAGATGCCATTAGTACACATTAAAGCCTGTAGCATGTAGGTCACTTTGCTGTGAGCTCTGTTTTCAATGTTAACGTTTAACTCTGCTAATAAGACTCTTTGGGCATTTACTTTTATGTACAGGTTTTAATTAAGTTTACTTAATTATTTCGATTCTCCTCAATGTAATTTTCATAATTTTTTATTCACTTACTTGTAAGAAACCTGACAGAATGCAAGTTTCTCAGCGTCTGGATCCTGCCCCTTCCTATCACTATTCTCTTTTCTAGGCTGCCATCTTGCATACCTGTGACTTGCAACACTGCATTTTGTGAGCTACAGACACTCAAACAGGTGAAGATTAACACTACCAGTGTTATGCTGGATACGACAAACAGACAGTGACATGCTGTGTATTAGAAGTTGAAACAACACTGAACTAACAGGCTATTCACATTTATGCAACTCATTTTTACATTGTAAACCATCAATGGGTTTTTATAGATAATTATAAAAATCCTGTCAGGTTTTGTTACCTCTAAGACACAGCAAGTCACTGTTCACTTGCTGCATGGCACCATCAATTTGAATCCCCTCCCCTTTACCCCAGAGAATGTAGTGCACAGGTGCACAATTTGCAGGTGTGAAAGATGACATCATAAGAGGAAAAATGGGTAAAGTTCCCAAAACCATATACATTTGTATATTTGTTATTTTAAAATTATTTTGAGGAGTTTCAAATTATTTAAATTAATCTAGTTGGAATATTTTATATAAAATATAATTTTTGAATACTGTATTAAAATGCTTATAACAGCTAGATAACTTACTTTTACTTTATATCATGGTCTTCCGGCTCCCCAGGTGGAGGAAGACAGTGGCATTGTGTGAAACAAACATCCTGGAATGTATTTCCTTAATTGTCTGGCTAGCAGCCCATGGGGCATGTTTAGCATGTACAAGAATTAGACAAAAGAGAACATACCAATTGGTGCATCAGTATGTTTTTGCTGTGAAATCAAACAAATGTCAGCGTACTTCTTCCTTCTTGCTAACGTTTATCTTTTTCCTTCTCTAAACTACAATTTTTGAAGCAAGGTGAAGTGATTTTCCATAATTTGTTAATACATTTTGAACTTCTCTAAGACTGTGTTTCATAAAACAGCAAGTTAAGGGATTACTGAAGAGTTTTTGATTGTCCTTATAAATAACTTCCACAGCTGGATTGCTAGCTTTTCTTGCTGAAACGGTTTGTGTGCTTCCATGAAGTTATAATCTATACTACACAATGTAGGGTCACCCTAGATGGGCAGGTCATAGCAGAGAGGCAATCCATTCCAGTATCTTTGCCAAGATAACCTTATGGACAAACCAAAACCAGAGACATAACGATATGGCACCAGAAGATGAGACCCTCATGTCAGAAGGTGCTTATCACATTACTGGGGAAGATAAAAGGGTCAGTACGAGTATCTAATGAAATGGTTGGGCTAAAGCCAAGAGGATACTCTGTTGTAGATGTATCTGGAGGATAAAGGAAAGAACCATGCAGCATACGACCCTGGAATGTTAGAACTATGAACCGAAGCAAACTTGAAATGGTTAAACATTATAATGACAAGATGAAACATTGATATCCTGGGAATTAGGGAACTCAAATGGTCTTGACACTTCTACTGTGCTCAAGAATCCTGCAGGAGAAATGGAGTACAGTGCTTGGCTAAAAACCCCAAAAAGACAATGATTTCAATTGAAATTCAAGGCACGCCATTTAATATCTCAGTGATCCAAGCCTTGGATGCTGAAGAGGCTGAGGTTGTCAAGTTTTGAGAGGATATTTAACATCTCCAGGAAAAGTTTTTACTATCATAATAAGAGATTGGAATGCTAATAACACTGCTCAACAAAATTTTACTTTTTGTTTGTCTCAGAAGTCAAAATAGGTGAACCATATAGTATTTTTTGTGCTGAATACAAATATCTTTAGAATTTCTCTATCACGTAAAGATTTTGAGAGACAGTGATTTTAAGTTTACAGTATTACATGTATTTACAATATATACATAGTAAAGGACTAACATCCCTAAAAGGTAGAAATATAGGATTTCCTTTTGTATTTTTTCTCAGGAACATCCTTTTTAAGGGTCCAAAAGTAATCAGCAAGCATTGCTGGACTCCCCTTGTCATGGTACTGCTTTTCCATTTTGGAAATGTCCTGGTGGAATCGTTCACCATATTCATCGCTGACTTCCCCAAGATTTGATGGGAAGGAATCCAGGTACGAATCCAAGAAATGTAAGATTGCAAAAAATCATTCACAATTTCTTTGTAGTTGTCTGCCCTATGATTCCCTAAGAAGTTCTGGCAAACATTCTTGAAAGATTTCCATACAGCCTTTTCAGCCTGGTTCAACTGACTATCCAAGTTCTTATCTTTAATCAGTTGTCTTATTTGAGGTCCTACAAAGATCCCCATTTTGATCTTTGTATCACTGATCCATGGGAATTTTTTTCTTAAATATGTAAATCCAGGTCCACTTCGATCCATTGCTTTGACAAAGTTCTTCATAAGACTGAGCTTTATATGCAGTGGAGGTAGATACACTTTTTCTGGATCAACGAGTGGTGTATTGAGAGCTTTCTTCTGTCCTGGAGTTAGTGATGTTCCTTTTTGGCCATAGTTTCTGAGTGTAATGATTTCTTCGGTCTCTGCTGTCCCCCTCACAAAGAAAACCGCTGTGACCAAATTGTAGTCCAAGCAAAAGAGCGACTACTTTCAAGTCACACCAGATATTCCATTTGTATTCTTCATATTTGATTTTTTCAAGCACAAGTTTCATGCTCTCACAAGTTCCATTGATATTGGCAGCATGAGCTAGTGGCACTGATGGAAACTTATTTCCTTTGTGGAGAAGCACAGCTTTCAAGATAACTTTAGAAGAATCGATAAATAAATGCCAATCCTCTTGTGCTTCCATGACAGAATAAACATCACATCACAAGTTATTCTTCAAGGGAAAAGAAATCCTTAAAGTCACTATGCCTTAGAAAAACAAACTTTAGTTTCCTTATGGAGAGGATTCCAGCCTTTCAACCTGGAGCCTAAAAGTTCTGCTTGCATTTTATATAGGTTCAAGTCTCGGACAAGGTCATTGTGATCTCCTTGGGTAAGGAAATGTGGTTGTAACGATGAACAGGAAGCCTAAAAAGTTTGATCAAGCCTTATATTATCATCCCCATGCTCTGCAGGATCTTTTTCTTGCACATTATCACTAAGTATTACTTCTTCTGGAGGCGTTGGCACAGGCAATTCTTCACTATGCAGCACTGGCCTGATGGCAGATGGTAAATTTGGAGATGTCCCAGTATGCTTTGATTTAGAACTGATGCCTGAAATGTTTGTAAGACAAAAGTAAAAATCTGTGGAGTAATACCACGTTTATGATTTTTAAAGGTAGCAAAATGAGTCCGGATGATTAATACAATTTCTTGACATTGTTCAGTTTCGTATTATGAACATAAAATGTACATAGAAATACACAAATAACAGATACTCACAGCATTAGATATTTAAAGAATGAACTCTTTCCACCAACTGGCCAGGAGCACTGACTCATACAGTAAACAAGCAAACATGTGACTCATCATGCCTCACAAGCATCACGTGACAGAATATGACTCAACTGTTTATTACTCTGGGCCCTTTTTACGTTGACTAATCAGTAGAATTTACAACAATTAAAAATAATACTAGCATTTTACTGATGAAATATTAACAAATCTTAATGCTGTATGAAGGTGTTTTATAGCACAATGTATTATATTAAAGAGGACATATCTTTAATTCTATGGGTGATGGAACAATTCTAAGACCATTCTCTGAATCAGTGGGATTATTTACATATAGCACAACCCTTATTTGCCCTTAGACAAAATCTTTGTTGACCAGTGTAATTGGCAAGATTGGCCTTGGAGTACAAAATGAAGCAGGTAATATATTAACAGAATTCAGTAAAGTAACTGGTTTGGTCACAGTAAACATCTTTTTCCAAATGCATCAAAGATGACTCTTCACAAGGACATCACCAGGTGGACAATATAGAAATGAGACTGACTATATACTTTGTAGCCAAAGTTGTAGGAGCTCTATAGAGTCAATGAAGACAAGACTTGGAGCTTTTTATTGCAAAGTTAGGAATTTAACTGAGGAAAAGAGGGAAAGTAATCAGACCAAACAGATATAAAATATATAATACCCTCTGAGAATATGCAGTGGAGGTAATACATATATTTAGGGGCTAGTTTTGGTAGATATACAGCCCTATTAAATTAGAGCTACGTTTTAAAACACAGCTTGTAACTGTCATCTTAGGGCTATTTGTGTGCTAAGATGCCTCCTAACATTGCTTGCAGCGGGCTTTGCGTGTTAACATGCAGGATTGCAGAGAATAGTCTACATGGAGAGCAACGTTGAACTTCACACACGTAAATCCTTTGGTCTGTCATGCCCGTAACCGCTAATTAATTCAGCTATTAAAGTTCAACATGGTCACTCACGAGCAAGCACGTAACATGCAAAAGGAGCCCAAAAGCCAACGTGTGCTCTAGAGCACCCGCAAGGGGGGTAAAGTACAATACGTAGCACTTGTAATGTTTATAAAATCTCTTTACTGTATATTTATTATAAAGGAAAGTGATGTTAGGTCTTAGAATTAATAGCAGAACATTCTCAAGCAAATCAGCACAGAAAAATACTTTATATTTTGTGTTATATCGATCCGTGCAATCAATGTGTTACATATACTGTAACTCGCATGTAATAGAATATCATATTTACTGCTTTATTAATATTGCATTATTTCTGGCCTGTTGGACAGATTGCAAACTGGATTTGAAGCACGTAGGACTTGGAAATCTACCCTCTCCTTTTTCAGTGATGTAACGCTTACGATCTCTCTTTCCATTTGCTCCATCTGAACCTAACTACGAGATTATTTCATTGTTTGTGTGCAAGCACGCAAGTCCGATGGCTGCGAACTGGTTTACGAAATAGCGTCTCTCGCTCGGAGCTCGCAGACCTTTCTAATTTAATAGCAATGTAACTCGGCCAAATTTGAAACAAGCAGCCCTTACGTGCTACACGTTGGACTTACAAGGCTGGAATTTAATATGGCCCATAATGCCTGAAGAACTTTATAAGATTATAAGAAATAACAGAAAGGGAAGGTCAAGAGATCTTTTCAACAAATTTGGGGATCTCATGGGATCCTTTCATGCCAAAGTGGGCGTGATAGACAAAAAAGGTAAGGACTTAGCAGATCAGATTAAGAAGAGGTGGAAAGAATACACAGAGGATTTATACAGGAAGGATCATAACAGCATTGATAACCTCAATATTTTGTCCAATGACCTGGAGGCAGACATCTTGGAGAGTAAAATGAAACAGAAATTAGTAAGTCTTGCTGATAATAAATGCTGGAGTTGATGGAATCCCAGATGCACTGAAAGCTATGAGAAGTCTTGATAAGCTATTAAAAAGTAAGGATACTACACTATAAGCAAAACTCCACATAGTTAGAACTATGGTATTCCCTGTAGTAACATACAGATGTGAGAGCTGGACCATAAAGAAGGCACTATAGAATTGACGCCTTTGAATTGTAGTGTTGGGGAAAACTGCTTAGAGTCCCTTGGACTGCAAGGTTTCTATCAATCAATACTACAGGAAAACAAGCCAAACTTTTCAGTGGCTAACAGATTTGCCTGGTGTGCTGCAGTCCATAGGGTCATTGAGAGTCAGGTGATGCTGAACGACTAAACAACAACAAAAGCGATTTTCATATTAAATCTATTTGTAGTTCACCATTAATTAACAATACATGTGCAAAGAGCAGCAATGCAAATCTTTAGATATAAAATATAATGGCCACTGCTGCACCCCTCCCCACCTCCCTCATTTCCATGAGCACTATTGAAAGGAAGGGAAGATTTCAACTGCAATATCATTATTCAAGCCTTACCAAGGCAGCCTAATCACTATGGGCCCCATTTAATTATCCAAATTGCAATTACTTGACCCTGAAAAGCAGCTCATAAAGGTTATGGATATTCAATTGGCTACATTTAGCTACTTGCATTCCCATTGCGAGTTACTGTACCGGGCCAAAATTGCTGCGGGCAAGCCAAAGAAGTAACTCAGCCCTATCTCCTCCACTGATAGCAAAATGTAACAGTGCTAAAGACACAAAATCAATATTCTATTAGACCCGTAGCTCTAGCTCGCAAATTAAGCTTGATACAATGTAACATGTTTCTGTCAAAAATGTTACGAGTACTGAAAAAAAGCAAGGGCTTTTTCAAACACTAATCACAGCTGAAGAAGCAATTTAAAATACACTTATGTACTTTAAAAGCATGGGAAAGCATATAAATAAATTAGGATTCATTGCACAACAGTTTCAAACCCACAAATATGCAATTAAAAAATATATTTGTAAAGTTTTTTGTGTGAAATGGATCCCGGGTCATAAGAGGTTAATACATATGATGGAACTCGTATGGACTAGAACAGTTGCTTTAATGATTTTTATTGATTTCTATATTGCTGAATTGCGAGTCGGATTGCAAAATTTACTTCTCAACACTAATTAATTTGTAGTATATGAGTAAAGTTTAAGTATAATGCCATTATGTACTAATGTCATGATAACTGTTTCATTTACTATTGGCTGTGTCTAAGAAGTAAATTAAGGACTTGCTTAAATATTGTCAGATCATATGATCAGGCCCCCTGAAATCCTCCTTATGAGTGCATGGGACAGGGAGAGGGCAGTTGCGAGTTAGAGACCATTTAAAACATCTAAATGTTTAGAAAAAATGTGACCCGCAGCCAAAAGTTCAGTTTGGAGGCAATGGCGAGCTTGCAATTGAATGGGGTCTTATTATTGCAACAGTGCAGTGTATTTCATATAATATCAGGCCTGTCACAAATAAATGTAATCTTTGGAAGATGTAGTGTGCATTCTGACAATCATAAATCTGATAAATATTTTACTACTAGCTCCAGAAAAAAATCCTATCAAACAATAAAAATACCGCTATAAAGTTACATCTGCCATGGACATTCAACCTCAGACTACAAGGAATCATTCTGAAGTTATGATCTCGTTTCTGGCTCGTTGGCTCCCTCTTTAGGATTTCTTAGGAAAAGACATTTTGATAAAAAAATGCGAAAAAAAACATACAGGACATGAAAAGTTGAACTGCGCACCAGCAAATCCTTTGATCAGTCAAGCCTGTAACTGCTATGTTCCCATTCAGCTATTAAATTGTAACAAATCCACTGGCGTTCAAACCTGTAACCCGCAAATGGAGCCAAGAAGCCAACGGGTGCTAGAGAGGACCCGCAAGGGGCTAAATGCCCTAACCCTAGCACTGTAAATTCAAATAAAAACACACTACTGTAAATATAATGAAAGGGGAAGTGATGTTAGGTATTAAAATAAATACCACAACATTCTGAAGCCTGAAAATCTGCAATATAAAATATTTTATTTAATGTTTCATTTCCGTGTTATATCGATACCGGCAATCATTGTGTTAATACATATAATGGAACTCGCATGTAATAGAATATTATATTTACAGCTTTATCAATAGTGCATTATTTCTGGAAAGTGGGTCCGTTCGTACCCCGTAATTGAAACCCATAAGACTTTGAAATCTAACGCCCATTTTTCTGTGACGCAATGATGATGATCTCTTTTACCATTGGCTCCACCTAAACATGTAACTACGGGTTTGACTAATTGATCATGTTCAAGGCTGCACATCCCACATTCGACAAATGGTTTACGGGTTTGCGTCTCAAGCCTTAATTAGCCTTAGTCTAATTTAATCGCTCTGTAACTCGGACAAGTTATGTAGTGGTATATGCTGAAAATAAGCTCTGTGTATCTGAACATTGTAGGGGAAGGAAAGCAGCACTTGATATCCACTATAATAATTGTCAGATGTGAGTAATGCCTGCGAGATGTGTTCTGCGCAGGCGTTACTCACGTGCTGACTGCAGGGAAACTCAGAGGAGTCGCTCACAGTTGTGCATGCGTTTTGCGGCGGAGGGGGGGTGGCAAGAGATGCGGAGAGAGAGGAGGCAGAGAGAGAGATGGAGGGAGAAAGTCAGGCAGAGAGAGAGGGAAGGAGATAGAGGGAGAGGGAGAGAGAGAAAGAGATGGAGGGAAGAAAGCAGGGAAGAGAGGGAGGCAGGCAGAGAGAGAGGGAGGGAGGCAGAGGGAGAGGGAAAGAGAGAGGAGGCAGATAGATAGAGAGATGGAGGGAAAAGAGAAGGGGAGGAAGGAAAAGAAAGAGAAAGGGGAGAGAGGGGGCGGAGGCAGACAAGGAGGGAGACAGAGGGAGGCAGAGAGAGGGAGGGAGAGAGAGGAAAAGAGAGAGAGGGAGGGGGCAGCAAGAGAGTGAGGGTGGCAGAGGGAGGGAGAGGGAGGGAGGCTGAGGGAGATGGAAAGAGAGAGGAGGCAGATAGAGAGAGAGGGGGAGGGAAAAGAGAAGGGGAGGAAGGAAGAGAAAGAGAGAGGGGAGAGAGGGGGCGGAGGCAGACAAGGAGGGAGACAGAGAGAAGCAGAGAGAGGGAGGGAGAGAGAGGAGAAGAGATAGAGGGAGGGGGCAGCAAGAGAGAGGGTGGCAGAGGGAGGGAGAGAGAAAAAGGGAGTGAGGGGAGGGAGAGAGAAATACACAGAGAGACAGCACACAGAGAGAGGGGGAGCGAGGGCACAGGGAGAGGACATGCAGATAGAGGGAGAGAGCACACAGAGAGAGGGAGAGCGAGGGCACACAGAGAGAGGAAGAGAGCACACAGTGAGAGGGCGCACGAAGAGAGACAGCATAGAGAGAGTCAGAACAGACAATTGAACATAACATATGCTATTGTCATTTATGACGTCCAAGTTACTAGTGTATAATATTCTTAATCAGAATTATGTATTTTGCTGCAGAAACCAATATAAAAATGTATCAGATAAAATTAAAGTTTCACATACATTCAAGGTAAATCCACACTACCAAAAGTAAATATTGACCTAAACCCAATATCATCAATGATTCACAACAGAGTATATAATATTAGGGTGATAGTGTATAAAAATATTTGTGTTGAAAAAAACAGAAAAAGAATACACCATTAAAGCACTCCAAATATTACATTCAGTTTTCAAGGAAATTGAAAATACAGCATGAATTTGACCATTGATCTGTAAGTTCAGTCCTGAATATCTTGTGTTATTTCTATAGCTCTTTTGTTACTGTCGCAATAAAAATAATACATTTATTCATACTAATATCTTTCTTGTATTAATATTGATTTATTAACGATATAATTGCTTTATATTGATACGATTTCTTTTACTCATTTAACAATGTATTGATTTGATTTATATGATGTATTTTTAACTAAGCAGCTTAAATAGAGCTGCATATTCATAGAATGTGCTAGATTCATTCTTTGTGTCATATTCTTTGTGAAGAAATATTTACAATACTTCTATTAGAAAAATTGTTTGTCTTGCAAAGTTTGCTTAACTATACATTCCATATATTTTATCTCCTTTGAGGTTCAACTTCCATTTAGCTTAACAGAGAGTAGTTTCCCAAAACATTGGTCCACTCAGATATTATTACAATCAACTTAAAAAAACAAACTAAAATCTCATTCAGCTGAAAGGTATCCATAAAGATTCATACTGGGAACTTTCAAGCCTCATACTTGATACACAGGGTGGTTGTAAGTCCCAGTTGTCCACTAAAAACAGGAACATTTGGTCACCCTAGTGTAGCAAAGGATTTTGGGCTATGCCAAACCATTATTTGTTCTACAGACTACAACCAATCGCAATACCTGTCCATAGGATAAACATACATACGTATAAGAAACAAACATAGGGCAATGTTCCATGCCTCCTCGATTTCTGATTTATGAGCCAAGTTGGTTAGTACATCACTAAAAAACAATTCCAAAGCACAGAGAAGCTAGCCCTACCAGAACTGCTAACTAAATGGTATAAAAAGTCAACATGTTTATTACCAGGGGAACTTAGGATGCACAGTCAGTGGCCCTAGGGAGTTTGGTATACAGGGGAAAGCGGGCTCCGGGTTATGGGGTACTGGGGTACAATAACACCAATCCTCTCCTGTTTTTGTAAAACCATGCCCAATTACTTAGGTACTTGGACAGTCACCACCAGTTAATATTGCCTAGCATATCATAGGAGTTGTTTTGCTGTTGCAATGTTTAGGCATTATGATATCCATGGGCTCTATATACTTTTTGGAACTGAGCAAACTAATATGGGCCCTGGATGGGCACAGGTTAAAGTGGCACAAATTATCCCTTTTCTTCCAAAGGGATTGCCCCACCATCTGGGTACATGGACTGATTTTGCCCTGTTGGCATGAGTTAGTTAATATTCCCTGTGGTATGATAGTTGCATAGACGACTTACAGTATATGTGTACTGTTAAGTATAAGGATGCCCATAAAGTGTTTGGTTTTAAAATGACAGGTTTTCCCTAAAGAATATATTAAAGCATGTATGATAAATCCTCAGCGAATAGAGTCAGAGTTATGGGGTCACAGGTTGATGGAGGCTGGGAAGGCTTCCAAGACCAGTGTAATTCCCTTGTGACATATGGTCGCTGTTACTTTGGGAGCTTGTCACATAGGCTTGCCATCCCTGACCACAGGTGTGCTTTCATCTGAATTTTTTCATCTAGGGTACATACAGTGCCTTGCAAAAGTATTCACCCCTTGACGTTTTACCTATTTTGTTACATAACAGCCTTAAGTTCAATGTTTTGTTAAACTGAATTTTATGTGATGGATCAGAACACAATAGTCTAAGTTGGTGAAGTGAAATGAGAAAAATATATACATAAAACAATTTTTTTAGAAATAGAAAACAGAAAATTGGCATGTGCATATGTATTCACCCCCTTTGTTATGAAGCCCCTAAAAAGCTCTGGTGCAACCAATTACCTTTAGAAGTCACATAATTAGTGAAATGATGTCCACCTGTGTGCAATCTAAGTGTCACATGATCTGTCATTAAATATACACACCTTTTTTGAAAGGCCACAGAGGCTGCACCACCTAAGCAAGAGGCACCACTAACCAAACACTGCCATGAAAACCAAGAACTCTCCAAACAAGTAAGGGACAATGTGGTTGAGAAGTACAAGTCAGGGTTAGGTTATAAAAAAATATCCAAATCTTTGATGATCCCCAGGAGCACCATCAAATCTATCATAACCAAATGGAAAGAACATGGCACAACAGCAAACCTGCCAAGAGACGGCCGCCCACCAAAACTCACGGACCGGACAAGGATAGCATTAATCAGAGAGGCAACACAGAGACCTAAGGTACCCCGGAGGAGCTGTTTCACAGCAGAGACTGGAGTATCTGTACATAGGACAACAATAAGCCGCATGCTGCATAGAGTTGGGCTTTATGGTAGACTGGCCAGAAGGAAGGCAATACTTTCAGCAAAAAACAAAATGGCACGTTTTGAGTTTGCGAAAAGGCATGTGGGAGACTCCCAAAATGTATGGAGAAAGGTGCTCTGGTCTCATGAGACTAAAATTTTACTTTTCGGCCGTCAAAGAAAAGAAAAGCCAAACCACTGTTCTCTATGTTTTTTTGTCCATTCTATAGATTTTTTTATTGAAATATTGTTTTTGTGCAATCATATTGAGTACCATAAAATGTTGGCATTAAAATGAAACCATTGTCCTCTATCTTTCCAACACCTTATAGTATACAATGTTTTTGGTGTAAACACATCCATCGTCCAATAAATGGCCCTGACTTTCGTTTTCTTCAACATGCACTTTAATTTATTTTGGATTAGTGCACCTTGAAAAAGCCACATAGAGTTGTCCATGTGCAAATACTGGTTCCTTTAAAAAAAATCCCAACAGACTTAAAAGTTTGTCCTTGGGATTTATTGATGGTCATGGCAAATGCCATGATAACTGAAAATTGTCTCCTTTGAAGGACAAAAGGCAAATCACTCTCACTTGGAGCTAAATCAATTCTTGGTATAAAAACTCGTTCCCCTTTATGGGTCCCAGTTATAATTTCTGCATGTATAAAATGATCTTTTAACTCATGCACAATTAATCTGGTCCCATTACAAAGTCCTTTTTCTGGATTCATATTTCGCAATAACATGACAATTGCGCCTTTTTTCAATTGTAAAATATGTGGTGGCATTCTAGATGGTGTTAACGAATTAATAAATTCGATACTAAAATTTGATTCACTGTCTTTATCATCAGACAGAACCGAATCTGCACTGTAATAATTATTTTGTGGTGCATTGATGTATTTTAAAATTTAGTTATTTACATTCAAGGGATCGATATTTTTTGATGTTAATATCACTTTGTTTGCAATGTCTGAGTAATCCTCATTATTAAGAGTGTTTAGAAATATGGCTGATATGAGTGATTCATTGCAAACCATTTCTGATGGAATTTCAATGGTATCATTTGGTAATGCTATATTTCTGGATGTTTTCCTTCTCCGATTTTAATGAGCCAATCATTGAATTAATTTTGGCCTTCAGATCTCATATTTAATTCTAATTTGAGATGTGTAAATATTTGCCACAGTTTACTGGTCTTGATACATGTTTCAATGATCTCCGTTCTATTTCCGTGTGGCACAACAGGTAATGTTTGTCTAAAATCTCCTCCTAACAGCATCACCTTTCCACCAAATGGCAACTTATTATCCATCACTTCTTTTAAGAATCTGTCAATACATTGCAATGCATGACATGACATCATTGTTGCTTCGTCTATGATAATTAGTTTAGTTAGTTTAAATTTTTTTGCTTGTAAGGAATTCAGTCGAATATCTGACACTGATGTTTCCAAAATGGGAACTGGCAGCTTAAATCCACTATGCACAGTTCTACCACCATCTAACAAAAGTGCAGCAATTCCAGTTATTGCAAATGGCATAGCTATCTGACCCTGTGATCGAATATAACTCATCAAACAATTGTAAAGATAAGTTTTTCCTGATCCACCTGGGCCGTCTAGATAGAAGTACCGGTCTTTGACCATTTCATCTTCTGTAGCATTTGTGATGGCATGAAATAATTCTAACTGTAAAGTATTTAAACTTGCCAGTTTTTCTTGGGTTTTTTGTTTTTGTAGCTCAGTGTCATAATCATCAAAATTGATGTCATCTATAAGTCCTGGATCTGGTAAATTAAAACTTGCACAATTTAATCCATGAGCCAACAATATTTTTTGTATTTCCATCAATGTTTTTAACAGTGCTATTGGTTCTCTGTAACATTTCAAGAAGTCTTCTGACATGTTTAATTTAAATGTTTCCCACAAAGTGAAAGCATCAGGTACATTGCAAAATATGCAAATGAATGCAAATCGTTGTCTCATTTGCTTTGGCATTTGACATAGTGCTGCTTCTTCCAGACACCTCTCCCATTCTGTATCATCTGCTATGAAATTTTGATGTCTTGCAGCTAATAGGAATGTATCATAAACTATGTCATTCACTGTACGTAAATGCTCAAAACTGTGTGCACAGGGAACATGTAGCAGAAGTAATCTTAAGCTGAAACGTTCAATGTCCCTTGGACTGACGGTATAAATGCCAGGTATAATTTTATGTGCATCTCTTCTTTGTTGTCGCCATAGACCATTTACAAATACATAGTGATATGGTATCTCTATGTATAAAAATTGTCTAACCTGTGTATCCTGACAGTTTAATTTAAACCATGCAGTAAGTGTGGTATCTCTGTCTTCACTTTGATATAATGCAGTTCTTTCATTTCCTGCAGTAAAGCAAACCAACTGACTTTGAGGCAAATGTACAGCTAAACGATAGATAGCATGTGACCGATAATGCATCTCAAATTTCAAAAGGCGCCACATTGCTTCAGGAGCACTCACATACCGAGCATCAAAATAATTTGATAGTTCATCATGTAAAATTGGATTTTCTTTTTCATTTGCAGCACCTTGCACAACAACAGTAGCTGCGTCATATCCTTTGTATATATATTTATACACATACTTAATTGATTTAATCGAAGTGCAAGCTTCCACATTGATGTGTGCATTGTACTTGATGAGCAAATGTGGATTGCATGGAACGACAAATCTATTATCAACCTTTTGGCCACGGATAATAGCTGTTTGTCCTTGTGTTCTTTTATACAAAGGATATCCATCACAATTTGCATAAGTTTGTTATATTCTTCTTGGTCTGGCGATTCAGCCGAAATTACTGAATCCACTCTCTCTGCAGTATTCAACTTATCTTGTTCCTGCAGTATTAAAAGTATGTGAGCATGTGGCAATCCTCTTTTTTTAAATTCAATGGTGTAAACAAAAGCCACACATTGTCCAAATAAGTGTGCTTTAGTGATATCATGTATTAATGAATTGAGTTTGATTTTGAATACTCTTGCCACTAAATCTGGTCGGTCAGAAGTAGTTTGTCCCAGATTCAAATTTTCCTTGATCTCTGGCCATTGTGGATTACATGTGAATGTAATCAATAAATCTGGTTTTCCAAATTTTGTGACAATAGCCATGGCATCATTATACCTTTCTCGCATATTGCGAGGAGATCCTTGGAAAGTGGATGGCAAAATAATTGCTCTTCCAGCTGGAATGTCTCTGTTGGAAGCTAATTCTGCCAAATTCCACCATCTTCATTTTTAAACACCATGGCAACCTCATTTACTGTAGGTAAATTATACCTTTTTTGATCAGTGTTGCGATCTCTTTTTAACACCATATTTACTCTTGTTGTAGGCAATTGATGTCTTTGAGCATGTTCCTGTTGTTCTTTTTCAAGCTGTGCTAATTGTTTGTATGCTTGACTGTATGGGTTTTTTTCTGTATAATTTTATCCAGCTGTTCAAAGACTATGTGCAAACACTGTTTATTTTCTGGAAGTGTCATTCTTTGTTCCACAGCTTCCATTGTATCTAAGACATATAACTGTGAAAATTTCCTTTGCTCTCCTTCTTGTGGGTGTAAATGTGAAGTTCGGTGGTAAATTTGACCTTGAACTCTAAAACAGTAAGGACCATGTCCTGGTACATTTTCTGCTAATGTTGCACCCATTGAAGCAAATGAAATTGCACTGTTATAAGACCTTATGTTTTGTTTGAAATTATTATAATTTGGAAATGTTGGATCGCTCATAATGCATTCTAAATAATATGGAAATGGGTGTCTTAGTCGAAGTTTTACCTTTCCTTTCTGACAGTAACTAATGAAATTTCCGTCAGTAGGTCTTTCCTTTAGAAAATGATAGGCCCCACAAAACTGACAAACCACATTAAGTAATCCACAATAATGAGTGTCTACTTGTATTGCAGTAGTAAACACATTGTCATGCATTTTTTCCACATAGGAAAGAGCTGCACATATATATATATTTATTATTAATCCTTCAATTCCATTCATTCTTGATTGACTTCACCGCATACATTGAATTACTTTTTTTCGCAAGTGTTCGAAGCTTCTTATTTTTTTAAAATATTATTATTAATTAGTATTCTCTTTTCAACTTTACATAAGTGCATGTTAAAAATTGTTGTTAACTGATGACTAATTATTATATGTTAATGACTCAATAAGTACTCTCCATTTTCACAAAATATAATATAGCCTTTTTTGTTCCATCACTACAAAATTAAATGTTATACCTGTGAAGATGATCTTGATGTTGTTCAAAGGCTGCAAACGTCACGCTGTGTGTTGATTCACTTGCAGATCCGAAGAAACTGTTAAATAAAATTGAGAATCTTTTTAATATTTTGCTTCATCCGTATCATTAAATGAGCAGCAACAGACATATATTTGGATAGATTAAAAACCTAAAAGCATATTCCTTAATATCTTGCTGTAGTAATATAATTAAATTCTGTACCTGTCAAGATTATCCTTATGATGTTCAATGGGTCCAAATGTCACTGTCTCTGTTCATTCAGCTACAAAATTGTAAAATTCATGTATAATATGTTGCTTCATCCATATCAATCAATCAGGCTGAACAGAGATATTTTTGCATAGATTAAAAACATGAAATGAATATATCAATCAATCAGCCTGAACACAGATATGTTAGTATATCTTTAAAACATACAATCAATATTCCTATTAGTCTTTAAATAAGACTCAATTAATGTGCATTAATGTTAAATTAATGTCTGACTAAATATAACGTCAAGATGTAAGCATGAGTCTATTCCCTTTTTTTGGGGGGGGGGGGATATTTTATACTGAGTATGTTACAACTGAATTAATAAAATACTGTACATTACTAATGAAATAAGAATGAATTAATTTTCATTAATATTAAAGTAATGTGTGACTAAATGTAACGTCAAGATGTAAACATAAGTATACATTTTTTTTTTTTTTAATAAGGATTAATTAATTAATTAAAGTACATTATGAATGTTATTTACAATTCTTTCACACAGGTAAGCACGATATATAACAACTTAATAATGTAAATAATGTACATTAATAATTCATGAATCAATGTATTCCTTTTTTTATGCACATTCTTAAACGTTAACCATTTTTGATATTAATGATTAATTAATTAATTAATTAAAGTACATTATGAATGTTATTTACAATTGTTTCACACAGGTAAGCACGATATTATTTTTCTATTAATTACATTTCCTCAAATTTTTTAAATGGTATTGTTATTTTTCGAGCACATACGTCTCTGGCTGTGTTTTATGCAGTTCGTAGTAGTGTAGCCTCGTTTTCATTTTTTGCGGCGGCCATTTTTTTCTCGCTTAGCCGATTTTGGATCTTTATAAATTGTCTAAATCGATGTAAATTGGAGTTCCACCTCACTCCCAGACGTCCTGCCTGGTTCCCCATGCTGTAAGTGACATTTTTTTTATTTTATAGTGTGTATTTAGTGTTTTTTAATTGTTTTGGTTCCGCCGCTTATCTCGTAATTTTTTTCATGACGTATTTTTTTTTTCAGCGTCTTTTTTTTCCTGCGACTTGTGTAAAAAAGTGCTACGGATTAACAGCTCACCTCGCTATGCGAGGCTAGCCTGCAAGGAGCGCCTGCGGCGCTCATTGCCAAAGTGCTACGATATAACGGCTTGCCTTGCTATGCGAGGCTCGCCGGAAAGGAGCGCCTGCGGCGCTCATTGCCAAAGTGCTACAATTTAACGGCTCGCCTCGCTATGCGAGGCTCGCAGGCAATGAGCGCCTGCGGCACTCTTTGCCAAAGTGCTACCGTTTAACAGCTCGCCTGCGGCGCTCATCGCTAAGTTGTACGCACTACGCAAACAGCGTGACGACGAATCGTAGTTGGACAATTATAATATGTGATATATATATATATCTATATGTATATAGATATAGATATATAGATATATTATAAATATTATATATATATATATATATATATATATATATATATATACTGTATATATATATATATATATATATATATATATATTATTTTTTTTAATTATTATTATATTTGGGGTGCAAGAGCATTGCAAATTTAAACAGAGAAATTAAAAAAAAAACATTTTTATGCGGCACTGCAGCAATGTGGCCCCCCAGTGCATTGCTCCGGTCCACCAGATGTAGATCCGCCCCTGCTTTCTGTCCTAAGAGTAGAGTTAAATTATCCCCCCCAGATTTTGTTGGGCTCATAATTCTACATCTGCCTAAAAGAAGAGTTATAGCCGGTAACTCTGCTGCTCTCAATGGGGTTTCCCAAGTCTAGTACTGGTCTGGTTCCATCTCTGCTAGCAGGGTTAACAACAAGAACCTTTCACTTACTGCTGGGTGGGTCAGAACCTGGTTCTGGGTGATCCCTTTAGGTGATAGCATTTTTAGGTGCCATGGGGTTCTCAATAACCTCCATGGTTATATATTGTCACAACCAGCTTCTTCAATGGGGCTTGACAAGAACCTAGTTCAAGCCTACCCCAGCAGGACTGTGTAGTTCTTACTACCTCTGGTACAGAGGATGGCCTCAGGATATCAGGAACACTATATAATCCCTTAGAATTAGGAATAATGCACAGAATGACACTTACACCTTGTCTATATAAGTAGATACCACTGTATAGCTTTATTAATTGGCACATTTTATACAAGTTTCTAGCACACAGCCTGGCCAATCAGTAAGCCACATTCCTAAATATTAGGCTGGCCTTTATTTACTAGGAATACCCTGCACCTATCTTTTAATCTGATCCAGGTGATTATATTAACTTTAAACAATTGTTCTAACCACTCAAACTATCTGCTTATCTTCTCAAGGGCCCTGTGAGGCTGGGGAAGTCTTCACTAGATAACAACACTGTAGCATAATAGGCCTTAATCTTTTTTAGGTGGGGGCTGATGCAATAGCCTGTAGAAGAGCTAAAATGTTATGCAGAGCATAAACAAAGATACATACAGTATAATAGAGTAATCATATTTTAACCATAAGCAATAAAAAATACATAACTTTAACCATAAACAGGATAACTTATTCCCAGCACAGGCCCAAGCCATAGTCCAAAACAGTCCAGTCAGGCCCTGGGTATGAAATATATATATTGGGGATCGTGTGTGAGAGGAGTGAAGGAGGTGATCACGTGTAAGTGGAGAAGGGGATCCTCAGGGATTCTCTTCATGGCATAGATGGAGGAAATCCCAAGGGATTCTCATTGATGGCAGTGAGGTTTGAGCAACATAATACTCACAGTATTTTGTGTAATCCTTAACTTTGTAATTTACTGACAAGGCATGGGTTTATGAGTTGTGGGTGAGCTAAGTTAGATTATGTGTGAAGGCAATTGAATACATGTCACGGCCCCCTTTTTCTATGCCTGGGTGTTGTTCCATTGAGCCACCATAAAAGCACAGACTGCTTGGCTCCTTCAGTGGATTATCTGCATAAACACCTCCATTGTATTTGAAATCTGTTTTGTCTCATTGTTTGCCAGATAAAGATAATTTTCTCACAGGAAGCTACTGTTAGACCCCATGTGGAGTTTATCTCTTGTGTTTGTCTGCCACTCCCTGTCATTGTTATGCAGTAAACACCCCTCTGTATCTAACTCCTATAAATGTTTTTGGACTTTTCAAAATAAAACAGTTCACTTCTGTAGACATATAGAAATTGTGTGTCTCTTATTTTGCTCCTGTTCTCCTGGATGGCTGCAGAGAGGTACTGGGAAACTGTGTAGGATCCTGCTGGGGTAGGTTTGACTGTAACAAGTCTTGGTAGCCTTGAAGTGCTGATTTCTGATGCAAGGCCCCGGACCAATACAGAAGCCAGATATCAGGGTGCTGGTGCAGAGATTTCCAAGAACCCAATGGTCCTTGTTGGTTGTTAACCTGTAGTCTATACCAGGTGGCTCTGGACTTGTATAGACCCTACTGTCGGACCGTCACAATACATGTGTAACATTACTGAAAAAAAGCTAATAAAATAAGTAATTTTGATAGTTGCAAGTCGGGAATGTAATGAGTCTCCTAGATGGTTGAGATAGGGCTACCTCTCCCTTCCTGCGATATTAATACGGTCAAGCCAAGAGCTGCAAAGCAAAGTCCCACAAGAGTGAGGTGATCTTGTGAGACGTGGGATTTTACGTGAGACATGAGAAGGGATGCAGAGTGTAAGGGCGGATGGCATCCACAGGCTGTTACATAGTGGAAACCTCCAGGTATCTATCAAAATACAGGTAACTGTCTCTCCTTAGTGCTAAAAAAACTGAAATGCTGATTTGGCAATATGGTGTGTGGTTTGGCTAGAAGCATAGGTAAGCTGCATGACTTTATGCTGCATTTATGCAGCACTTCTCAAGGTTTGCAAGCACGAGGCTCGCAAGCCTGCAACGCTCATCGCCTAACTCGTACGCACCATGCAAAGTGTGACAACGTCTCGCAGTTTGACAACTATTATATTTGATAACATTTTAAGCCATGGCAATGTTGTTTGCAACAATGTAAGGCTTTACATTTCACTTACCTTCATCTGCAGCTTCTCCTGCGGCCTCCACGCTCCTTCCGGCGTCTTGACCCGACCAATGCTAATGACGTGGCGAGCATGTGACGTTACGTCTTTAGCATATACCGGGTGCCGACGCAGGAAGGTGCGAGGAGGAGAAGCTGCAGATGAAGGTAAGTGAGGGGAAAGGGAGAGGGGGAGGTATTTAGAGGGGTAAAGTGAGGAGGGGGTTTAGAATAAGGAGGGGGGGTTGAGGATGAGGAGGGGGGAGGGAAAGAGACACGTGTGGTTAGAGAGACATGGGGGGTAGAGAGACACAGGGGGGTTAGAGAGACACGGGGGGAGAGTGACTTGAGTATAAGCCGTGGGGGTTAGAGGTGTCTCTCTACCCCCCCCGTGTCTCTCTAACCCTCCGTGTCTCTTTCCCTCCCCCCTCCTCATCCTCAACCCCCCCTCCTCATTCTAACCCCCCTCCTCATTCTAAATTCCCCTTCTCACTTTACCCCTCTAAATACCTCCCCCTCTTCCTTTCCGCTCACTTACCTTCATCTTCAGCTTCTCCTCCAGCCTCCGCTCCTTCCTGCGTCGGCACCCGCTATATGCTAATGACGTGACGTCACATGCGCGCCACGTCATTAGCATTGGCCGGGTCAAGGCGCCGGAAGGAGCGTGGAGGCCGCAGGAGAAGCTGCAGATGAAGGTAAGTGAGGGGAAAGGGAGAGGGGGAGGTATTTAGAGGGGTAAAGTGAGGAGGGGGGTTGAGGATGAGGAGGGGGGTTGAGGATGAGGAGGGAGGTTGAGGAGGGAGGTTGAGGAGGGGGTTGAGGATGGGGGGTTGAGGTTGAGGATGGGGGGTTGAGGATGAGGAGGGAGGTTGAGGATGAGGAGGGGGGTTGAGGAGGGGGTATAGGAGGGGGTTGAGGATGGGGGGTTGAGGAGGGAGGTTGAGGATGAGGAGGGAGGTTGAGGAGGGGGTTGAGGTTGAGGGGGGTGGTTGAGGAGAGGGTTGAGGATGGTGGGTTGAGGAGGGATGTTGAGGATGAGGAGGGAGGATGAGGAGGGGGTTGAGGATGAGGAGGGGGGTTGAGGTTGAGAAGGGGGGTTGAGAATGGGGGGGTTGAGGAGGGAGGTTGAGGAGGGGGTGAAGAGACACAGGGGAGGGAGAGGGGTGAAGAGACACAGGGGAGGGAGAGGGGAGAAGAGACACGGGAGAGAGAGGGGGACACAAGAAAAGGGCACACAAGAGGGGACACAGAGGGCACAAGAGGGACACAGGGGGCAGCACATTTCCCACCCTCGGCTTATACTCGAGTCACTCATTTTACCCAGTATTTTGTGGTAAAATAGGTGCCTCGGCTTATACTCGGGTCGGCTTATACTCGAGTATATACGGAATGTCCCCCTCTGCGAGGTCGACATTTGCGTCCATAACTGCGTCCCTCGCTTTGCGTGACGACGACTCGCAGTTTGACAACTATTATATGTGATAAACTCTTATTTATTTAAGCATATTTATAAGATGTTGAAATAATAATAAATATTCAGAGGAGAGCAATCGCTATCCTCTTTCTTTTATGGTGAATCAGATTGTATCCCAAATTTGCACACAGAAGCATTTTTTCAGGGGCACATATATAACATAGCATTTTAAAAAGTAGTGACATGATAGTCTTTTATAACAATATTAAATACGAGACGCAGCGTTAACTCAAATTATCTCTGAATTTTGTTTCTTTCTGACATCTCTAACATTTACTTATAGGAGTCCATATGGTTTTGTGAACATTCTATTTTTATTGAGGTGTGGAAATTTCCTCTTAATTTTCTTCTGATCTAGTTCCTCTCCTGTTTTTTGAGTATGAACAATCTTTTGGTCCACATTGTGGTCTTTTGGTCTACATTGTGGTAGAAAATGTTGATTTTAGCCCAGGTTGTTTGGAATTGGAAAGTTCCACAAAAATCACTTCTTCTTCTGCAGGAGTATGAATAGAGTGATGTCTCCATTCTTAAGTTGTATTGAGTCTAAAAAGAAAAAAAACAAAGTATACTTGTATCTATGCTTTGTAATAACCTCAACAAGGATTTCAGGAGTTTCCTTTTGTATAAGATAGTCGGTGATAAGTCCGAAAAGTTAGGTGGTTGAGATTTTTCAATTTCAGGGACACCATGTCTAGCTGCTTTCATGAATTATTATTTACTAGCGACTTGCCCGTCAAAAAAGAAGGCAATAAAATTGTAATGCTGGCAAAGCTGTTTGCCACCTAATGTGAGCACATTTGGCGCTCACTGCGAGCCTCTCCCCCTGTCTACTTCCTCCCTTGTCTCTCCTTTCCCCCCTACTCTCCCTCCCTTGTGTCTCCTTTCCCCCTCCTCTCCCTCCCTTGTGTCTCCTTCCCCCTCCTCTCACTCCCCTGTGTCTCTTTTCTCCCCCTCTCCCTCCCCTGTGTTTCCTCCCCCCTCCCACCCTCCCCTGTGTCTGTTCCACCTCTCCCTCCCCTGTGTCTGCCCCCTCTCCCTCCGCCGTGTCTGTTACCCCTCTCCCTCCCCTGTGTCTGATCCCCCTCTACTCCTTCTGTGTCTGTTTGCCCTGCTCCCCCCTCCCCTGTGTCTCTTCCCCCCTTCCCTGTGTCTCTTCCACCCTCTTCCCTGTGTCTCTCCCACCCTCCCCTGTGTCTCTCCCCCCCTCCCCTGTGTTCCCCCCCCTCCCCTGTGTCTCATTCTCCCCTCCCCTGAGTCTCTTCCCCGTGTCTGTTTTCCTCCCCCCTTTTCATCCTCCTCCCTTCCCTAACACCCCTCCCTCCCCTTATCCTCCTCCCTCCCCTCATCCTCTCCCTTCCCTCATCCTCCCTCCCCTCATCCTCCTCCTCCCTCCCCTCATCCTCCTCTTCCCTTCCTCCCCTCATCCTCATCCTCCCTCCTCCCTTTCCCCCTCTCCAATTACCCCCCTCCCCTCACTTACCTTCAATGCTTCTCCTGCTGCTGTCCAGCTCGTCTTCTGTGTCGGTATTCGGCATATGATAATGACGTACCGGGTCCCGACACAGAAGACGTGATGGACAGCAGCAGGAGCAGCGCAATTAAGGCAAGTGAGGGGAGGGAGGATGAGGGGAGGGAGAGGATAAGGGGAAAAAGGAGGGGGGTGATGCGAGCCCTGGGTCTCCTGCTGCTGTCCATCGGGTCTTTGGGACCCAGCATATGCTAATGACGTGACACGCATGTGACATCATGTCATTAGCATATGCCGGGTCCTGACACAGAAGACGCGATGGACAGCAGCAGGAGCAGCTGATGAAGGTAAGTGAGGGGAGAGGGGGGGATGGGGGGTTGAGGGGAAAGATGGGGGAGGCACTGGGGGTGCTGCACTGTGGGTGCTGTGAGGCTGGAGGGTTGGAGAGATAAGCGCCTATGGCGCTCATCTCCACCAGCGCAAGGAGCATCTTTGGCTTTGCGAGGGCCGCAGTTGCTGCAGGATCGCTGTGCAAGCCCACATCGTTAGCAACAACCCGTATTGCTGACAACTATATATGTGATTATTATTTCCTTTATTTGTAACGCGCCAACATATTCTGTAGAGCGATACAGGGGTAAGTACAAGTCAAAACAACATTACAAAAAGAAGAGAAAAAAAAAGAAGAAGAAAAGAATGTAGAGCCCTGTCTTTGAAATTAAAATCAAGTGTACACAGTGCTTTCCCTAAAGCACATAAGATTGAAAACTCACAGACTTACAATCTAAAGGGTATGGGAGAGGTATAGAAGGATAATAGATGTGATTTGTATATTAGGGCTGGAGGTGATAAGCTTTGTTAAACAGATAAGTTTTTAGTGAGTGTTTGAAGGATTTGAGGCAGGAGGATAGTCTAGTGGAGCGAGGCAAGGAGTTCCAAAGAATAGGGGTAGCACAAGAAAAGTCCTGAAGACGGGAGTGAGAGGAAATGATAAGAGAGGATGAAAGAAGAAGGTCATTAGCAGAGCGGAGAGGGCGGTTGGGGGTGTACTTAGAGATGAGAGCAGAGATATAAGAGGGTGCAATATTGATGAGGGCATTATAGGTTAAATTTTATTCTGGAGGCTTTGGGAAGCCATTAGAGTGACTGACAGAGAGGAGCTGCAGATACAGAACATTCAGCTTGTGGATAAGTCTAGCGGATGCGTTTATTATGGATTGGAGTGGAGAGAGACGGGTGATGGGGAGGCCAGCAAGGAGAGAGTTGCAGTAGTCAAGGCAAGATATGATGAGTGAGTGGATAAGTATTTTAGTTGTGTCTTGTGTGAAATATTTTGCCAATGTTTTTTTTAGGTGAAAAAGACAGGATTTTGTTAAGGATTGTATGTGAGGAGTGAAAGAGAGGCCTGGGTCCAACAGAACCTTAAGACAATTGGCCTGGGAGGTGGGAGTGATGATGGCATTGTCAACAGTGAGAGAGATATGTGGAGTGGAAGCTGTAATAGAGGGTGGGAAGATTAAGAGCTCAGTCTTTGACATGTTTAGTTCGAGTTGACAAAACATGTCAAAGTCTGAGACTATTGAAGATAAATAATGAAATCTGATGATCACATCTCTTGGTCTCTCATTAGCGGATAGTGGAGCTATTACAACTCTATGGATAATGTCCATTCAAAATTCTTCTTCATTTAGATCTGGCAAAGGCTGGCTTATATGTCTTTCATGTATAGAGCTAGATCTAGTACTGATTCCAGAAAGAACACATATATTTTGCCTTCTAGATCTTTTTTCTATATTTTCTTGTATAATTTTAAATTGTTTTTGTTCATCTTTAAGCATATATAGTGCCTTTACAATCTCTGTATGTGTCTTGAGAAGATCGATGGTCTAAGATTGATACTTATCATCTAATTCTAAAAAAATGGAGTCCAATACTTTTCTAATTGCTTTTAGTTCCCCATAGACTTTTTGTACTTCTGGTTTGATATCTAGTCTGAACAAGGAAAATAATTCTTTCAGGTCTTGGATATCTGCTTGAGTGCTGAATGTTGAGCTCTCTGTTCCACTTTTAGGAGCTTTTTTATTTGGGGCAGAAGAGTGTAGAGAAAAGTGCATAGTTGGATTTGCAGTGTTATAGTCTTTACTCTTTTTTGAAGTACACCTCTTAGAGGTATTGGTCATCTTCTTTATTTACTTTTTAATTAGATTGTATCATGTCTTTTAGATTTGCCACTTGTAGCTTTAATTGCCCTTTTATGGGGAGGATGGATGTCTTTACATACAGTATTAATGCATTCTCTGTCACCAAGAGGTTATTTTCAGAGTGGCCAGTAGATGGCAGTGTAATCTTATACTGAAGATTTAACTTTTTCACTGCAGTTGTTTACATACAATAACCAGTACAATGAGATGTATATGATAAATATAAATGTGATTTATCTGAGCAGGACCTTAAATATCCTTATAGGGCTAGGAGGGGTGTATTGTTATAAGGACTTGTAACATAATGGGGAAATCCCAAACAAAAACTCACCTCCCAGCCAGTGCTGTAACAGTGTCCTACAAAAGTGTTTAAAAACACCTTGCTCTTGTCCCTACAGCATTTGCTCAGAATCAGTGCTCAATTGGATATGTGCAGTATTTGAGACCCAGTTCAGATTTTTCACTTTTCACTGCTGCCTGTGTGAACTTTTGGTCCAGTGGCTTAAACAATCAGATATGTGTTGAAATGGACTCTGAAAGTTGTAACACAGTCGCATAGCAATCCAGACAATCCAGTCTCTTCCACATGGTGATCAAAATTGATTTGAATTGAATCTTATTGTAGGAGTTATGTTGTTATGCTTCCTCTCTGCTTGGGTGTTAGTTCCGCCCCAACTTGAAAAAACTTTTGATTTCCTTTTAACTGAGCTGGCAGGCATAAAGGGAGCACTCCAAGGCAATGGGCCAGTACCCCAGTTTGAAGATGACTTAAAATTAAACAAATTGTAGATTTAAGGTGCTTTCAAGAGAGAGATTTCTACTGCTCACTCCATAGAGCAAATCTCTGATAACACACTTATGTTATCCTCTTTAAGTACTGCAATTGACCCCACTTCACTCTCATAATCCCAGTAGGATCTAAATGTCTCTGGAAGTCTAAATGTAGCATTAATGAGTAAATTATTGACGAATTTATAAACTCTATGAGAGTTGAACTTTTAGAGGTTAAAATAGAGTTGAAAAAATAAATCATAAGTGTTGGTATCTAATGCTCTTGAAAAGAAGCATCATTTATCAATACAAACATAATAAACATCTGCAGAAGCAAAAAAAATGTCCTGGAAGAGAAATCCTTTGTAGACTTGAAAAGATAAATCATTTGGAGCACGGCTCTCATCTTAATAATATTAAAATAAAAGGTATTCCAGAATCAATTTGCCAGAATTTTTTAATGTGTTTTTAAAAACTTTGGTGGGCCCTTTTTTTTTTTACAGTGAGAATTCACTTTTACAACTACAAGGAGAAGAATTTGACTGCCACAAAAGACCCTAATAACTTTCAGACTTTATATTCAAATTTAAGAATATTTGCAGATTTGTCAGTTGAGACACTACAACAATGTAGAAAATACTTGTACATTACTAATAGCCTTATTCAATTAGCTACTGGCAAATGCCTTAAACTCATACATTTTGCTTGGGTTGTTTTTTTTTTTAAATAAATGTTTAAATGCATTCTATTGACTTAAGAATTCATTAGTGCCAATAAGTAATATTTGCCGAATATGTAGCAATATTAAGAGTGATTTTAAGTGTGTATAAGTTTACGAATTGGGCAATTGAATCAGGCCCTTAGTGTTTAAGATAGAATAATATTATATAGCACTAGGAGTCCAAATAATAAGATCTCCTAAAGAGGGGAGATTATCATTGAATTCTTGGGAGCTACTCAGAGAATCTGTGAGCCCCATTCAATTGAGCAATCGTAAGTTAATGGAGCACATAAATGAGGCCGTAAGTTAATTGCTATTCAATTGGCGTCTTTTTGCAGGCTCCAAGCGGTTTACGGGTTACGGGCTTGAAAACTTTGTGGTTGGTAAACCTGGAATTTACAGCCTCCCGAAGCCTTTGATCTTTCCCGTCCGCAAGAGTTACGATCGCTAAAATCGCAAATCGATATTCAATTGCTACAATTCCTCAAGCTTGGAAATGTTTTTACACCCGTAAATGGCAAATGTAGAAGAAAATCTTATGAGTGGTAGAGGGGACCCATAAGGGGATTTAACCCCTGTAAATGCAAATTAAAAATCAATACTGCACTGTAAATGATGAGGAAAGCGATGAAAGACAAGATAATTAATTGCACAACAGTCTCAAGCTTGAAAATCGGCAATAAAAAATCATATTTGTTTACGTGTCATTTTGGGGTTATAACGATCTCGGGAATCAATGAGTTAACACATGTCAGGACACCAACATGGACTAGAACAGTATTGGCATTCCTTTTCATGATTTTGTATTTTGAGGGTTTGTGGGTCCCATCGCATATCGGACCCCCGAACTTAATTGATTGACATGTAACCTCCATGTTTTACTGACCTCATGTTGATGGTCTAATTTTCTATTGGCTGTTTCTAAATGGGTAGTTACAGCCTTGCTTAATTGATCATGTTCACGCTCTGAAATGCTACATACGATTGCATGGTTTACGGATTTGGCGTTCAGCCTGTAACTTGCTGCCTTTTTCAATTGAATAGAACCGGAATCGAAGACGAACGGGACCCCGCAGCACACCCGCAGACATACAGCCTGTATCCCCCGAGATGCGGGCTTGAAATTGAATCAGGCTCTGTGTCTGTGTCTGAGGCAAAAACAAGTGATGGTATTATCTCTCCAGAATGGCCTAAAATTTTGAATAAAGGAAATAAGTAGAAATAGGTTGATTTTAAGTTATATGTGATTATGAGAAGATAAAAACAAAAGTTTAATGCGTTCTGAAATATTACAATACCTCCAGACAATCTTATGCATTTGCAGTACTATCTCCTATATTGTTCCAAAATCTCCATTATCCAATCTATATTTCATAATAAAATTGTATTGTTACTAATGTAAATTGCAGATACTTCCTACACAAATATTAGAGTGAGTGTATATACCAATAAAATATATACTGTATATACTCGAGTATAAGCCAAGTTTTTCAGCCCTTTTTTAAGGCTGAAAAAGCCTCGCATTATACTTGAGTCACCCTGTTTCTCTTCCCCCCCATGACTCTTGCCACCTCTCCCTCTCCTGTGTCTCTTTCTCCTCTGCCTCTCCTGTGTCTCTTTCCCCCCCTCTCCCTTATCATCCTCCTCCTCCCTCCTCAATCCCCTTCCTCATTCTCAACCACCCTCCTCAACCCCGCTCCTCAACCTCAACCCCCCTCCTCATCCTCCCTCCTCACCCCCCCTCCTCAATTTACCCCTTTCTAATTACCTCCCCCTCTCCCTTTCCCCTCACTTACCCTCCAACAGCAGCTGCTCCTCCGCTCCTCCCATCCTCTGCGCATCTTCTGGCCGCGTCGGGACCCGGCATGTGCTAATGACCTTGACGTCACATGCACGTCACGTCATTAGCATTGACCGGGTCCCGACGCAGCCGGAAGACGTGCGGAGGAGCGGAGAAGCAGCTGCTGATGGAAGGTAAGTGACGGGAAAGGAAGAGGTGGAAGTAATTAGAGAGGGGTAAAGTGAGGAGGGGGGTTGAGGAGGGAGATGAGGAGGGGGGTTGAGGTTGAGGAGGGGGAGTGAGGATGGGGAGGGGGTTTGAGGAGGGGGGTTGAGGAGGGGGTTGAGGATGAAGAGGGGGTTGAGGATGAGAAGGGGGGTTGAGGAGGGAGGATGAGGAGGGGGGTTGAGGAGGGGGGTTGAGGTTGAAGAGGGAGGTTGAGGATCGGGAGGTGGGTTGAGAATGGGGGGGTTGAGGAGGGGGGTTGAGGAGGGGGGTTGATGATGAGGAGGGCCGTTGAGGAGGGAGGATGAGGAGGGGGGTTGAGGAGAGAGGTTGAGGAGGGGGGTTGAGGATGGGGAGGGGGGTTGAGGGGGTGGGTTGGGGAGGGGGTTGAGGATGAGGAGGGGGGTTGAGGAGGGAGGATCAGGAGGGTGGTTGAGGAGAGCGGTTGAGGAGGGGGTTGAGGTTGAGGATGGGGGTTGAGGAGGGGGGTTGAGGAGGGAGGTTGAGGAGGGGGATTCAGGAGGGAGGTTGAGGAGGGAGGTTAAGGAGAGAGGTTAAGGAGGGGGGTTGAGGATGAGGAGGGTGGTTGAGGAGGGTGGTTGAGGAAGAGGAGGGGGGTTGAGGAGGGGGTTGAGGAGGGAGGATGAGGAGGGAGGATGAGGAGGGCTGTTGTCTAAGTTGGTGAAGTGAAATGAAAAAAATATATACATAAAACTATTTTTTAGAAATGGAAAACAGGAAAATTGGCATGTGCGTATGTATTCACCCCCTTGGTTATGAAGCCCATAAAAAGCTGTGTGCAATCTAAGTGTCACATGATCTGTCCTTACATACACACACCTTTTTTTAAAAGCCCCAGACGCGTCAACACCTAAGCAAGAGGCACCACTAACCAAACCTTGCCATGAAGACTAAGGAACTCTCCAAACAAGTAAAGGACAATGTTGTTAAGAAGTACACGTCTGGGTTAGGTTATAAAAAAATATCCAAATCTTTGGTGATCCCCGGAAACACCATCAAATCTAATATAACCAAATGGAAAGACATGGCACAACAGCAAACCTGCCAAGAGACAGCCGCCCAACAAAACTCACAAACCGGGCAAGGAGGGCATTAATCAGAGAGGCAGCACAGAGACATAAGGTAACCCTGGAGGAGCTGCAGAGTTCCACGGCAGAGGCTGGAGTATCTGTACATAGGACGATAATAAGCCGTATGCTCCATAGAGTTGGGCTTTATGGCAGAGTGGCCAGAAGAAAGCTATTACTTTTAGCAAAAACCTAAATGGCACGTTTTGAGTTTGTGAAAAGGCATGTGGGAGACTCCCAAAATGTATGTAGGAAGGTGCTCTGGTCTGATGACACTAAAATTTAACTTTTCAGCCATCAAAGAAAACGCTATGTCTGGTGCAAACCCAACACATCACATCACCCAAAGAACACCATCCCCACAGTGAAACATGGTGGTGGCAGCATCATGCTGTGGGGATGTTTTTCAGCAGCCGGGACTGGGAAACTGGTCTGAGTTGAGGGAAAGATGGATGGTGCTTAATACAGGGATATCCTTGAACAAAAACCTGTACCACTCTGTGCGTGATTTGAGGCTAGGAAGGAGGCCTGTAACTTGCTGCCTTTTTCAATTGAATAGAACCGGAATCGAAGACGAACGGGACCCCGCAGCACACCCGCAGACATACAGCCTGTATCCCCCGAGATGCGGGCTTGAAATTGAATCGGGCTCTGTGTCTGTGTCTAAGGCAAAAACAAGTGATGGTATTATCTCTCCAGAATGGCCTAAAATTTTGAATAAAGGAAATAAGTAGAAATAGGTTGATTTTAAGTTATATGTGATTATGAGAAGATAAAAACAAAAGTTTAATGCGTTCTGAAATATTACAATACCTCCAGACAATCTTATGCATTTGCAGTACTATCTCCTATATTGTTCCAAAATCTCCATTATCCAATCTATATTTCATAATAAAATTGTATTGTTACTAATGTAAATTGCAGATACTTCCTACACAAATATTAGAGTGAGTGTATATACCAATAAAATATATACTGTATATACTCGAGTATAAGCCAAGTTTTTCAGCCCTTTTTTAAGGCTGAAAAAGCCCCCCTCGCATTATACTTGAGTCACCCTGTTTCTCTTCCCCCCCATGACTCTTGCCACCTCTCCCTCTCCTGTGTCTCTTTCTCCTCTGCCTCTCCTGTGTCTCTTTCCCCCCTCTCCCTTATCATCCTCCTCCTCCCTCCTCAATCCCCTTCCTCATTCTCAACCACCCTCCTCAACCCCGCTCCTCAACCTCAACCCCCCTCCTCATCCTCCCTCCTCACCCCCCCTCCTCAATTTACCCCTTTCTAATTACCTCCCCCTCTCCCTTTCCCCTCACTTACCCTCCAACAGCAGCTGCTCCTCCGCTCCTCCCATCCTCTGCGCATCTTCTGGCCGCGTCGGGACCCGGCATGTGCTAATGACCTTGACGTCACATGCACGTCACGTCATTAGCATTGACCGGGTCCCGACGCAGCCGGAAGACGTGCGGAGGAGCGGAGAAGCAGCTGCTGATGGAAGGTAAGTGACGGGAAAGGAAGAGGTGGAAGTAATTAGAGAGGGGTAAAGTGAGGAGGGGGGTTGAGGAGGGAGATGAGGAGGGGGGTTGAGGTTGAGGAGGGGGAGTGAGGATGGGGAGGGGGTTTGAGGAGGGGGGTTGAGGAGGGGGTTGAGGATGAAGAGGGGGTTGAGGATGAGAAGGGGGGTTGAGGAGGGAGGTTGAGGAGGGGGGTTGAGGAGGGGGGTTGAGGTTGAAGAGGGAGGTTGAGGATCGGGAGGTGGGTTGAGAATGGGGGGGTTGAGGAGGGGGGTTGATGATGAGGAGGGCCGTTGAGGAGGGAGGATGAGGAGGGGGGTTGAGGAGAGAGGTTGAGGAGGGGGGTTGAGGATGGGGAGGGGGGTTGAGGGGGTGGGTTGGGGAGGGGGGTTGAGGATGAGGAGGGGGGTTGAGGAGGGAGGATCAGGAGGGTGGTTGAGGAGAGCGGTTGAGGAGGGGGTTGAGGTTGAGGATGGGGGTTGAGGAGGGGGGTTGAGGAGGGAGGTTGAGGAGGGGGATTCAGGAGGGAGGTTGAGGAGGGAGGTTGAGGAGAGAGGTTAAGGAGGGGGGTTGAGGATGAGGAGGGTGGTTGAGGAGGGTGGTTGAGGAAGAGGAGGGGGGTTGAGGAGGGGGTTGAGGAGGGAGGATGAGGAGGGAGGATGAGGAGGGCTGTTGTCTAAGTTGGTGAAGTGAAATGAAAAAAATATATACATAAAACTATTTTTTAGAAATGGAAAACAGGAAAATTGGCATGTGCGTATGTATTCACCCCCTTGGTTATGAAGCCCATAAAAAGCTGTGTGCAATCTAAGTGTCACATGATCTGTCCTTACATACACACACCTTTTTTTAAAAGCCCCAGACGCGTCAACACCTAAGCAAGAGGCACCACTAACCAAACCTTGCCATGAAGACTAAGGAACTCTCCAAACAAGTAAAGGACAATGTTGTTAAGAAGTACACGTCTGGGTTAGGTTATAAAAAAATATCCAAATCTTTGGTGATCCCCGGAAACACCATCAAATCTAATATAACCAAATGGAAAGACATGGCACAACAGCAAACCTGCCAAGAGACAGCCGCCCAACAAAACTCACAAATCGGGCAAGGAGGGCATTAATCAGAGAGGCAGCACAGAGACATAAGGTAACCCTGGAGGAGCTGCAGAGTTCCACGGCAGAGGCTGGAGTATCTGTACATAGGACGATAATAAGCCGTATGCTCCATAGAGTTGGGCTTTATGGCAGAGTGGCCAGAAGAAAGCTATTACTTTTAGCAAAAACCTAAATGGCACGTTTTGAGTTTGTGAAAAGGCATGTGGGAGACTCCCAAAATGTATGTAGGAAGGTGCTCTGGTCTGATGACACTAAAATTTAACTTTTCAGCCATCAAAGAAAACGCTATGTCTGGTGCAAACCCAACACATCACATCACCCAAAGAACACCATCCCAGTGAAACATGGTGGTGGCAGCATCATGCTGTGGGGATGTTTTTCAGCAGCCGGGACTGGGAAACTGGTCTGAGTTGAGGGAAAGATGGATGGTGCTTAATACAGGGATATCCTTGAACAAAAACCTGTACCACTCTGTGCGTGATTTGAGGCTAGGAAGGAGGTTCACCTTCCAGCAGGACAATGACCCCAAACACACTGCTAAAGCAACACTTGAGTGGTTTAAGGGGAAACATGTAAATGTGTTGGAATGGCCTAGTCAAAGCCCAGACCTCAATCCAATAGAAAATCTGTGGTCAGACTTAAAGATTGCTGTTCACAAGCTCACCATCCAACTTGAAGGAGCTGGAGCAGTTTTGCAAGGAGGAATGGGCAAAAATCCCAGTGGTAAGATGTGGCAAGCTCAGAGAGACTTATCCAAAGCGACTTGGAGCTGTGATTGCCACGAAAGGTGGCTCTACAAAGTATTGACTTTAGGTGGGGGGGGGGGGGGGGGGTGAATAGTTATGCACATTTACTTTTTCTGTTATTTTGACCAATTTGTTGTCTGATTCACAATAACAAAAAAAAAAACATCTTAAAAGTTGTGGGCATGTTCTGTAAATTAAATTATGCAAATCCTTAAACATTCCATGCTAATTCCAAATTGTGAGGCAACAAAACACGAAATGCCAAAGGGGGTGCCAAGGGGGTTGAATACTTTTGCAAGGCACTGTATCAGATAAAACATTTTACACAATGTTTAAATAAGTTAAGGGAGTTTTGACTAGGTGTAGTCTTTAGATAGTTTTATGATATATGGACAGCCAAGTACCCATTTGATAAAGGTTATACTTCTCATATTCTAGATTAGATTATTGCGATTTTTGTGACTCAAAATATACTGGCTGGGACCAATATACTGACTTTAATCATTTTTAAGACCCCTCTTGAAAACTGGCTGTGAGATATAAAATCTTTAATACCCCCCTTGTAAACTGTCTGTGACCAATTACTCACTATTCCACTAAAGATAGTATATAAGATACGAATATATGATACATGATATATAGGTTTTTTTGGAGATGTACATTTTAGCCCTTAAACTCATAGGGCCTCATTCTATTATCGGCCGTAAATCGGCCGTAAGGCTGCGATTCCTTGCGGGGGTTCTGTTAACTCGCGATTCTATTATACGGCCCCGCAAGGATCTCCCCTTACGGCCGGCCGCATATCTTGAAACCGGCCGTAAGCTGTGAAATCTAAAAACGAAAAAATAAATTCAAGCCTGCACTGTACAGCTCTGTAAATGCTAGGGATCATATTGGGGGACATGAGGATTAAAAGTAACCCCCTCTCAAGCTTGCACATCAGCCCAAACCCGAGTTCAAATTAACTGTTTATTTTCCGGCTGCGGCGTGGGCGTGTCTGAGGTGCTCCAAGCACTCTGGACTTTTTACATGGATATTTTACATATATTAAAAAAAATTTATTTTACGGATTTGAGTATAGGGTAATTATGTGCTATTTTTGCTAACACCGAATATCACTTTATAGACTCCGCAAAGTGCAGGATGGCTTTATTTGAGCTATTTTATGTGCTTAATTGGTGCTAGCGGGACCTGTTTGGTGCAAGTAAGCTGCGGCTCGTTTCTAGCCTTGCAGACAGGGTTCCCGGAGCAATAGAATCGCAACCAGGCTTTTCTTACGGCCGATTTCCTTGCGGCCGTTTTAGATCAAAGGCTTTCCTCCGGCGCGATCGGCCGCAAGAGATAGCAAGGCGCCGGCCGCAAGCCTGCCGGAACCCCCGGCCGGAGGGGAATAGAATAGCCGGAAAGCTTGCGGCCGGTCCTTGCGGCCCCGCAGCGGCTGCGGCCGATAATAGAATGAGGCCCATAGTGACTTGAGCAATTGCCCTTACAATCCTCTGTAAAACTGTATTGCTGTTTAACCACATTCTATAAATGATAAACTAAGAGTGGTAATAAGGCTTACATTATTCATCTAAGAAATTATTGATCTTGTTTTTAAACTTTTCCTTTTTAATCCTTTTAATCGATGTTGTTTTCATTAAAGTTTATACTACTATATGTATATGATTAACCCACTGTTGCCCTTATAGTATATTGAATTGCACTAGGAGTGGGTGTGCTCTTTCTCTTCCCCCTCCCAAATTGCTTAATTTCAAGGGCACGTTAATGAACAGTGTACTATTGAGAAGCCGAATGCCACTTAAGTCTCCTCCTGAAACACACATGATTCTATACCAACGGTGATCAGATATACAGTATCTCACACAAGTGAGTACACCCCTCAAATTTTTGTACATAATTTATTATATATTTTCATGTGACACTAAAGAAATGACACTCTGCTACAATGTAAAGTAGTAAGTGTACAGCCTGTATACATTTTCTGTCCTCTCAAAATAATTCAACACACAGCCATTAATGTCTAAACTGTTGGCAATAAAAGTGAGTACACCCCTAAGTGGAAATGGCCACATGGGGCCCAATTAGCCATTTCCCCTCCCCGGTTTAATGTGACTTGTTAGTGTTACAAGGTCTCAGGTGTAAATGGGGAGCAGGTGTGTTAAGTTTGGTGTTATCGCTCTCACACTCTCTCATACTGGTCACTGGAAGTTCAACATGGCACCTCATGGCAAAGAACTCTCTGAGGATCTGAAATTGTTGCTCTACATAAAGATGGCCTAGGCTATAAGAAGATTGGCAAGACCCTGAAACTGAGCTGCAGCACGGTGCGCAAGACCATACAGCGACAGCATTTGACAGGACAGGTTCTATTAAGAACAAGCCTAACCATGGTCGACCAAAGAAGTTGAGTGCACGTGCTCAGGGTCATATCCAGAGGTTGTCTTTGGGAAATAGACATATGAGTGCTGCCATTGCTGCAGAGGTTGAAGGGGTGGGGGTCAGTCTGTCATTGCTCAGACCATATGACAAACACTGCATCAAATTGGTCTGCATGGCTGTCGTTCCAGAAGGAAGCCTCTTCTAAAGATGATGCATAAGAAAGTCCACAGTTTGCTGAAGACAAGCAGACTAAGGACATGGATTACTGGAACCATGGTCTGTGCCCTGATAAGACTAAGATAAACTTATTTGATTCAGATGGTGTCAAGCGTGTGTGGTGGCAACCAGGTGAGGAGTACAAAGACTAGTGTGCCTTGCCTACAGTCAAGCATGGTGGTGGGCATGCATGAGTGCTGCTGGCACTGGGGAGCTACCGTTCATTGAGGGAACCATGAATGCCAACATGTACTGTGACATACTGAAGCAGAGCATTATCCCCTCCCTTCAGAGACTTCAAATCCAGGCTTGTGTGTGCCCCTCCAGGATCGAACTTGCCCACTGCTGTTCTATGGTATATAGACAGAATGGACATGTAAATGTTATGAGATTCAAATTTTTTATGAGCCATGACCAATAATACCTTGTGAGAATGATGCATCTATCCCAGAGCCATTTATAATACTATATGATTCTCGCAAAATGTGAATAGATGTAAATATTCAAATATCTTTAGCTTTAGGCAAACACTACAGTAGTTCTAAACAGACAAACCACACTCATTTCATGTATAGAAATATTTAAAAGAACTGTATGTTCATACAAACCCACACCACTGACCAGGTCCAATGAAGGCTGAACCATACATCTAGGGTTTGCAGTTTCTCCTGTTCAGGGTAGAATTGTATGGTATTCTGGGGCTGGGTCACTTTGATAATACAGGGTATTGCTCTCTGTGAAGGTCACAAGGAAGCTACATGAGGCAGCTCTATGAGTGGGTTATCATGTCCATAGAATTAACCTTTTAGGTTAGCTTGTTCTCTGACTAAAAGTTCCTAAATATTTAGGCTATTTTTATGTAAAATTCACAAAAGTATCATGGGTACCAGTAATCATTACCAGGAAATGGATATTTATTTTTTTCTTAATAAAAACTTGCTTTATTACATTTTCCATGCCAAATTCTGCTTTGACTCAAGTTTTATGTATTATTTTCATCATACAGTTATTCTCTTCTGGATTCGCTTATCTTGAGTTTCAAGATAAAAAAACATAGTTGAATTGTCAAGAAGAGTATGCCCAATAGAATAAAAAGGTTAAAATCTGCAGGTTTATAATTAATAAAAACTTGTGCCATTCTTATTTATACAAAGTCAACATGTTCTTTCTGATTATTATACCATATGAAATATAATCACCCTAGAGAAAGTAAGTACACATAGTTAGGTAATTTATGCTTAAATCATGTAACTATAATTCTAAATTACCTTAAACTTTCATTTTATTTGTATGCCTACTTTTAATTTGCTGTGTTCCTTTAAATAGCTACATAGTAAATGACTGAACAAATAATTAGATTTATTTAGCCTAAACTTTTTAAAATTTTTACCACATTTCAAAAACATGAATATTTTAAGTGTTTTCAAATGCATTTAAAAATGAGAAACTTGAGAAACGAGGAAAAGAGAGAGACGAGGATGAAGTAGAGCAGTAGGAACTTAGGGGGGCATGATGTATTGATAAAAGCAATTCAAATATGTCACAAACATACTATGTTAACAAAAATAGATGTAAGACAGTACTATTATAAGCATCACCATGAATAAATTGTGCAATTTGAGCTCTGAAAAACAGCCGATTCCTTCTGTGTAGAGATTTGGTTTGAGAATCCTACTTCTGACATCAAACATTTATTGATTTATTTTTACAAAAGGCTGTGGTTCTGAAAATAGCTAATTATGCTAAAAGATTGCAATTGATTATTGCTCAATATTACTGGTGTGCAAACAAATAACTTAATTTGATATTCAATTGGCTTTGTTTTGCGGGCTCCAATCGAGTTACGGGCTCTCAACTGCGGTCCATAGCGATTTTTAAAATCACAAGTTAATGCCTTCCAAGCCTTTGATCTTTCACTTTCGCATGGCTTAAATCGCAAATTGCTATTCAGTTGCTCCGATTCCCCCTCGCTAACCACTGCGTCAAGTCCGCAAATGGGCAAAATCGAACCACAAGTTAAAGATACCAATGAGGACTCGCAAAAAGGGCTTAATGACATGGTTGGTGCACTTTAAAATCAAATAAAAATGTAATACAGCACTGTAAATGATGGGGAACACAATGGATGACATAAGAATTAATACCACAACATTCTCAAGCTCGCAAATCACCAAAATAAAATACTTTATTTCATGTTTTGTTTAATTTATGTCCTACGGGCTTGGAGTCCTATGGGATTAATTTACCTCCAAGCCCGTAACTCGTAAGTGAAGCCTGTAGGACTTTGAAAAATGAAGGTAGGATTTAAAAATTCCTACAGGCTTCAATTACGAGTTACAGGCTTGGAGGTTGGATTTCATTCGTCATGATGACGATCTCTGTTTCCATTGGCTGTTTCTGCATCGGGAGTTACAGGCTTGCTCCCGTAACATGTTCAAGCCCGGAAATGCTTTGTCCGACAGCATAGGTTTTCCGAATTTCGCTATCGGCCACTAACTGCCCAATTGCATAGCATCGCAATCGGAGATGAAAGGGAGGCCACAACTCATTTGCAGACATTCGTTTTTCTGCAATTGAGTTGCAAGCCACGAGTTGAATAAGACTCAAAATATTTATTTTATTTAAAAATTCTATCAATGGTAAATATCTGTGTATTTAAATGTCTTGTAGAAGAAATATAATAAACCGGGTGATAGTTCAAAACCAGATAAGATCCACTCCATATGCCAAAAGGAGTAGGTGTAGGGTATAAAGTGCTTGTGAATATAAACTCCAAAAAAAGTTAAATTATCCTTAATTGGACTTATAAAACAATATCAATATTGCAAATATTGTCTAGTGAGTGATACTTATGACTAATGATATCAGGTACAAGTGATGCACTCCAAACTAAAGATGAATCTTTGAAATCTCGCACTTAAATATATAGCATAAATATTATATAATAAAGACTCCTCTCATGCTGTAAGGTAAGGCATATATCTTATGAGTCCTTAATGTACATGAATAGAATTAGATTGAACAAAGTTGGTCACGCTGGTGGAACCTTATTTAGTATATTATATTCTAGTATATTAATATATTAAATACGGATATCAGTCCATAAGAAATCCCAGGAGTCCAACAGTATGTCCTTCATCTCAATATGACAGCAAGGTAGGAGCAAGGAGAAGAAAATATTTCAAATCTTTATTCGATTGACGTATCTTGGGAACATGCAGCTTCTTTCAAGAAAGCATTGTCCACATGTGCTCGGAATAGGCAAAACAAGATGTGGAGGGATCCCAATAGTGCAGCTCAATTAGATGGATTATACATTTCACACACAAAGATAAACAAATAAATAAAAAGTATGATATAGCATTAACATTTGTCTACCTCAACACAGATGAGGTATGTATATTGTATTTGTGTATGGGATGATCCATCCAATTTAAGTAGGATACCAGTCTTGTCTCTTGTGGAAGTATTCCTTCAGGATGATGTCCAATATTGGATCACTATAGGTTGTGCACTAAGTTAGTGCTTAAAAGGCATATCCAGGTTTCCTGGGATATTAGATTTTAGAAATCTTATTAATATCTACAAATCCCTATAATGACTATGTTGACACACCCAGGGGTGTATATGCAGGCCCCTTATCCACACCCAATCAGAATGCAGCATTAGGGGAGTAATTTTTTACTCATTGCACACATTCTGTGCCACTCTCATGCAATAGCAGAGCACTGATGTCAGCCCTGAAGTCACTGCTGGGATGAGCTTCCTGCTGCAGTCTGCCCACGCCCTTCACCACAGACACATTACATATCGCAGGCAGCTTTGCAGCACAAACAGGAACCCCAGAGTTATTTTAAATGTTACAGCTAACCTCATTGGCCAAAACAAATTATTTTACATTTTATGCTAATTTAGCCTGGGTTTGGAGGGTGTTATCCCTATCTTTCAACTGTCATAAATTACAAGACATTTTTCTATCTTCAAGGTGTTTTGATATTTTTTTCATGCAAAACAAATTCTCCTCTATTAAATGCATTCATAATCCAGCAAACTTAGATATGCCTTTAGAGAACAAAAATCCCAATACTTGTCTATCTTAACCTAATAGAGTCACATATAAGGGTATTGATAAATGCCCCTTCCCTTTTAATTCCCTGCACTTTTAGGGTTGATAGGCCCTAATAGAGCTGGTACTTTACTAGACTTCTCTGCACTTAAGGGTACAGTAACCCTTGCTAGGAACTCCCAAGGCTATATAGCAGTTCATTTATTGACTAAACATGTTTCGACCTATAGAGATCGTTCTCAATGGTGTAACAGCCTTTTAATTCCAGTTAACACAAATAAAACTGTATGCTTATAATGTCACAAATAGCACTCAATGCTCAGAATGCTTTTTATGGCGTTATAAGCAGGTGTAACAGGTGTGAGCATGTTGCCTCTCTGGAAGCTCAAATTGGAGATCTGGAGAGGCGAATTGCAGCACTTTTTTAGAGAACTAGGGAATAAGCTTAAAGCAAGGACCTCCAAGGTAGTATTTTCTGAGATACAACCAGTGCCACGTGCTAGAACAGGGAGACAGAAGGAGCTTAGGGAGGTTAATGTGTGGCTAAAAAAGCAGTGCAGTGCAGAGGGTTTTGGGTTTTTAGAGCACTGGGCTGACTTCTCACTTGGGTACACTCTCTATAGCAGGGATGGATTGCACCTTAATGATGAGGGAGCTTTTGTGCTAGCAGATAGGATGGTAGAATGGCTGGGGGAGTTTTTAAACTTGTAGGTGGGGGGGGGGGGGGGGGAGGGACTATATAGAAGTATTGGGGAAAAAAGTGTAGAGAGGGAAAAAGATTAATTAGTTACCCATGGGGGAGGAGAAGAGGGGGGGTCACAATAGACAGTAGGTAGGTATCAATAGGGGCCTCAAAATACAGTGGCAAGTACTTCACAATGGCAGAGCCATAGCAACATAAAGTGTTTGCTTGCTAATGCAAGAAGTTTGTCTGGGAAAATGGGCGAGCTAGAGTTATTAGCAGTACAAGAAAAATGGGGCTTAATAGGCATTACTGAAATATGGTGGGATGAATCTCATGACTGGACTGTTAATCTGGATGGTTATAACCTATTTAGGAAAGATAGGGGAAATGGTAAAAGAGGAGGAGGGATCTGTCTATATGTTAAGCCTGAATTTAAGCCTATAGTCAGAGAAGATATTTATGCTGGAACCAAAGGCAACATTGAATCTTTGTGGGTTGAGCTAAATAGTGGAGGAGCTAATTCTAAACGCATATTGGTGGGAGTATGCTATAAAACCCCAAATATATTTGTAAGTAAGCAAATACAATTCTTGTTACAGATTGGAAATGCAGCTAAACACGGGCAAGTTCTAATAATGAGAGACTTTAATTACCCTGAAATAAACTGGATAAATGAGACCAGCAGCCCAGCTAAGGGGAGCAGGTTTTTGAGTACACTCAGGGATCATTATCTGGCCCAGATAATACAAGAACCTACTAGAAATGGGGCCATCTTGGATTTAGTCATCACAAGTAATATTGATATAATATCAAATGTTAAAATAGAGGAACCCTTGGGGAACAGTGATCACAACACAGTCTCATTTGAGATTGAATACAAAAAACAGAGTTGTAAGGGGCCAACAAAAACTCTAAATTTTAAAAGGGCTAACTTTAATGGGCTAAGGGCAGCAATACTACATATAGACTGGGACAAAGAACTTACAGGGAAAAATACTGCAAATAAATGGACAACATTCAAATCCTTAGTAAATAAACATACTCATCGGCATGTATCATGTGGAAATAAAATGAATAGGAGTAAATCACATCCCATGTGGCTTAACAATGACTTAAAGATCATGATGAGGAAAAAGAAACATGCATTTAAATTATACAAGAAGGAGGGAACAGAGGCAGCTTTATGTGACTATAAGGAAATCAACAAGGCTTGCAAAAGGGCTATTGGACTGCCTAAAATAGAAAATGAGAAGTCAGTTGCAAAGGAAAGTAAGACTAACCCTAAAATATTTTTTTAAATATATTAATGGGAAGAAGGCAAGGCCATCTGATAATCTTTCAAGACTCACTCACTACAGGGTCTCTACCAGATGACTGGAGAAAAGCAGAGGTGATACCTATATTTAAGAAGGGAGCAAGAGCAAATCTGGGTAATTATAGACCAGTGAGCCTCACATTTGTAGTTGGGAAGCTTTTAGAAGGGTTAATAAGGGACAGAATACAAGAATATGTGTATTTGAACAAGATCATCGGTAGCAGCCAACACAGATTTATGAAGGATAGCTCATGTCAGACCAGTCTAATTAGTTTCTATGAGGAAGTTAGTAGGAACTTGGATCAGGGCAACTCAGTGGATGTAGTCTTTTTGGATTTTGCAAAGGCTTTTGATATAGTTCTACATCTCTGCACCTGAACTATCCCCCCTCTGCTAGCTCATGTTGTCAATTGCCTCTCGAGCATATCCTCATGGATGTCTGTCCGTCAACTCAAACTCAACATGTCTAAGACAGAGCTCCTTATCTTTCCACCCTCTACTACAGCCTTCACTCAGCAAATATCTCTCACTGTTGACAATGCCATCATCACTCCCACCTCTCAGGCCCGCTGTCTTGGGGTCCTACTGGACCCTTCCCTCTCTTTCATTCCCCACATCCAATCACTCACAAAATCTTGTCACTTTCACCTAAAAAACATATCCAAAATACGCCACTACCTCACACAAGAGACAACTAAAATTCTTATTTACGCTCTCATCATATCTCGCCTCGATTACTGCAACACTCTTCTTGCTGGCCTTCCTATCACCCGTCTGTCTCCACTCCAATCCATTTTGAATGCATCCGCTAGACTCATCTACCATACTAAACGATCAGTGTCTGCAGCAACTGTCAGGCACTCCACTGGCTTCCCATAGCGTCTAGAATACAATTCAAAATCATGACCCTAACATATAAAGCCCTCCACAATAGTGCACCCTCCTACATCTCTGCTCTCATCCCAAAATACACTCCCACCCGCCCTCCTCACTCTGCTAATGACCTTCTTCTCTTCTCCTCTCTCATCACCTCCTCTCACTCCCGTCTTCAAGACTTTTCACGTGCTGCCACTATTCTTTGGAACTCTTTACCTAGCACCACCAGACTATGTTCCTGCCTCAGATCCTTCAAAATCTCTTTAAAAACACATCTATTCAAAAAAGCCTATCATCTTTAGCCTCTTCATTCACTATGCATCTCTCACTCTCCTGTACCTCACCCACACCCTTTAGAATGTAATTTGCGAGTTTTAATCTTGTGAGGTGCTTTAGGGAGAGCACAGTGTATATCAGATTGAAAGCTCAATAACAGGGTCTTCCATTATTTTCATTGTGGGGTATTGTTTATTCTTGTACCTAACACCTGTATTGCGCTGCGGAATATGTTGGCGCGTTATAAATAAAGGATAATAATAATAATAATAATAATAATAGTGCCTCATGGGAGACTTTTGAGCAAACTAAGGGATACAGGAATTGCAGTAAATATCTGCTCATGTATCGAGAGCTGACTAAAAGACAGCAAGCAAAGTGTTGTTGTAAATGGAACATACTCCGATTGGATTAATGTGGTAAGTGGGGTTCCTCAAGGTTCAGTATTAGGTCCTCTCCTTTTTAACATATTTATTAATGACGTAGAAGTAGGACTCGAAAGTAGTGTCTCCATTTTTGCTGATGACACCAAGTTGTGCAAGGTAATTAAATCAGATAATGATGTACTTTCCCTACAAAGGGAATTGCATAAATTAGAGAAATGGGCGGAATGGCAGATGAGATTTAATACAAATAAATGTAAGGTTATGCATTTGGGAAGAAAAAATAGCCATGCAATTTATAATCTTAATGGAGCAAATCTAGGGGTATCAGATATTGAAAGGGATTTGGGAGTACTAGTGGACAACCACCTAGGTAGCAGTGCTCAATGCCAAGCAGCAGCTGCAAAGGCAAGTAAAATATTAGCATGTATTAAGAAGGGTAAAGAAGCAAGGGAAGCAAATATAATTCTACCACTATACAAATCCCTAGTACGCCCTCATTAGGAATATGGAGTACAATTTTGGGCACCACTTCATAAAAAGGTCATTTTAGAGCTGGAAAAAGTACAGAGAAGGGCAACAAAACTAATAAGGGGTATGGAGGGGCTAAGTTATGAAGAAAGACTAACCGAATTAAACGTATTTTCGCTAGAAAAAAGGCATCTACGAGGGGATATGATTACCTTATTTAAATACATCCAGGGTCAATATAAGGCTTTGTCAAGTGAACTTTTTGTAGCAAGAGATTTTCAGCTGACAAGAGGACATCCTTTGAGGTTAGAGGAAAAAAGATTTCACCTTAAACAAAGAAAAGGATTCTTCACAGTTAGGGTGGTTAAACTGTGGAATTCTCTATCAAAGAAGGTGATGACAGCGAATTCAATAGATAACTTCAAAAAGTGGTTAGATGTATTTTTGAATAAAGAGGGCATTCAATGGTTATCCTAGATAACTAGCAAAGGAATATTGATCCAGGGAGAAATGTGATCGCCAGTTTCTGGGGTCAGGAAGGAATTTTGCTTTTTTTCCCCTTATGAGATAATTGGCAAAGTTTCAATGGTTTTTCTTTTCGGTTTGCCTTCCTCTGGATCAATTAACAATTAATAACAAATAGTCCATGTCATGAATCAGCCAGTGGCCATATTGGATTTGGTGTGAACTATGCTGGGGCCATTTTGTGACTGGCAGCGGTGGCCATTTTGGGCTGGGTGGTCTTCCACATGCTGTTGCCATGGGGAGGAACAAAAGGTTTGGGGCCCACTTGTTATGGATATATTGTTGTGTTGTGGTCTAGGGGATAAAGTATTATAAGTTTACCCCTTAGCATATCCCCATCCCTTCCATGTTTAGGCTCATTGTAATGGGTGTCATGTGAGGGAGCTGGTGGGATGTGTTGGTTCTATGTGTATGAAACATTGTGTGTTGTATTTGTAAATATGAATGTATGGTATTATATTAGTATGTCATTATATTGTAGAGGGGAAGCCATTGAATACAGCCACGCCTCCTTTGTTCCCAAAGGCCTGTTAATCCCATTAGCTAAGTATCCAGCATAGAACTAACAATGGGAAGCTCACAGCTGGAGAGCAGACAGGCAGGCACCCAGAAACAATGGGATGGCCTGAGGCTTCTCATGGGCACAAGAGAACCAACGTATGCTTTGCCCTGGAGAGTCAGAGTCCAAATTAATTAGTTGGCCTCGCCTAGTGGGCGGACCTGGGAGGGGACTATTGGTTCACACACAGTTCCCCTTCATGATTGGCCAGACGTCATTTGGGGCTGGCTAACGGTAGCCACTTTCCCCCATTCTTGTGTGATGTGGTTAAATATGCTGTTCTAAAATAAAACATGGTTCATAATTTTCATCAAGACTTTGTGTGCAGGTGTATTATTGACCCAAGGGCATATGCTGGCAGAGGAGATCGTTTCTGACTTCCTTCCAGGGTTCCCAGCGCACACTACCTTAAGCTGGGACTTATGCTCTTGCATCCGCAAAGAAGGTCCATTGGTCTGAGTCACCCAAATCTTAGGTCTAAAACCTACAGGAGATAAGAGGACTAGGATCCTCTATACTCCATCATCATTGTAGGTTGTGACAATTGGCTGGCAGTGGTGAGAGACTCTACAGAAAGACCAAGAATGGAACAGACGGATATCACCAAAGAAGCAACAAGACGGTTTAAAGCAGCCAGACACTTATACCCCAGTAAGATGACCGCACAAGAGGTGTCCAACGTACTAGACCAGTATTGCCAGAGGATCTGGCAGGAGCGCAATGGAGCGAAAACTCCAGCTCAGCAAAGACTTGGCTACAGAGAGACACTGCGTCTAGAGAAATGGATGGCGTTTCTGAATCTGTGGCAGGACGATGAGCTAATGGGCTGGCTGGAAGTACTAGTAAGAAAAGAGGTTGCCTTGGAGAACCAATATCACATTTTTCACGCCAAAATAGTTGGTGGCCTTGGAGAGGAGTTTGATTTCCGCTTGGAGATAGATTCTGGCCTCCAAGACATTGTGTATGGTGATCCTGAAGGGGGCATAGGAACCTTTAAAAGGCACAACAACTTGTTTGTGGAACGCTGTCGTGGTCTGGGACTGGAACCATGGTCCATGGAGGCTAATTTAATGGTACACCTGATTGAGCAGGAACTGCTGCTGGAGGAGGAGTATTTTGAGTTGTGGGACGAGATCTATGGGGAGACATTTTGCCCATCAAGAGGGGAAAAACCCAGTCAAGATGACTGGTCGCCAGATCTTTACAACACAGATGGTATGTACCGAAGTGATTGTGTGCAAGGGGTCTTGGGAGAACATAGTGATGGAGAATGCGTTCCTTTAAAAAATATAGAGACTGTGTCAGAGCCTAGAAGGGATGGTAAAGTCAGCTTGGGACCAAATCACCAGCTCCAAGAGCCAGATACCCAGGGGAATGTTCCCTGGGTGGGGTCAGATAACCCATGTTTGTCCCCTGATACCCCAAGAGACTTAATCCCAGAGGAAATGCTAGCAGAGCACAGTTTCTCCAAACAGGTCTCACCTGAGGACTACCTTCCAGCACAAATCCTGACAGAAACCCCAGTAACTGCTCAACAGGTAGGGCCAGATGAACTAAGTCTGCCCTCAGAAGTTCTAGGCAATGTGTATGGGCCAGAACTGCTAATGGAGCCAGTGGCTCAGGATAGCCACCCAAGAGACTGTGGGGAGGGCTATGTAATGCACTCTGGGGAAAAGGCCGTAGAGGTCAGGTTGGGTGGGAAGGATAAGATTCCCCAGCCTACAACAGATAACCAAAATCTGTACTCTGACACCCCAGGAAAGTTGCTACAAAAGGTGCTAGGGAAGCACAGAGCCCAGGTAGGCTATGTAATGGACTGTGGGGAGGGAAAGGAACTGGTTCTTAGCTACAGGGAACCAGGCCTCACACAGCAAGAGTGCCAGGGGCACCAAGAGAGTGCCAGGGGCACCAAGAGCCCGATAGGGGCAGCAAGCTTGCCAGCCTTGGCAAAGGAGCCGTGGGTGCAGTGTGGCACCATAGTAGAGGGTGAACCAAGTGGGGAGATACCCTGGATAACCAATGTCCAGAGGCCCACTGGAACAGACACCGCTCCAAAGGCCCAGTTAAACCTGGAGGACTGGGATAAGGGTACCAAGCAAAAGGCCATAGAAGAAGAGGGTCAGCTGAGGGCCCCAAAGCACAGCCTGGGTGGGAACAGCGTAGTTCTCCAGGCTGCAACACAGACAGACCAAGGGGAAGAAAACCAGGAGGGTCTGTCCAAAGATACAGATTTCCAGGAGCCAGAGCAAACAGAGCATCCAAGTCCGGACTCCATCAGGGACGCTGGAGTCAAGCGCAGACCGGTATGTACTTTACTGCAGTTATTGTGTTATTGGGCTACCAACAATAATGATTTTGCTGAGGGAAGTACTGGACTGCCCCCTTGCAATCCCATAGGCCCAGAGACTGTTTTAGAGACCCCAGCCCAGCTGTGGGGACTGGCTGGAGGGAAAGGGGTTGCTATGGGACAGGGGTTGTTTTATGGGGCTCCCAAAAATACGGTTTTGCCTCAGAAGAATGTATGGGTGCAACCCACTGTGTCCCCAGAGACTTCCATGCTGCTGCCAAAAACAGAGAGATGGGATCCTGGACTGTTTTGGGTGGGGGTGCAGGGCAAGAGCAATTTGCTCTATACAGTGGGAGCAAGGCCAAGGGCTGGGGGAGGTCTTTACTCTGCACCTTGGGACTGTGTGCGCACCGACATGAACTTGCCTAGCATGCAGCGGGCCGGGCCAAACCAGCAGATTCATGACTATCAGCGTAGCTGGGAAAATCTTGGATGTTCTCCGCCCGCTTGGGGAAGGATTGTCATGAATCAGCCAGTGGCCATTTTGGATTTGGTGTGAACTATGCTGGGGCCATTTTGTGACTGGCAGCGGTGGCCATTTTGGGCTGGGTGGTCTTCCACATGCTGTTGCCATGGGGAGGAACAAAAGGTTTGGGGCCCACTTGTTATGGATATATTGTTGTGTTGTGGTCTAGGGGATAAAGTATTATAAGTTTACCCCTTAGCATATCCCCATCCCTTCCATGTTTAGGCTCATTGTAATGGGTGTCATGTGAGGGAGCTGGTGGGATGTGTTGGTTCTATGTGTGTGAAACATTGTGTGTTGTCTTTGTAAATATGAATGTATGGTATTATATTAGTATGTCATTATATTGTAGAGGGGAAGCCATTGAATACAGCCACGCCTCCTTTGTTCCCAAAGGCCTGTTAATCCCATTAGCTAAGTATCCAGCATAGAACTAACAATGGGAAGCTCACAGCTGGAGAGCAGACAGGCAGGCACCCAGAAACAATGGGATGGCCTGAGGCTTCTCATGGGCACAAGAGAACCAACGTATGCTTTGCCCTGGAGAGTCAGAGTCCAAATGAATTAGTTGGCCTCGCCTAGTGGGCGGACCTGGGAGGGGACTATTGGTTCACACACAGTTCCCCTTCATGATTGGCCAGACGTCATTTGGGGCTGGCTAACGGTAGCCACTTCCCCCATTCTTGTGTGATGTGGTTAAATATGCTGTTCTAAAATAAAACATGGTTCATAATTTTCATCAAGACTTTGTGTGCAGGTGTATTATTGACCCAAGGGCATATGCTGGCAGAGGAGATCGTTTCTGACTTCCTTCCAGGGTTCCCAGCGCACACTACCTTAAGCTGGGACTTATGCTCTTGCATCCGCAAAGAAGGTCCATTGGTCTGAGTCACCCAAATCTTAGGTCTAAAACCTACAGGAGATAAGAGGACTAGGATCCTCTATACTCCATCATCATTGTAGGTTGTGACAGTCCACATATTAAAAAGATCAAGAGAGATCTAAAAAGGTTGAACTTGATGGACTAACTCTTTATTCATCCTCAAATACTATACTATTAATAATTAACTAATTAATTAATAACTGCATATTGCAGGTCAGAGGAGATCTTAAAAGATTGAACTTGATGGACTGAAAGTCTTTTTCCAACCTCAATTACTAAGGTCCTCATTCAATTTGAATTTCGGCAATTGAATAGGGCTCTATATAAGCACATAACATATTTTTTTGACATCATTTTTTAGTTATTGAAAACCTTGGTTTTGGATAGAAGTTCAGTAACTAAAAAGTTCTGTGAATTTTTTTTGTATGTGCTTATATAGAGCCCTATTCAATTGGGCAACTCGGAATTGAATGAGGCTCTATGTAACTAAATGTGGCTCCAACCAGCGTAATGCCGCTCACTACTGGTGTTCTGAATGCTAAGAATCGTGTCAAACAATCAGGTGTATGCGTTCCCCGTGCATTATATGTATTAATTTATTTATAGATTTCACCTTTATTAATCTCATATCACTATTGGTACTATAGATACTTTATATATATATATATATATATATATATATATATTTTTTTTTTTTTTGTGTGTGTGTGTGTGTTATCAAGGGAAAATGTATGAGTATATTTGGTATATCATGTGAGCTTAGTGATCTAATTAGATCTGCTTGTATATTTGCGTGCTAATATTACATATTGTATTACGCTTATCAATTTCCATGCCCCAGTTACCAATTAGTTGATATGTAGATTTACTATTATTATTATCCAGCCAAGAGCTGCTTATTAATACGGTGTTGTATTTGCACTTGCAAATTGTTTCCTTGATGGGCACTAGCACGCAAGCTGGATATCTGTCAGTTTCACTTTGTATTGCCAGTCAGGTGAAAGGATTCTTAGGAACCAGGACAGTGAGCGGCTTTACACTGGTAGGAGACACTTTTGGCACTTATAACACTTAAGATAGCACACTGAGCTGCAAGTGCTTCTTTTATATCAGCCTCACTGTAGTACAGTTATTTCTGTTAACTGGAATTAAAAGGCGGTTACACCATTGAGAAAGACCTCTAGGTCAAAACGCATTTAGTCAATAAATTAACGGCTATATAGCTGTGGGAGATCCTAGCAAGGGTTACTGTACCCTTAAAGGGAAATTACCTCACCATAAGTGCTCTTCCTGGTGTGAAAGAGCACACAATTATATGTTAAAATGATCTATCTTTTTTTTTTTTTTTTTTTTATTATACTAACAGCCTGAAAATGTAAGGTCTTCGGTCTATTTACAAACAAACGCCTGACTGCCCCATGATTAACAACATATGCTGATAGCGAGCAGTAGAAAATGCTGCACACAGATTTATAGCTGCTTTTCCTTGGGTTCAGGAATGCATTCAGCTACTGGTTAACTCCCAAGTCACATATTTAGCAGTTTGAAAAAGTCATTTATCTGCACAGATGTATTTGAGAAGGGTTAAATCACTCTGTTTCTGCTATCTGCAAACTAGACAACGATTTCTAAATAGGGGCAAACTTTGTAGGACTTTAAGAGAAAAGTTAAATGTGATTAGCTTTGTAAAATAATGCTATAAAATATTAATAAATGGTTTCTACAAGAGTCCCAGAATTAAATCTAATAAGCTGAGCATATATCCCCATTAATTATTTTGTTAAATTATACATTAGAAAGGGTCAGCAGAGTAAGACATCAGAGAGAAATGCTGAAAACTTATAGGAGTGGACAGAGTTTGCGTACGTGAGGTTTTAACGTCTTGAAGTGTCATACAACACTTGAAGTGGTTAGTTTTAAAATGCCTCTAAAAACTATTTTGAATGCATGGTTCCCTCACATTGCTGCTCTGCTGTCTGGGGCATCCCTCAATACAAGCAGATATATGACTATTAAAACATTTGGATCTTAAGGTGACATTGTCAGGATTCAAGTACTTTAAAACAAATTCAAAATCTTCGGAGGTGAGGTTAATTTAAGGATTTAATGAACAAAAAATAAACAAGATAGGCAAAGCTCAGTGTGTGTATAACTAAATCAAAAAGTCAATACTTTTTGATCAGTCCATATATTGAAAAAAACTGCAGAAGCCCAGACCAGAGCTGTAGCAGTCCACTAACAGACAGGCAGACAATGCAGCAGAAGAGACATGGAACAGACTGGAAACTATAGGCATTAACCAGTACCTTGCTGGAGTTTTAGAACTGGTAATGTGGTGTGATCTCAGCTAGATCTTAAAGGTTTTACTTTGTACAGAATGGCTAAGCCCCAGCACATGTCAGTGATTAGGGGACAGAGTTATGACACTCAGGAGCAGAACAGTCTTTCCTAAGCTTCCCTTGTGGCCTACTCAGGCCGAGTCACTACTGGCCGTGGATTGATAGGAGCAACCAGCAGGGCCTGAAAGAAAAGAAACTCCTGACACCCTTTTAGTAGAAGGTATGTTTTATGATTAGGTATATAGTTTTGAAAGATATTTCAGCAAAATGATGATATGTGTTTATAAAACTCTTACTTTCATTTATTACATAGATATATAAAAGCTAGTCAATGGATTATAGTGTGGAATAGACATTACAATTAGGTTTAATCAACTATGTAGTGCAGCACGTAGGGTAAGATTTATAGGTAAATATAAATATCTAATGATACAGTAATTGGTACTACCTTTGTACTACAAGTTTTTACATGGAAAATGTATTTCTCACGATTCATAAAAAAACAATACACTTAATGGGGAACCCTGTCTTAATGTTGATTTATTTAATATATGTGCTAAAAAAATAAATCTATTTACCTTCTCAAATTTTTTTGATTCTGAATAGAAAAATAGCTGTACAGATTAAGACCGATAGCATAATACAACTGCTTTCCAAAATGAGTCTTTATCCAAGATAAATAGAAAACAAAATCTAGAAAAAAAGGCAAAATATATATAAAAAAACTTATCCAATGTAAATTTAATTCCAGTGATCTATATACAAAGTACATACACTTCTAAAACAGTCACTTTGCAGCATTATCACAATAACTTAGCTTGACTTGGGATTTCAAATACAGTCCTTTATAAAAGGTTTCTAAAACAATGCTGAAAAGCGAGCAGCACCACAACTGCATGTTGCTTGGTTCATAGAACAAGATATTACTAGGCGTCAAATTCTTTACAATAAATTACACTTAACACAAACATTAAAAATACCGGAGGGCTACAATAAAAAGGTTTTATAAAAACTGCTATCACACTGCAGTTTCTCACAGTACTTTTCTGCAATGGTTTGTGCTTATATATCACTTTATACAATAAAAACAAAAAAGGTGTTCTACACAATAGTAATCTAGTGAACATTTGCCAAGTGGTTTTTCCAAGATCCATATTCTTTAATGGTTATTGCCGTCAGGAAGGTTAGCTTGAGGATCTCTTCTTAAACTTTGCGCTTTTTAGCGGATGATGGCTCCTCCTGTTCATCATCTGCAATTAAAGAGAAATATATTAATATATTTACCCACATATATGTTTTATCTTCAATAAATTCTGTTTTGTAGGTCACATGTTTTGATCATTCTTTAAAGAAAGTTTAAGAATAAACTAAGCAAAAATCCTTAAGTAGACAAAAATCCTACCGCTCTCTAACTATCTATGATGATGAGGGGAGGGGGGGTTTAATCAGGAATGAAATACTCCATTTAATATGTAAGCAGCAGTAGCCATCACTAGTGTAATACAATTATCTTGGTATCCTTTTTTTATAGCTAAAAACAGATGCATTGTGATTCTGTCTGTAAAAAAAGTATTACCTCTGATTAATGACCTCATAACATGCTTACCAGAAGCAGCGGAATCCTCCTGAGCTTCTTCATCTGGAAGGAACTTAACTTTGCTTGCTTGCTGAGGAGCATCATCTCCATTGTCTTGATATACATTGGACCATTTGATAGCCATGTCTAGTTCTGGCGGTGGAGCTTTCTTCTCCTCTGTCTGGTATGACTCAGGGGGAGGTACAGCATTGGTCTTCCATACTTTAAACTCTTTTGGAGGCTGTAAAAAAAAAAAAAAAAAAACCCAGTCAAGTTTGAATCTTTTTTTGGGGACTGTACAGACTACTTTCTGGTATTTAAAAAGATAAAAAGTATAAAGACACAGTTAAAAATTGGGGGCTATTCTGAAAATGATCAGGACTATGCCAGCATAAGAGAATAATATTAAAGAATAGGCTTCATGCAGGCCAGTAAACAGTTTAGTATCTCAAGAATGAAAACAACAACACCATATTTCTATAGATATTTATACTATTGCATTGTCACAAGTAGCTCTTTATTCATTGTCCTATGATACAAAGATTAGTGATACGACGGAAATAAGTTAGATTCAGCTAGACTAAGAATTGCCCATGCCCACCACCTTCCAGGGACTCGCAACAGATCTTCTTACAGTCCAATTCCCACCATAGTATTTGAGCAAGTGCTCAGACCGATCTAACTGGACTTGCAGTGTGTGGTATCACAATGTCTACATGCAACTAGAGCAGGGTTCTTCACAGTAAGGGTGGTTAAACTGTGGAATTTTCTACCAAAGGAGGTGACAGAGGATTTGATAGATAACTTTAAAAGGGGTTGGACATATTTTTGAATAAAAAAGTGCATTAAGGGTTATCCTGGACATCTAGAGGCAGAGTATTGATCCAGGAAGTTATCAGGCTGCCAGTATCTGAAAGCAGGAAGGAATTTTATTGTTGCCCTCCATCTGAGACAATTGGCAATATTTCAATGTTTTTTTTTCTGTTTGCCTTCTGCTAGATCAATTAACAATTGATTAAGAATAAATCCACATATAAGGATGAGAGGAGATCTAAAAAGGTTGAACTTTATGAACTAAGTTTTTTTTTTTTTTTAAACCTTGATGATGTAACCATGTACAATAATAACTAAATAACTAGTAAAAATTATTCCATTTAACCAATATATATCTAATCTAGTAACAAACAGCTCCTGAAAAATTAGGAGTAGGAAAGGAGATCAGATCAGAATGGGGCACAGGGAGGGGGTGTAGGGTAGGAGATCAAAATGGGGACAAACACGCAAGGTCCATGATCTTGTAGAAAGTGGGGTGAATTATTGTTTTGTTACCTCCTAGTTGTTTTAATGCCTTTCCTATATATTCTTCCACATGCCATATAAACACATTATATTAAATAAGGTATTAAAGCTCTGGAATTTTACATAAGCTTCAATAGGTGGACAAAATGACATTGGAGAATTAAGTTCTGATCCAGTCTTAGGTTATTTAGTCAAGACATTTCAATAATTTCTTATATTTGCAGTGTTAAAAACAAACAAAAAAAACCATTATCAACAAAGAAAATGTTTTTGATCTCTACGCTGGTCAAAAGAAATTCAGGATGGTAGCAAGAAGGTCACGGAGCCGCTGCGTTAAAAAGTGGAAAAAAACTGCAACAACATTGTGGATCTCAATTTTGGATGAATAACTCAAGATAACACACTCTATGTAAAAGTAATTTGTTACACTTCCTCTCTATTTATTCACTAGTCTGTTTACGAATGATGAAACATACTGCTTATTATTGACGAGTTGCTTTAGTGTTAATTTTCTTAATATAACAATGTTTATTTTACCATACAAAAACAACATTAACAATATATAAACGTGCACTTTTAAATACATAACAATTTTTTAAATTATAGAAGCCCTTTCACGAGAAACATAGTAGAACAAGTGTTCATAATTTACTAAATATTAGAACTAACTACTTAAATGTTTCTCCCAAAGTGTAAAAATGCTAAGGCCTGAAACTCAGTTTGACATGGGTACTATAGTATAAGAGCAGGTATAATGGACTTTTGTGATACCACTGATACAATCTTGATCTAAACGAGAATGACTTTACTGATTATTATTATTATTATTATTGTTTGCTACATTTTAAAATGTAACTCAGTGACAAACTGTGTGTGCATCTATATATTTGTACACTACATAAAACCTAAAAATACATAAATTAAAGTTAGCACTCAATAGGCAAATGCCTGACTATGGTGCTGCTATTTCAACAACTAAAAAAGACTGATTTGTCTTAACTTTACTAAATATACCTATATTTACACAAACGTAAATATATGCCTAGAATTTTTTTAAAATAGACCCGTTATGCAGACACAGACTCTGTAGTACTTGCTGTGCTGTGTCTCATACTAATCAATCAGTGACCATCTCTCTGCAACATACTACTGAAACGTTGCCCCTGATAAGCTAGGACACTACACATCCACCACTACAGAGTCCGTTTCTGCATAACACGATTTGTTGGATTCTAGTTCCTAAAACAGTGCTTACAAGTGCTTCTTAATGAAGTACATAAATTAGATAGATATTTTATATTCCTTGTAAAACAAAGTAGTAAGAAACTTTCCATATCCCTTGAAGGATGACTTTGAAAAACAACTATATGTTTTAGATGTTGAATGATGAATTGGTGTCTTGCGGCAGGAGGTAAGAGTATACTCATACAGCTCATTTGACCTTTAAGAAGAGGATTATCTGATTAAACAAACTCCTGCAGTTCTGTAAGTCTGTAGGGACAGATGTGAGCACTCTAAGTATCTTAACCTGAGCCATTAGTCACCACACTCATCCAGACATCAATTAGCATTAATGCTTCACCACTTGGCACTCAGAATGGTGTTTTTACACATCTCCAGAATGGGGCTGTTACACAACTATACATTAACATTCAACTTCAAAACAAGTTTGCAAAAATAGTATTACTGTTAAAGTAATATTTCTGATATTACATTTATTTATGTACATGCAGGATCTAAAAACCTACACAAGTTTAACCCCCCTAAAGCAATAGTGACTAGCCTTTGGAATGTAACCTCTCAGGAGCAGGGGATTCTCCTTTTGTATTAATATTTATCATAGTATTTTTATGTGTCACACGCCCATTGTATATTCAAGTATTTTCCCATTGTATAGCTCTTCGTTAATAAATATTATCAGTATTATTATTATTATTATTATTATTATTAATAATAATAATAATAGTACACTGCTGAGAACATAGGTGAAGCTGATTTGATCATCCATTTAAAAATGTTATGTACATAGTACTAGACTGATATTGAACACTTCTGGGTTTTGAGCTTTCCAGGAGAAAAGCTATACAGCAGGGCTAGGTACACAAAACCACATTGAATTAGAGATTATGTTAGCTTAGTTACAGGGCCAGACATTATTACCCTTATGCCACCACATAAATCATGTTTGCTTTGCCTTTCATATTGTGAATAATCTGTAATACTTGCAAAGAGACTATCATATTGCTTCATATTTCTTACTTGCTCCTCTGTTGCACCCCTAATGAGCATTAAATCAACCTGTTGTAGAAGGCGTGCGTCGACGGTCTTCTATTAGAAGAATGAAGCGGTCTGCAAAATGATTTGTTTGAGAAGCATCATGTTGATATAACTAGTTAATCTGTCCATATCTATATGGTATAGCCAATCTGTGCATGCATGACTGCTCAATAACCAACTCCAATCAACATGCTTCAAAAACAGTGTTTCATTAAAAGGCATTTGCTTATAATTCCAAAATTAAATTCCTTGGGAAGCAATAACAGCTCGCATATTGCTTAGAAGACCACTACACACCAAGGGCCTCATTCAAATGCTATTTGGCCAATTGAATAGGGCTCTATATAAGCACAAAGCATATTTTTTACAGAAGTTTTTAGTTAGTGAAGTCCTTGCTTTTGGATAGAAGTTAACTATCTAAAAACGTATGTAAAAAAATTGCTCTGTGCTTATATAGAGCCCTATTCAATTGGCCAAATCACATTTGAATGAGGCCCTGAGTGTGCCAATCCATACATGGATCAACTCTTAGCATATGAAAGCTTCAACTTTGTGGGCAAAGCAATATTAACTACATGGATACAATGACTTTCACAATTCAATTAATAAATAAAAAAATGTATTCAAGAGTTTGACCAATATACCTTGACAAATTCATTAAAGGGCCTTTTACCGCACCATAAGTGCTCTTCATGGTGTGAAAGAGCACACTATTTTATGTTAATATTATCTATTTTCTTTAATTACACTTAGAACAGTTAAAAACTAAACTTTTAGGTTGGTTTACAATTCCATGATCATCTACCGGCAACAGGCTGTGGGCCGTTGTAGCTCCAGTGCAGAGAACGATTTATATGTTTTTCTAGGCATTCAGGAATCTGACAGCCCAGCAGTAAACTCACAAATAACTTATTTAACAGATTCTAACACTCCTTTCTGTAACCAAATTAATTTACAAAGGGTTAACTGTAGTTTTCCTCTGCTCTGGAGCTTGCTGTCAGTCTGTCTGGAAGTTTGCCAGTGACACACGTAAACACGGATTTAATCAATAGATATCTTACTGAAAAAAAAGAACGGATTTCAAAAATTCAAAAAGTTTTTAAACATGCTGTTAATAGATCTGTACTTTGGTGAGCTCCACATTGTACTGAATTAAGAGGCCCCTTAACAAGAAGCCAAAGACTTTTCAAGCGTCACACAATGGTGTATGTATATAGATTAAGAAAAGTTTGGTGCCAAAAGTACGCTTTAGGAGTAGAAGTTCCCTGGTTGCTGAGATAAGTCCAAATCCTGTTTTAACATGGTCTCCAGAAATAAAACGGTCCCTTTAATTACAAAATGAGCTCATTTTACTTAAATCAAAGATTTTTTTCTATCACAAAATATTATTTGTGTAAAAAAAAAAATGCAAGTGGATACCGCTCTACATAAATATAATTGTGGTAACAGAAATTACAATTCAGAAAATGCGTGTGTGTGTATATATATATATATATATATATATATATATATATATTTATTTATTTTTATTTTATTTATTATACACACAGAGAAAGGAATAATCAGAGTATTGCAGTATAATATACACAGATACAACTCTTAATCACATCAAAAGCAATTCTGGTTTATTGGTCAGTATATATATATATATATATATATATATATATATATATATATATATATATATATATATATATATATATATATATATATATTTAAATAATATATTATATCTCATACTATTATGTGTATTAATATTGGATCACCTATCCCACCCTGCTCTCACCTCCTCCGGGGCCCTCAGCACCCTGCTGTCCCAGTCTATGTGTTTGTTCAGCGGGTTGTACAGGAATGCTGGGCGAGATACGCTCTGGAACAACTCGTCCGGCCTCGGCAGCTTCTTGGCCTCGGGGGGCAGAGGCCTCTTCGCTGCCTGAGTCTTGGGAGGCTCATCCCGCTCCTCGTCGCTGCTGTCCGAGCTGGAGCTGCTCCCATAGGCAGCAAAGTAACTAAGCGGATCCTTCTCCTCAGCGGCCATGTCTGTTCAGCAAGCAAAGAGAGTGCAACAGCTAAACAATCCGCCCGGAAACTGCGAGACGGGAAGAAAGGTTCCGGCGAAGGCACGTGACCGCTAAATTACCTGTAATCAGAAAGCTATTACTCCACAGTAATCAAACATATTTAACAATAAGTGGTCTACCGTGGAGAAATGTCTTAATTAGACATATTAAGAGGTTTCTCTTTATCATACTCTGAACTGATCTGATTAATAGTTTCAGTAATACAGGGAATCTCTTGTACATTGACAAGACTGATTTAAAATGTCTTAAAATGTCACAGAAAAGGTCCCAATAAATATAGGAATGAAAGGGTCTATCCTGTTATGTGCAAGGCACGGGAAGCCCCCTGGTGCCGGGTGTGCTTCCTTAACCCCTAACCCCCTATACCCCTTGCCAGCCCTAACCCTAAACCCCTACACCAGTTACCAACCCTAACCCTAAACCTACCCCCCTAATCCTACGCCTAAGCCCCTAACTCCCTACACCCGTGCCGGACCTAACCCTAACCCCCTACACCACTTACTGGCCCTAAACCTAACCCCCTAACCTAAGCCCCTAACCCCTTACACCCCTTGCCGGCTATAACCCTTACCTCCTAACCCTCTTAGCCGAACCCTATCCCCCTAAAAGTAACTTCCTAAACCTAAGCCCCTACACCACTTACTGTCCCTAACCCCCTAAACCTAACCAAAAAACCCCTAAACACTCACCGGCCACTTAGAGACAGCTACACCGGGACGTCGGCGGCGCGCTTCCCATAATTTAATTTGGTTGTCAATAAAAAAAAAAAATAAGTAACTGTAACGTAATATAGAATAGCCATCATTTGAGGTAATAGCATTATCAACAGTAATTAAATAAGATTATGAGATATTAAGGAATATAAGCATGCCCAGTAAACACATTTATACCTTATAAAGGGAATCATTCTATTTATATAAAATTCAACTGGATGCACAGATCTATTTATCCAGTTGAATTTAATGTAATTGATCACATATTGTACCGTTAGATGAATTTTAAACAAAAAGGCCAATAAATTATAAGTTTAAAACCATTAAATTTAATTATTAAATGTTTTCTTCTATTGGGCATGCTTATCATCTTTATAACCCAGTACTGACTAATTGCCCATTACCTCAGAGGGCGATATCAGTAACTGTAACTTCTATATCAACATTAAGACACTTCCACATAAAACATTTTTATTATTATTACCAGTTGCAGTTATATATCAGACTCTCGTTTAACCGGAACTCAAACAACCAGAACTCTCAAGCAATTAGAAAAAAAAAAACAAATGCCAGGAGCCAGGTTGTCATGCCACAAAATGCTTATAGGCACCTAGATTGCATCCACTGGGCCTCATTCTATTATCGGCCGTAGGAGATGCGGGGCCGCAAGGACCGGCCGCAGGCTATTTGCCTATTCTATTCCCTTCTGGCCGGGGGCTCCGGCAGGCTTGCGGCCGGCGCCTTGTTATCCCTTGCGGCCGCACGCGCCGGAGGAAAGCCTTTGATCTTAAACGGCCGCAAGAGTTTCGGCCGCAAGAAAATCCCGGTTGCTATTCAATTGCTCCGGGAACCCTCTCTGCAAGGCTAAAACCGAGCCGCAGCTTACTTGCAGCAAAAAGGTCCCGCAGGCACACAAATAAGCACATAATAAAGCCATAATAAAGCCATCCTGCACTCTGATGAGACGATAAAGTGATTGTAGGTGTTAGCATTCATAGCACAACATTCCCCTACACTCAAACCCGTAAATAATTTTTATTTTAATTTATGTCAAATATCCGTGGACAAAGTCCCGAGGGCTTGGAGCACCTCAGACCCGCCCACGCTGCGGCCGGAAAATAAACAGTTAATGAAATCTCGGATTTGGGCTAATGTGCAAGCTTGAGAGGGGGTTGCTATTAATCCTCATGTCCCCCATTATGATCCCTAGCATTTACAGAGCTTTACAGTGCCGTCTTGAATTTATATTTGCTTTTAACGTTTTCAGACCTTACGGCCGGTTGCAAGATATGCGGCCGGCCGTAAGGGGATATCCTTGCGGCGCCGTCTATTTGAATTGCAAGGTAACGGGAGCCCGCAAGGAATCGCAGCTTTGCGGCCGTTTTACGGCCGATAATAGAATGAGGGCCACTGTATTTAGTTTAATTTGTATTTTACCTATAAGCAGACAGGCATGAGTGACTGAGCCAGTGCAGTGTTGGCGTTACATTCCCCGGGGTCAGCACCGCACCCTCCAGCCCAACGTACCTGTGTGTAAGTGAGGAGTGAAAGCTGCTGCTGCTAGAACAGCCCTCACTGACAAATATACTCAGCAGAGCATCCTATATGCAGCTTATCTAGGCCTCTTTTAATAGTGACTATCAAGCAACCGGAAACTGCATTTATCCAGCAACTACGATTCCTCGTGGGTGCCGGATAACGGGGAGTCTACTATATATATATTCATTCTAGCAAAGGAGTCTCACTGCCCATGGATGACCAAAATATTAAGAGGTAATAATCTGGCCAATAATTCTTTGGTGTGGAGTGGTAATTCTACTGTGGATATTTTGCATTAACTCCCGAGTTCTTGTAAGATACAAAATACAATTTGCAACCTGTTTGTGCAAATGAACGTAGGAAATATGTATTTCCCTCTGATTTATTTTAAAATGAACTCTGAGATGTAGTATACTGTCTGTATTTCTGCATATGATTCGTGATGAAGGGGTTTAACCTCAATGATGCTGTGAGCTGTACCATGTAGGGTCACCCAAGATGGGCAGGTCATAACAGGGAGATCAGACAAATTGTTGTCCACTGGAAAAGGAACTGGCAACCCACTCCAGTACCTTTGCTAAGAAAACTATATGGATAAGCACAACCAGAAACACAGATAGATGTGACTGGGTGCTGCGGACCATATGGTCACAGAGAGTTGGACATAACTGAAGGACTGAACAAAAACAAACCACACTACTTTACTGTACCCTTATAAATAACATCATGGACAATGTTTTGTAAATTAAGAATATTATTAATATCTGGAAAAGAAACCTTGCTGTTCATCAAAGACCCAAATATAATAAGCCTATTTTATGAATGAAGAAATGATGATTGTGCAGGGGAATTGAAAACATGGCTTTGCATTTGACGAGCATCACCCTTTAGTAAATCGGACCACTTTATTTTATAAATGTGTAATTTATCATCTCAGACTGGGACACAAGCTTTTGTCTGACTGTTTAGCATTGTCTCCCAGACAGAGCTGCTCCCACCCTCTTGATGATCTCACTAAAGACTTGGAAGCTGAAGTTTGAAAATCATTATAATAGTGTGTAGTATGAGTAACGCCTGCATGATGCCTACTGCGCAGGGGCTACTCATATCTACTATACGGCGCAACGCAGGAATCCTGCAGCTATGCAGTTTGCTATGTGCAGAACCGTGCTAATGCGCATGCGCGGAGCTGGGGAAGGCGAGAATGACAGAGAGTAGGAAGGGGAGAGAGAGGAAGCGAAAGGGGAAGAGGTAGACAGAGGGAGTGGGCAGAGCGGGAGTGAGAGGGGAGAGGAATGAAGAGGGAGAGGGGAGGAGGAGGGAGACAGAGAGAAAGAGGGAGGGAGACAGAGAGGGGGAGATGGAGGGGGACAGGGAGAGAAAGGCAGGGGGAGAGAGGGAAGGGGGAGGCAGAGAGGGGATACACAGAGAGAGGGAGAACAGAGAGAGACAGCACTATGAGAGACAAAACAGACAGTTGAAGAAACCATATGATACCGTCATTTATGACGGGCAAGTTACCAGTAGTTTAATATTGAACATTGTAATCATTGAATATAAATGTTATCAATGATCAAAGCCTCAGTAAATTTAAATAGTATGCATACTTGTGTGTGAAACATTGGTTATCTAAAGACAAGTTCATTTACTTTTATTCTGCAGATGCAATCAATATTTTTTCCTGTTAATCACAGCAAGGGCAAGAGCAACAGCTATTAAGTGATTTCTATGAAGAATCTGGGGGAGAATTGCTCAGGTATCACATAGGCTGCAATGGCAATTTTCCTTTTAGTAAAAGTGAGCACAGAGACACACATTACTGTCCCCTAAATGTTTCCTGCATCCCAATTTGTCCAGTGGCCCTTTGCTTACAGAATAGTAACTCCTATTGGTATACATAAAAGTTCAGATGCTAACAAGTGGACTCGACTATTTCCATCTTCATTACTGATTTTTATTTCCATTAGAAAGGTCTTATATAGCGTTTCACTGCATTGAAAAACTACTGTACATTTGTATTTAGATGTTAATAAAAATATTTCAAGGCCTAAACTTCCTTATGTATGCCTATGTACCAGCCTCACTGATCACCCAATGGATCTGCATGTTATCTAGAACTGACAAGTGGAGAGCATTAGCACATGATGTACTCTCAACAGGTTCCCTGGTGATCCAGTGGTTATGATTTGGTGCTTTCACCTGTGTGACCTGGATTTGATTCCAATCAGGGAACCAACAGGTTACACCACCCTGAAGCCAAGAAGGTTTGGGTCTGGTCATTACTTGGACGTGAGCAGTCCACAAAGAGATAATGGTAGATAGTGAAGAATAATATATGGCTTTACTAACTTGGATAGACAACAAAACATATGTACATCAGGTTATAAACATAACCAGTACTTGCAGCATCAAGCAGTATTCTATAACTGTCAAATATCTAAAAGACACAGAGATTACATATCCCTTCCCAGCTGTCACATAACCCCTTATTGACTGGACACAATTACACATACAGTAAACATAACATTAACGTTACATATTGTGTAATACATGCGGATGTATTTCCCAACATCGATACCACCTAGGAATACCAGGAGCTGTATGAAGTGGTCCACTGGAGAAGGAACTGGTAACTCAGTCCAGTATCTCTGCATGAAAACCAAGTGGATCTGCATTACAATGAACATAAATATGTGCCTGGTGTGTTGTGCTCCGTGTGGTCACCAAGATACTCAACCTTACATCCTGTTGCCTAAATCACTATACAAATGTGCTATTGCTGCAAACCTCTCAAAAGTTGTAATACTTATTTGTAGTATTCATAGATAATTATATAGATGTATTATTTATAGATAACAGGAGGAAGGGGTATCACTGACAAGTTATATTGTGAGGGTGTGCTTGTAGGTATTTTTGTCTGAGCTGAAAAGCTCGCAATACTTCCTTATAATATTGTGGAATTGCAGTTTTGCATCACTGTTTGGACCTAACACTGAATGCTGTTTTGGGAGTAAAAATATTAGTTCTCCACATAGCTCCATATCTACTCTAGCCATGGCCGGATTACACATTAGGCCAACTAGGCAGCTGCCTAGGAGTGCATCCATGTGAGGTGCGCCCCTTTTTAAAAAAAAAAGGTTCCTGACTTTAAAAAAATGAAATGCTGCAGTTCATTGACTGGCTGCTACGGGGTAACCACCTAGAGCAAGACAGTTACAGCAGGAAAGGGAACTTACACTTACAGAAAAGGCAAAAATGGGTCAGTGCATACCTGGCGTACTCACTTGCAGAGGCTCCCTCACTTCACTGCCTAGGGGCTCCAAAAAGGTAGATCTGGCTCACAGCAGTACATAATTAGCTTGTCAGAAGGAGGTATTTACATTTTTGCAATGATAGACTTCAGTGGGAATAAGAGTTTTACTCTAACATCTGAATCACTTGCTTTTCACCCAAAAAACAATAACATTTAGACAAATATAACATTTCTCTGGACCCTACATGAATATTAACAATAGAAAAAAATGTCTAAATTTAACATTACAAATATGTATTGTTGGACTTACATATTTTTTATTAAACCATTAACAAATACTATAATATGATGGACAATACAAAGATATAAAGGAACCAAAATATGTTTAATGCAATGACATCATATTACACAAAACAATGTTAAAATTCATTCAAACAAAAATTAATTTTTTCCTTGCATATATATCAAGAAGCTAGAATCCAAATAATCTTAATGCCTTTCCAGACAAAAATTATTTTAAAAATATCTTATATATATATATATATATTCTCTTATTTTTTCTTGTTTTGCCAATGTATTTTTACTGCTGAAAATCCAACCTCCTGTATGTTTTGCAAAAATGATTCTGTACAATAAACATAAGCATCTTAAACAATAATATCAAAGTACTTCTGTAATTTAGGAATGACAACATACGTTTGTGAAACATGTAATAAAACATTGGCAGCTGTCGAAGGCATGAGCGTGAAATTTTATTTAGAGAAAATCTTTCTTAAACCCCCTTTAGCTGGCATGCTTGTTATACTTCACATTCAGTGGGGAAATCAGGATTTGCAGTTCATAATGCAGCTCTCTGCATTTGAGCATGCAAGGACATCCATGAGGAACTCTGCGTATAAACGAAACGCGTTGGTTACGCTGGAACTCTTTAAAAACTCTCCAAAAAAACCTAGCTGCAGTTGTTCATTTAGGAATAGCACATTTGTTTTTTAAATATAATTATGTATGTACATTATATTTATATTCTGATCAGCACCTCTGAGGACATAATAATAAATAGCTTTTAGAGTCATTGTAATGTACAACTCCAGAAGGAACAGACTGAAGCTGTACAGATTTCTAAGGAGTACACTGTTTTTAATGTTTTTTTATTATATAAATGCAATATATAATTTTAATGTCATTATTAAATTCTTTTAAAGAAAATTTACATTATTTTAGTCATTTTGGGTGCTCTCTTAACAATAAGATCACAACACTGCTGAACAGAAGTACACATCAGGCTCCAAACCAGAGGACAGTGTAAAGACACCAAGAAGACTCTAGACACCAATAGATTTGGTAAAAAACAAGATTTTCTCTATAAATGCTTTTAAGCTCATAAATATCTACTGTAGTTAGTTTGTTACATATTTCACAAACGTGTGAAGTATTTTCCAAATTGCAGCCGTCCATTAATTTTACAAGAAAACAAGATAGCCTGCATGTGTATATCATTTACAATTTGTCTGCTCTGTTGAGAAAATTACCTAAAAAAATAAAACCCTTTTAAGAACTTATTTTTGAGAACTTTTTTTTAAAGGGACACGCTCATCCCAACCGGAAATTTATTTAATCTTTAATAACATTTAAAACTGTCTCTATCATCCAGTTTTGCCTACAGTAAATCATTGCAGAGATACACAGCATTATTTATGCAGCTCTTGTATGTTAATGTGTGGCTCAATATGCTAGTTAGTGGCTTAGAGGGGAGGGGGTCTAACTACATGTCAACAATGAGCGACATTGTTTTGCACATCACAGAGACAGACAAGAAGACTGTGATTGCAATTAGCACATCAAACAGATAATAGGCTTCTGTGAGCTCTGCATAAAAATGCAGCTTAAACAATACTGAATTGTCATGCTTAGGGGAACACCATCATTCTAAAAGCAAGTTGGTTTCATCTTGAATATAATAAAAAAATCTACATAGTGTATTCAGCATTGTATGTGCTGGCTGTTTTGTTTATGGTAATGTGAGCCTGAATATGCTAATTTGAGGCTCAGAGAGCTTGATAATAGTGGGGGAGGGTATCTGATGATAACCTTAGTTGGCATTGTTTTCACCGTAGGAACTTACAAACAAAGTGTAATCGTAACAACTACATTAAAGCAGCTACTTAGTACTTGGTAGATGCTCATGTCTACGAGAATGCAGCAGAAACAATGCTGATTATCTCAATAGTTATTAGAGCAGGGGCCCCCTAGAAACCAATGACAAGTACAATGTATAGCTGATTGTTTGTGTTCTTTAAATATAATGTAAGAAAACAACAACTTACTAAGCCGTAAGATTATCAACTAAATATACCTCTTTCCGAAGTAGAGTGGACTATTTTAGCACTGTGTGTTTTGTCTAAAGTGGTTTCACTTGGGACTTCATTCATAAATTATTCCGACTGATAAAGAGAGGTCAGACCGCTTGAAAGCTCATCAACATATATATGGCGTTTGTCTCTACCATGTTGTGGTGAAGGGGCTTGTGTATGAAGCTGTGTGCTATAACATATAGGGTCACCTAAGATGGACAGGTCATAGCAGAGAGTTCAGACAAATCACAGTGCACTGGAGGAGGAACTGGCAACTCACTCCAGTATCTTTGCCGAAATAACCTTATGTATAAGCACAACCAGAGACATAACAATTGCGCCTGGCGTGCTACAGTCCATAAGGTCACCGAGAGTCGGACACGCTGAACAACTAAACAACAACAAAGGTCCACACCAGATAACAAACAACTTTAGTGAAAAAAATCAAGGTCTTCCTCAGTAAATCACAATTCCAAATAGCATTTGATATAGTAAAGGCAGTGTTATTTCATTTAAAAAAATCATTTTATACAATTATAGAGTAAAATTCTTCAATAAAAAAAAGTATAATATAGAAATATAACTTAAGTGGTCCTGTGTTTTTCACATGTTTACTTAGTGATGAATACAGTATGGTCTGGTCCTAATGCTGCGTTTGTGAACCACTATAATGCAATGTTTAAAACATAATCTTTTGCAGAACTAAAATTAATAATGGGTAAACTGTTTTAAGAAAGTGGAAAAATAATATAGCATTTTAGTTTATTTAACCTAATATATTCAGACTGAATGAAGCAAAAACATCCACCCATCACTGGGTATGTGTGAATTATAATTGCTTGTTCAATAAAACTAAAAGAAATATTGTTAGTTTACAAGGAGCCATCTGCTAAAAAAGCAATGTATGAGCAAAATAAAAATATCCCATCATTAAGTTTAGTTCTTTGAAAGGGCACACTAAATCTGGTAATACTGTACAGTGTTCCTTTAACATTTTACGTTTTACTTTAACAAATGTGTATTTCCGGGACGTCTTCCCTTTGTAAGAGATCCTCTTTAACCTCGGAATGTGTCGTTTCGGACTGGATTGGCTTCTATTGATTCAACATTCATGCAAAATGACATATATAATAGATTTGCTTAGATTGTAAGCTCCTACGAGAGCAGAACCTTCATCACCTTCTGTAGCAGTATTTGTACTGTTGTCATGTGTCGTATTCACTGGATCCCCTGCACCCCTTTACTTCACTAAGGAATATGTTGGAGCTTTCTAAATAAAAGATAATAATTATCTTGTCAATACATATTTGTAATGGATTGCTGTACCGATACCATGAAATGGAACTGTCATCACATTATCATTCTTGGCCAACAAGATGAATTCTGGAACTTTCTAAGAAGTATAAAGAGAGTTGGACCTCAATGGTAGAAATTGATTGTCGATTGGTGAACTTGAACCGATTTCCTCTGGTTCACATGGGAGGTCAGCTGGAAGAGCAGGGGCCCCCGGCTCTCCTGGCCTTGGAAGTTTATTAGAGGACAGCGCGCTATGTCTACTGCTCCTTGACATTCCGACATCTATAACAGGTAGATTCATTAGGGTCATCGAAGATTTGAAATAACCAGGTAGACTGGACTCTCCTTCTGGGTGAAAAAGGACCGTGGTTTGCTCCTCAGATAAACAATGCTTGTCTTCAATGGATAACTCTCCCAATAATCCATTTGATGAGGGCTCATAAGTGCTTAGACTGGAACCTATAACAGAAAATAGAATTTATTTTGAGGTATTATTAAAAGTACTGGCTTGGTAATTCAAGATAATTATTAAATGTAGCTGAAGAGCTAAACAAGTTCACCCCTGTGTGATTAATAGGTTCCACTAAGTATTCAGTATTACCGGTAAGTATTCAGTCTTTAATATCACTTAATCCTATTAGATATGGTCATTGTAGGGTTACTTTGTAATCTCTAATCTACTATGCTTACCATCATTTAATCCCACTTAAATTGGTCATTGTAGGGTTACATTTGCTTAAAACCAGTATTTAATGAACGAATCAATGTAAAGTTTAAAATTTACATTTAAACTTTAGATTTCCAGTCTCTAACAGAGCTGTTATTCTCCACCCCATATCTGGAGTCCAAAAGGTAGAAAAGGATATGCTCAAAATCAGTGCCGGATCTACCTTTTTGGAGCCACTAGGCAGTGAGTTGGAGGAGCCCCTGTGAGTGAGTATGCAACATATACACAGACCCATTTTTGCCTTTCATTAGCGTGTAAGTTCCTTTTCCTGTTGTATCTCTCTTGTTCTAGGTGGTTACCCCCTAGTAGCCAATCTATCTACTATAGCATTTCTTTTTTATAAGCCAAGAACCATTTATGTAGCATTATTGTATTGCATTTATATTTCTACTTACATTAGAAGTGGTTGATACCTTTGTAATTTGACAGTATTCATTGGTGTAGGAACTGGGGTGGACGAGGGGGACAAATCTCCCCCAGATTTTTCAATGCAAGCAGAGAAGCAGTTGTGTTATATTTTTATACTATATGCCGTATCCCCCCCCCCCCCCCCCCCCCAGATTTTCTTTGGCTCCTACACCCTTATCCACTGTACTGCTTCAAAAATTCTGGAGCTTTATTAATAATAAGAACATGTAGACCCCATTTAACACTGATTCGATCCAATGCTGATTTTGCCTGACACATCCCCCATTAGCTATAATAGTTTTTGCCAGACACATCCCTGATTAAAACTGATTTGATGCTTGTGTATCATTCCAAAACACCAAGAACCATGAAAGGTATTTTAAAATCAAGTTTACCTGTGATTTACCCTATGTTTAAATTAACCCCATTTATTATTATTTATTATTATTATCGTTTATTTGTAACGCGTCAACATATTCCGTAGCGCTATACATAAGTTAAGTTACAGGCAATCACAAGTTAAAGATTCACACATTGCAATGAATGGATGGCCCTGTCTTTGAGCTTGGAATCCGGTGTCCATAGCGCTTTCCCTAAAGCACCATGAAGGATTGAAACTCGCAGACTTACAATCTAAAGGTTAAAGTTTGTATGTGGTACAGTAGGGAGAGAGTAATGCTGAGCATGTTAGGGAGGAAGGTTATAGGCTTCTTTACAGAGGTGCGTTTTTATTGAAGTTTTGAAGGATTTAAGGCAGGAAGATAGTCTGGTGAAGCGAGGCAAGGAGTTCCAGAGAATAGGGGCAGCGCGAGAAAAGTCCTGGGGGCGGGAGTGAGAGGAGGTGACAAGAGAAATAAGAAGGTCGTGTGGGGGTGTATCTGGAGATGAGAACAGAGATGTATGGGGGTGCACTTTTGTTGAGGGCCTTATAAGTCAGGGTCAAGGTTTTAAATTGTATTCTGGAGGCTAAGGGAAACCAGTGGAGTAATTGACAAAGAGGAGCTGCCGACACTGAATGATGTGTACAGAAGATAAGTCTGGCGGAGGCATTCATTATGGATTGAACTGGGGAGAGGAGAGTGGTGGGCAGGCCAACAAGGAGCGAGTTGCAATAGTTGTGACGAGAAATAATGAGAGAGTGTATTAGAATCTTAGTAGTGTCTTGTGTAAGGTAATGGAGTATTTGGGCTATGTTTTTTTGACGGAGAAGGCAAGATTTAGTTAGAGACTGTATGTGAAGGATTGAAGGATGAAAGAGAGAGCAGGGTCCAGTAGAAATCCGAAACAACGGGCTTGGGAGGTGAAAGTGATGATGGCATTGTTGACAGTGAGAGAGATGTGAGGATTTGAAGCTGTAGTAGAGGGTGGGAAGATTAAGAGTTCAGTCTTAGACATGTTGAGTTTTAGGTGGTGGGCGGACATCCAAGAGGATATACTAGAAAGGCAGTCGGAGACGTGTGCTAGAAGAGAGGGGGATAGATCTGGTGCTGAAAGGTATGGTCTCTGCATAGAGATGGTACTGAAACCCAAAATAGTTTATTAGGATACCAAGTGAGGATGTGAAGATGGAGAAGAGGAGGTGGCCTAGGACTGATCCTTGGGGAACACCGATAGATAGGGGGTGAGGAGAAGAAGAGGTGCCGGAGAAGGTGAAGCTAAATGATCGTTCTTGGATGTGTGATGAGAACCACGAGAGAGCAGTGTCTCATATGCAGAGGGAGGAGAGAATGTGGAGTAGAAGCGGATGGTCCACTGTGTCAAAGGCGGCAGAGAGATTCAGAAGAAGCAAAATGGAAAAGTAGCCTTTAGACTTGGCGGTGAGCAGGTGACTTTTATGAGGGCTGTCTCAGTGGAGTGTTGGGGCCGAAAGCCGTATTGGAAGGTGTCCAGAAGAGAGTTAGAGAAGATGAAATTGGTAAGGCATTTAACACTGTTTCGTTTAGCACTTTGTCTAGGAACGTATCTACAGCGTTAAAACGGGATATGCCTGTAATAATAATAATGTTTTCAAATAATTTGTTTAAAATACTTAAGATTTATCGGCAGTTAGCTAACACTTCCTCTCAATGTATAATAGCAACACAATGCAATTATTTTTTATTTCTGAGTGTACTTTTACATTTTGCAATAAATGGGGAATTTGTGTTATTTTCTAAGTAAGCTGAAATGGTTAGGTTGATACGAAAATGGACAGATTGGTTGAACCTCTTGGTTCTACAGATTGGTTGAGCCTCCGGGTTTTTATCTACTATCAAAATGTTTCTTATATATTTTTCATATGGAAGTCTTGTTCTTTGGAAAAGCAACTTCAGTTGACAAACATAAGTACTACCTCTATATGACTCCTGCTTCTTGTTTCTGGCCCGTAGCACTTCATCTGTTATCTTCTCAATAAGGAAGTCTTGTGTTTTCTCTATTCTTATTGATTCTATCAAGGCATCCAAACCTTTGGGATTTTTGGCCAATCGATCCAACAGTTCTCCAGCTCTTTTTCGACTGGTAGATTTGCATGAAATTTCCTCTGTATCATCCTTACAGAGTATTTTTTTGGAACGCAGGTAATCAAAGTGACGTTCTGCTATAATTTTGTCACACAGGTAATGCCGCAATGATTCAATAGCCTAGAACAAAATTAAGGAAAAAACAGCAAATTAATTATTTTATTATGGTCTCCACTATATACTTAGACTTAGATTAAAAATAGACACTCAGCACTCCTTACCTTTAATACATTTCTTAAAAGGGATCTTTGGACATTTTTAATTAAAAGACCAGTTAATTCAGTACAACTTGTAGCACACCACTGCATAGTACTCCTAAAAATAATACTTTTTGCATTTTTGAAATATGTGCCTTTTTCACAGAAAAAATCATAAAGGAAATGTCTGTTTACATGAGACTCTGTCAAGTCCACCAGGCCGACTGATAGGAAGAGCTCCATGCAAAGAGCAGAAACAGAAAGAGGGTTAACCCTTCCCAAATTCATCTTTGCAGGGAAATGACTCCTGGTAACTCCTAAATATGTTACTTGTGGGTTAACTGATGACTGATTACATTTCTAAATGCAGATAGAAATCATAAATCTTGTGTTCACCGGAGCTTGTACTGGTCTGTGTCGGCTGGTATCAGCATGTGTTGTTAATCATGGAACAGTCAGCAGTGTGTTTGTAAACAGACCTAAGTGCGGATTTTTTAGCTATTATCAGTGTAATTAAAAAAAAAATGCAATAGATCATTTTAACATAGAATCTTGTGCTCCTTCACACCATGAAGTGACATACAGTGAGGTAAATGGCCCTTAAAGTTTATTATATGTAAGTCAAAGCACTTAGGTAGTTATGGACAACATAGACAACATGGTGCTCATCTATTGTCAAAAATCAATTGTATGTACAAGTAGTTTCACAGATAAATACATGATACCAGTCTTTATATTTTCCGGAATCATAACCCACTGGTACATGACACCTCAGTGCCTTAAAGGAACATAGAAGGTTTTTGGATTTCACTAAGAATATAACATACCTTTGGCTCTATTTACGTTCATGTACTTTATTAAGAAGTGCTTAAAAGCTTCTGCCTAAAATCGTCCAAAAAAAATCCAAATTAGTTTCTCTACTCTGCAGCTCATGAAGATAATGTGCAGTGTCTCATAGTAACCAATCAGTGGCAACATGCTGCTAGAGAGAGGTCACAGACAGGTTAATTTGAAATACTGCCTTTCCCAATCTGTGTATTCAAGAGCTGCATGAGCTACAGAGAGCAGGCCCAAACATTAACGGAAATATATGAGCTTTGAGGCACTTCTAAATAAAATAAAGTACGTAAAAGTAAATAGATACACAGGTATATTATATTCCTAGTGAAATACAGAAACCTTCTATGTCCCTTTAACACGTGCAGCTTATGTCATATAGTTTTTGGACCTGCTCAGTCATTTAATGTTTTTGTACATATATTACAAGGATTATAAAAAAAACACTGCCATTTGCATTCCTCATTTCCCGTGCACTATTTTTTCTGCTACCTTTTTCTGCTACCTTTACCATTTTTAATAGCTGTAACATGCTCTATTTCGGCCTCTGGAATAAAATAAAACAGAAAGCCCTCACAATTTCCCAACTTTCTCCATCATCCACAACATTTGGATGATAAACTCACTTACTTCCAAATTCAGACAATAATTTCTAGATTGGTGGTGTTACTGAGTGAAGTACATTGCTTTAGGCTCCATTTAACTAAGAGATTGTAGCGAGTCTCCGCCAGTGACATGCCCTACTTCTCTCCCCCCTATTGTGTGTATCCACTTCTAGTGTATTCACTATTATAAAAAACATCTTTGTTAGACTAAGGGCCTTATTCAATTTAAATTTGCAACAGTTACAGAGTGATTCAATTGATCAAGCCCGCAGCTACCTGGCCGAAAGCCTAAACTGTAACCATGCACCCGTAAGCAGCATTTCAGGGCATGATCAATTAAGCAAGGCCTTAACAACTTAGAACCAATTTAGAAACAGCCAATAGTAAATGAGACTGTCATCATGACGTCAGTAACACATGGAGGTTAAACGTCAATCAATTCGCTTTTAGAAGTCTTATATGCGATCAGACTCGCAATCTGGCAATGAACAAAATAATAAAATTGAATGAAAGAAATGTTCTAGTCCATGTGGGTGGCCTGATATGTATTAATTCCTTGATACATGGGATCAATATAACATGAAAAAAAAAATGTTTTAACCCCCTTGCGAGTCCTATTTGGTACTTGTAGGATTTTCTTCTACGTTTGCCATTACGGGTGTGAAGACAATTGCGGGCTTGTGTAATTCTAGCAACTGAATAGCGATTTGCGATTGTAACATTTACTGGCTTAAAAGATAAAAAGGCTTAGATGGGTCGGCGTTACGATTTTGACAACTACAGGGATTTCCAGCCTGTAACTAAAACAGCTAAAAGAAGCCAACTGAATAGTAAACTAGTTTACAGGCTACATTACGGGCTCCATTAACCAACAATTGCTCAATTGAATAGGGGGCCTAAGCTTTCTGAAAGGTTGATGTCTTGGTCAAACATGTCTACTTCACATCTACTTATCTGGCTCCTCAATTTGTCTTTGTTACTTTTGCACTATAATGTAATGTTTTTTGTTTAACATAAAGCATACAAAATGTTTAAATCAGTATTATTGGTATTCTCCATATATAACAATCAAAATTATTATATACAGTAATTATTTTGCTACTGAAGTCTCCATTAGACATTTAGACATAGACTAAAGGAAGACGTTTAGCACTGCTTACATTTAATACACTTCTTAAAAGGTATCCTTGGACATTTTTTTAAATGTTATTAAAATGTATTAATTAAGCCTATTTAGTTAACTTTATTCTCATCATTTTACGTTTTATAAAAAAATTACTCTTCACTTACCTCTTAGTTAACAGCCTATTTATTAGCTTCTAGAACTGTCCTTATTTTCTTTTTTATTGGAGTACCGTTGAGTACCCACGAGAATTATTATTATTATTACTTTTATTTGTAACGCACCAACATATTCCGTAGCACTATACAGAGGAAATGAACAAGGAAAAATATAAATTTTAACAAACTGCAAAAAATGGAGGGCCCTGTTTTGAGTTTAGAATCTTTGTAGAAAGTGTTTTTTTCCCAAAGCACTCTACAAGATGGAAAACTCTCTACTTACAATCTAAAGGGGATGGAAGAGGCAGATAACAAATAGCAAGGGTCAGGAAGAAAGTGAAGTTTCATTAGGTAGGAGGGTATGCAAAGTTAGAATGTTTTTTCATATAGAAGGAAAAGGAAAGCAACTGAGAAAGTAATTTGGTAAGTGATCCTAGTATGTAATATGTTGTCTGATCCTAGTGGTCAGATAGTATAATCTGCGAGTGGGAGGTGAGGGGCCTGTGTTAGGAGGTATGTCCCAAGAAGCCAGCAGAAGAAAGAGAGAGAGGGAGAGGAAGTGGGATTTGGACTTGCAGAAGTGTTCCTGCTTATGAGCTTTAGAAGGGGGAGGAGATGGTGAATGGAGGAATAAGAGTAGCTCATGGCAGCATAAAAAATCATATTCATTCGCACCAATGACCTGTTTGTACTACATTCTTGGAGCTTGGCTTAAATAAGGAAGAAAATGGGTAGTTCCAGAAGCTGACAGGCTGTTTGTTTTTTGCCTATTAGAAGTAAATGTTTTTTTTTCTTCTTTAAACTGAGATAATGTTGGGAAATTTAGCAGCCATTACTTGGTGTAAAACTTTGATTTTGTAGGACAGACAAGTTAAGTAACTTCCTGTTATCTAATATGTTGTGTGAACTACATTTCAGATACGTCTATTTATAAACATTGATTTGCATAATGAAACCCTCTTTATTTACTTCCAGCAGCAACCTATCACTGCAGCCTATTTATTACAGGTACATGCAACTCAATCATGTTCCATTATATGGGCATGTTATAAACATTAATTACATTTTCATTTTTTTAAGACATAATTTGAATATTTAAACCTCACTCTTTGTTAATACTGACTAAACTTTATGACTCACAAGGTTCTATGACCATTCATTGGCTGGCAGTGACACCCAACACCTGACCAATTATACATTCAAAGTACTGGTAGAGAGAGGAGTAGAGGTTGTTGGGTATTTGTTAGATAATTGGATCTGACTGAAATTTACTACACCTCACAGGCCCAGATGTAAATGCAAGTATTGCTCTACAATAAGGTAAATTCTACACTCTTACACACAACATCCACCAAAGTACCATGGGTGCCTCCAGACTCCAGCAGAGGCACGTTTCCTGTTCTAAAAACTGCCTTTATTAATTTTAATTTACTTAATCATGCTCTTAGTCAGACTAAACATTTTTAAACATATATAGATTAACTGATACTGATCAAGAGTGATACTTGCCCTCAACCACTGGAACTTTACAACTACTTAAGATGCTTTCATTGTAGCACTAAAATGACTGCAAAGGAAGACAGGAAGTGTGTTACTTAGAGTGAAAGTGTTCTACTTACATCTCTTTTAATCTCAGCCATTTCATCGTCAGTCAGTTTGAGGGGATGCATGACTTTCATACGTACTGGGTAAACCCACCCAGCTCTCCTAATATACAACAAGTAGCAACGGAGCAATGTACAGAGGTTCTTAGTAGAAAAAAAAATCCCTTTTCAGGAAAAAACAGGAAATATACACATATAAAAGGCCTGAGAGCTGCAAAATTTGCTGTGTGTCATGCCGTGGAACCTTTACCCCTTCCTGTCAGAGGAATAAAGGTTGTCTATAGTATTTTACTCAGCGCTTCCTCATAGCTATGCTAATGACGTACTTGCACATACTTCCTGGTCTCTAGTAATTCAGTGTTTGACTGGTTAATAGAAACAAACACTGTAACCTGACTTCACGTTAACAGCATGTCTGGTCATTACATGTTGTATCCTGTAAGTATCGTGCACCTTTTGTCCATAAATAACCACCCAGCTCAAGTTTCACAGTGAGATTGTGAAATTTAGAGATTTCTGTTGTTCAGTTGTGGCAATCCATAAGATTTTCACGGCAAAGATACTGGAGTGGGTTGCCAGTTCCTTCTCCAGTACACCACAAATTGTCTGATCTCTCTGCTATGACCTGCTCATCTTTGGTGACCCTACATGGTATAGCTCACAGCTTTGTTGAAGTACACAAGCCCCTTCACCACGACAAGAAGGCGATCCAGAAGGGGTAATTGCAATTGGTTGTTATTAACATTTTTGAGTGCAAATGTTAGATAGTTCAGCTCAAAAGGTTAAGTACAAAAAGAGCCTTCCTCACTTTAACTACATGTATCAAGGATAATTAACTCTTACAATAGGTGATGCCCAGTTGGTATATATACATAATTTTTTTCTTGAATGATAAATATTATGAGCCTCATTCAATTGGCCGAATTTGAGATACGGGGGCCCGCAAATGAGATCGCAGTCAAATTTGCTACTCATTTGGCGTCTTTTTGCGCGCTCGGATCTGGTTACGAGTTACGAGCTTGAAAAAATGCCGGCCTGTACAACTTGTAACTTACACCATCCATAAGCCTTTGATGTGTCACTTTTGCAGGGCTAAAATCGCAAATCGCTATTCAATTGCTCCAATTCCCTGAGCTCACAAACGTATCCACACTCGTAAACTGCAAATGGAGGAGAAAATCCTACGTGTACTCGAGAGGGGGTTAAACACCAATTCGTAGCACTGTAAATGCAAATAAAACTGTAATACTGCAATGTAAATTACGGGGAGTGCGATGAAAGACATATATTTGATATATATAATTGATTGAACAACAGTCTGAAGCCCGCACAACTGCAGGAAATACGTTTTATTGTTATGTGTCATTTCGGGGGTTAAATGATCTTGGGTATCAATGAGTTAATACATATCAGGCCACCCATATGGACTAGAACAGTATTGGCATTCATTTTCGTAATTCTTCATTTTCAAAGTTGTGCAAGTCTGATCGCATAACGGACCCCTGAACCTGATTGATTGACTCGTAACCTCCATGTTTCACTGCCGTATTTAGGGCAGAGCTGTTACGGGCTCGCTGAATTGATACGGTTCCCGCCAACAACTGCTTAACCGGTTTGGTTTGCATGGTTTACGAAGCGGGCTTTAGGATCGAAATTCGCAACCTGGAGCAATTGAATAGCTTTGCAAACGAGAGCCCGCAACTCGATTGCAGACATGAATGAGACCCAATGTCAATTGTTTACTATGTAGCAGCAGCCTGTACCAAAAAAAAAAAAAATCACTGGCTTTAACATTTGAAAATCTTTGTGACTATTCTGACTAGTCATGCTCATTTATCTTTATAACCCCACTGTGAGAGCCAATTAATCACATAAGATAAAGGGTGTTACAGAGCGGAAGGACATTTGTTTTAGGTATTTTTTGTTTACAATACCACTCTCTTTCATATATAAATTCTACTTCAGTTTGTTTTATCACAAATTTTTGCTACCAAGTAAAAAGTGTCCGAAGAAAACTTAATAATTAACAAAGACAGAGAAACCAGTACACATTTCCACCTCCCACAAAACAAAACAAACCTGTTGTTGAAGTGTAATTAAAAAGATGAATTAAAACCTCCCATTGACGTTCATTAACTCCTCTCTTCACTCTCTGTTTTTACTACACTACTGAACAGATCAATCTTATTCCAACTCTCCTTTTTTAATTCTTCACTCCCGCAACTCCCCCTTTTTTTGATCAAAAATGTGTAAATAACTTAATACTTCCTGATATTACTGCATTAAAAGACCATAATGTCTCTCACAATCATATCACAAAATACACATGGTTAGTCTCAATATACTACAAAGACTTAAAAAAACTGAAAGCTGATATATTTCTACAATAAACAAACTTGACGACCCCCGTGGCACTTGAGGGGTAATTGTTCTACCATGAGAGTCTGTATAGACCCAGATGGCGGTTAGAGGGTTAATATGGACACCATGGGGTTCTGTATAGACCTCCATGGTATCTGAGAGGTTAATAGGGATGTCATAGGGGTCTCTTTAGACCCCCATGGTATCTTATCATGGGGGTCTGTCACAATAGGTGCAAAGACAGACAGTCTGAATTGGTATGTGTCCCTTTAAGCTAATAACAAGATATCACCTGATTCTGGTGTGTAACCCACACTATATTGAACCCAACACCTCAATCATCTTGTACAATGCGATAATGAGAGAAATTAATTTTCTTCAAACAACCCACAAAGTCCTAATGTCTATATGGTTGTGATAGCCCTGGCTGGTGAGTCATGAGAGCTGCTCCTTCCTTTCTGATGCAGGATCCAGGGTGTGATCCACACCAGAGGATTGCCTGAATGCTGATATACTCAGTCTGTCCAAATGTCCTTGTCTGGTTGTCTAGGGTGTGATAGTGATAGTAATTCTGCCCAGTTTTTCTGCAGCTGCAGTTGTTCCCAGGCAATGATCATTTATTCTAATTAGGGCCCTAGTATGCCCTCAGTAGTAATCGCCAAGTTCAAAATTATTTAGGCTAGCAGGAATCCTGAATGTTCAATTGACTGTACAATACCCCCAAGCCAAAGCAGTAAAATAATCTGCCCTGCTAAAACAGGAGAGAATTAATATTGCAGCCAATAAGAAGAAGGGAGGGAGAGAGAAGGGCGCCTCCTCCTAGTGTAATATAAGATGATACACAGACAGATCCAAAATAGATAAAATCAATCCACTCACGTGTTTCAACCTCAAATATATGAGGTATGGAATAGGCCTCCCAAGGAACTCCCTGGTTCTATATACAGTACAGCAAATCCTCTGGCATATGCCTGGTATGGTAGTCTCCTCCAACTCCTTTATAGAGTATTCTTGTAGTGACTGATGGATACACTACAGAGACTGATACTTCATCCACATGGGCAAGTGGGCATATAGAAAAACAGCAGCTAGTCCGAAATTCTTTATGGTGTGGGTATACACACACTTCTCAAGTAACTCCAAAGTATTTGGAAATTTAATGTATTCAGGAATAAAATATCCCTATATGGATACCAGCATATAAACAGCAGTACCATAAAATATAAGGGTCCATTACAGTGTGGATCTCAGGCCAACGTGACATGGGGACCAGACTATGGAGGGACTAGAATGGACATCCCAAAGCCCAGTGGCCTATATATATACAAAAAAATATACCATATGCATGTATATGTAAAAGTATGTGAAATATATATATATAAGTAAATGCAAATATATAAATATTGAAGATAATAATAAAAATGCAAAATACAATAATAATGACATAACATGTACAGAATAAAATACATAAGAGAACTGTATCCCAGAAAAGAAAGGGGTAAGACCATGAATACATGGGACAGGTATACAATTAGAACGGCCTCAAAACAGTGGGACCCCCCCTTAAACTTGGTATTTAAAATTCCTCTGGGGAATAATAATCTAGAAAAATAATGAATCCCTGTTCTGGATCAATCTGTCACTCGATGAACACAGCTAGATCAATATCTTTATTTAGTCCTAGTGGTTCAAGGGTGCCTAAACGATGGATTTAGTAAGCCTCCCTCTGTCTGAGACGCAGCAATCTATTGCCACCCTGGGGTTTGCAGGAACATGTTCCACTGCTTGTACGTGAATTCCTGCAGTATCTCGTCCATGTTTCGTTACAATGTGGGCTGAGAACCCATTGGTTAAGGTTCCCCTGCCCACATTGTACAGATGTTCCCTAAAACCAGTTTTTAGGGTCCTTTTGGTACGGCCTACATACTGGAGGAGGCACTTGCAGTTTATGTCATACACCACATACTCCGATTTACATGTACTCCTATCCTTAATCTTACAAGTAATATTTTTGCTAGATGATGTTACCTTTCCTTTGTTGGAGTTTTTTAATAATGGGCATGTGACACAATTCTTAACACCACATTTATAGCTTCCAGTTAAATTGCTGATTCTCGATTTGTCCTTTACCTTATTTGATTTTAACTCACTCTGTGACAGTCTGGATTTTAAATAAAAATTCCTCCTGAACATAATAGTTGGTTGGGGAGGCAATATCTCTTTGAGAAATTCATCTTTAAGCTGAACTGGCCAAAATTCCTTTATTACTTTTTGTATTTCTGGGGCTGCCAAGTTATATTTTGCAAGAAGCGAGTTCCAGACCCCACATCTGATTTATTACTCTCTATCGTTCTTGGATCATTCTTGTTTTTCACCATATAGGTTATGGATAGATTTGAACAGATAGAAACCAAGAAATTTGTTAAATCTAGATCCAACCTTACCAATAAAGAGAAGAAAGCCCTAATAGGCCTTAAGAATGATCCATCAGTAATTATCAGGCAGGTGGACAAAGGGGGGGTATAGTCCTCCAGGATCGAGATATTTACATATCAGAAGCATATAATATCCTTAGGGACGAGAGCACATATACTCAGCTGAGGGGTGATCCGACCACCATTTTTCTCCCCTTATATAATACATTAATATATGAAGCTATAGACAAATGAATACTTAATTAGAGAGAGTTTTTGTATTTAAGTAATCCATACCCCAGAACTGCCATATTTTATCACATCCCCAAGATCCATAAACATTTGTCTAATCCACCTGGACGCCCCATCATTTCCGGTATAGGTTCAATGACCGAAAAGATTTCAGAATATGTGGATGAATTTTTGAAGCCGATGGTCTCCAGTTTGAGATCCTAGCTGAGGGACACTCTGCATCTCTTAGAGCTGTTGTTACGTCAATGTTGGAAAGAGGAGTACTGCTGGATCAGTCTAGATGTTTCAGCATTGTACTCCCCCATATCTCAAGATGCAGGGGTCAAATCGATCAAGTACCATCTAGAACACTACCAGAGTGTTGAGAGTTCGTAGGTAGATTTTATTCTGGAGGCCATCGGCTTCATTCTCCAACATAATTATATTTTGTTTGAATGCAAAAATGTTTTACAGACTACCGGAACTGCAATGGGGACGAAATTTGCGCCTTGTTTTGCAAATTTGTTTATGGGATTGTGGGAGGACAGATACATTTGGACCAATAAGCCCTTTTCTGCTAGGATCATCTTCTATAGGCAATTTATAGATGATATAATCGTCATATGAGATAACCCTGTTAAGGGAGAAAAAGATTGTTTTTTGAATTATGTCAACTCTAATGACATGAATTTAAAATTTACCATGGCATCAGCTCCCTTGGAAATTTCTTTCTTAGTTGTAGTTTTGAGAGGTGAGGTAAGACAGAGATATATCTGCTAGCCTATTTTGCAAACCCACTGACACAAATGGGTATCTTGATGCTACCGGTTGTAATGAAGACAGGTGGATCAAGAATATCCCATTTGGACAATTCCAGAGAATTAGGAGGAATTGTACTGATCTGGTGGATTTTGACCTGGGAATTAGTACTCTCAGCGGAAAATGTCTGGCATACAATCCGCATTTAGTAAACCTAAAAAAGGCTGAAGGCAAGAAACTGAGATAGGGCCTATATGCTGAAAAACAAGAATGATCCAAAAACGAGTTATGGTCAGTTCTGCTTAAAGATTAATTCCTCAAAGAGATATTGCCTCCCCAACCAACTATTACGTTCAGGAGGAATTTTAATTTAAAATCCAAACTGGCTCAGAGTGAGTTAAAATAAAGTCAGGTAAAGGACAAATCGAGGATCGGCAATTTAACTGAAAGCTATAAATGAGGTTTTCCAGTGCCTCTCAGGCAGACATTCCTTCAATGACAGCCTGCCCCCCCCCCCTTAACATGCAGCTCCCACAATCTTAAAGCTATCATACAGCCAGATAACTAAGACATGATTGTTGTTAGATGAAATGTAGACTAATACAGCTATGGCAGTGGGCTTGCAAAGTCTCACAATGGCATGTTAATGACAGCCAGTATTAATATATGCACTAGTGAAGCGTGTGATCCTGACCTCAATAGCAGTCTGAGAACAGGTCTTTGGGTCTGATGTAAGTAACAGTGAATCTGGCTGCTGACCTTTGTATCCTCTCCATATTAATGGATATTTGGCCATATTACTGATTATCCAGAGACCTAGCTAATAGTTAGTAATGCTTGCAGACGGGAATCAGGTGAGTTGGTATATTGGTACAGTATTTAGCACTGTACTGTAAATACATTGTGATTAGATTTTTTTATCTTCCTCCGCCTTTTTTCAGTTGACCACTTTTTACATTTTTTACAATTTTTTTTGTCGCCACACTGTATTTGCGAAACTAGATTGGATTACACAGTCAAGAGGTTGACTCATCTGTTTCATTGAGCAGATTTGGACAAGTTGTAAGTGCTATGCACATTAATGGTTTCTTCAATTAAATGGAGGGATTTCTGATGATCATTTCTTTCATCAGATTCCGATTGTAGTGGTGTAGTAGCCACATGTGACCCTGGTAGGTGCTATGCATCATGCTTATTCTAGACTATGATATTACCCTCTGTAGGTATCCCTCTTTTCCCCCAAGCCTCTTGCTTTCCTAGGATCCACCCACACCATACCCATGATATTAATGCACAGTCTTGTCCATTTCTGATTGTGTATGAAATAAAGCTTTGTTATACCGTTCTAACAGTGTCAGAGTTTTTTCAATGGTTGGGGTTATGGGACATTCACACACATCACATATGTGTCACATTCCTATATATGTAAACTAATGAGCCCTAGTTACTATGCAATAGATCAATACATATAACAATATTAATAGTCATAATAGCAAAATATATCATATAGTAATATATGTCATATATAATCAACATAAAGGGTCCATGCACATGCAAATGTCCAATTAGTGATACTGTGGAGTATCAACATTCCCCTGAGGGCCTGATAGGAATATGACAGGTGATACTGGAGTGGGTTGCCTATGGACTGCAGCACATTTAGCTAGGTCTTTGCCTGTGCTGTTCCACAATGTTTGCATGCCAAAGATACTGGAGTGGGTTGCCAGTTCCTTCTCTAGTGGACTGTGATTTGTCCGACCTCTATTCTATGGCGTGCCCACCTACAGTGGCCCTACATGGTATAGCTCACAGCTTTATTCAGATACACAAGCCTCTCCACCACCACCACTTAGCAATCCAGAAGGGGACCAGGGGAACATACACCACACTAATCTACTCTAACCCATTAGGAGGGACCACAAAAACACATGGAGACAGTGCAGAGGCACAGGGATCAACAGCCAACTCACCTCCATCAGGGGTAATCTCCGCAACGCCCATCCTGGAAAGTCCCACGCCATTATTGGTGGCCATGTGCCAAGATGTATAGCCATTCCTGTTTGGTGACCTCCTATTCATCAATTTACATTAGTGTGGTGTATGTTGTTCCCCTGGTCCCCTTTTGGATTGCTAAGTGGTAGTGGTGAAGGGGCTTGTGTACCTGAATAAAGATGTGAGCTATACCATGTAGGGCCATTGTAGGTGGGCAGGTGATAGCAGAGAGGTCAGACAAATCACAGTCCACTAGAGGAGGAACTGGCAACCCACTCCAGTATCTTTGGCATGCAAACCTTGTGGAACAGCACAAGCAGAGACCTAGCTAAATGTGCTGCAGTCCATAGGGTCACAGAGAGTCAGACACAACTGAAGGACTGAACAACAAATAATAAAATGTTCCTCTGGTACTTGATACCACTATTTTTTTTTCCAATGTAGATGTGATGAGCAAGATGTATATGCAATCATATATATATTCCAGGGTCAGTGAGTGAGGAAGGGTTAATATGGCATCAGTTTCATGTTTTTGTGTTGCGTCTTTAATTGCTTTCTGCATGTTGCAACATGGCTTTTCATATTGGCATATGCATGACCATTCCAACATATGATGAAATAAAATATTTTTTTAATGCCTATTTTTTATTGGGGGATTTTTGGGGGATTTTTGTTCATGTAATTGCGATGCCTTTCCATGCTTTCCCCATATTTTAAAATCCACTGGTGTGTTTATATTTTACAGTGCTGAGAAATTGTCTGTAAACCCTTTTCAGGTCCTATTTGGAGCCATAATGTTTTTGCCTCCATGTACAAGCTTAAAAGCCAGGGCGACTTTGGAAATTTGTTGCAATTTAATAGCGTGATTGGAACATAACAATTACGGGCTTGACAGAACAAAGGATTTGCCGCCGCAGTCATCCCGTAGGGATTGCGGGCTACATTACGGGCTACGGTTTTACAAGTTCAGGGAATTTAATAGGGCTGTTGATCTGCAATAATATGAATTTTTCACTACTTGCAATATTACCCAGCAAACCCTAAGTCTCCAAAACCTTGTCTTCTTTAATTCAATTTACACTGAGAACCCAACCTTGATGCATCCACCACTGAAATGCCCATTTCTCTGAAATACTGCCATCAGAGGGTGCTTTCCAATAAGATTCCATTTGATCTTATATTTATTCCATAACAATATACAGTGTTTTATACAAGGGTTTTGAGTTTCTCTGGTCATTTTATTATTATTTGGTGGCCATAATAAAAATTCCTAAAATTTGATTAGATAAAGATTCCCTTTCTATTTGAGCCCATCATGGTAAATGTTCAGAATTATGCCAAGCTACTACTATCTGTGCTAATTGTGCAGCTACAAAATAACTCTACACATTGGGATCACTGATCCCTGTCGAAGCATCATACGCGAAACGTGCGCGTCGGATCAGCTGCAGGCCGTGTCTTCTGTTGATGACGTCACCGAGCAGTGAGACGCTGCCAGAGAATATGCATCTAACTTCTGGCGCTTAGACAGAGCAAACACAAGTTTGTGAAGACAGGGTAAGTGGGAAAGAAGGGACTAGTCCTAGATAGTATAGAGTAGGGTTTTCATACTCAATAGGGGCAGTGGATAAATAGCGGGTCCTCCAGGTTAAATGCACTTTAGGGCCACTCCGCTATAACATAGCAAGAGAGGGCCACAGAGATAGATATCACTGTTCCCTTCTATTCCTACAGCTGCCCTCTCTCTTAAACAATACTATTGGTATATTATTATCTTTCTCACTGTGCTAAAAGATAACCATAATATAATTGAATATATGAGTACAATATATTGTTAAACATCCTTTTGATATTTTAGATCTTCTTAATATATATAGATATAGATTAAGTGCATATTAGCACAGTAATATATATCTAAAGGATTTACACATCTATTATTATTGTAAGATTCACTCTATTCTTTTATTGGTTATCTATGAGATTGGGAGACACAATTTATATTTTATAAAAATTATTTTAGGTATATGTATGAATTTGTATGTATAGATATTTTGTATTGTATTTAATAAAAGCTATATTTTAATTTTGATAAAGGAGAAGGTATTTATGTATTTTTTGTATATACATTATATCATTTTATGGTCGCTTAGGGGAAATATTTAAAAGGTCAGAATTTAAATTATTATTATTTTTTTTAAATGTATTTATTTATTTATTTATTTTTTGTTTTACCCTGGGTTTCTTGATTTTCACAATACATTTATCAAATTGTTTCTGCAAAGTTATTATTTCAGATAGTGGTACCATTATCAAAAAAACATTTAAAAAATAGAGGATGCATGGTAAAGTGAAAATCTTCAGTGCATTGATGTGCTATGAAATATGATATTGTGACCAGCTCCCTAAATTCTTATATAAATTTCTTGAGCATTGTGGTAAACTTTTTCAGTAAAAAATCTTATAATTTAATTGCCAACAAATCTGTTTTGATGTTGCTTTTGATAAAGAGATTTTAATGGGCACCTGAGCCTGATCTGACCATGGACAATGGTCTATATTGCTATTATAGATAAACTGCATTAATGAACTACTGAGCATAATATAGTCAATTCCTGTATATGTCTTGTGAGGCTTTTAAAAAAATATATATACTCTTGCATAAGGGTGCATATCTCTCCATATACAGTATGTATTGAAGTATCCTTTTTATCTTTCTAAATGGAGATAAAGTGTATTTACCACTTATGTACAATTTCTTTCATATTCCGGATATAAGGCTGATTGTATCCTTTTTACAGGTAGATGCAATTTTAGTATTGATAAATTTGGTCAGCCCTTTCTTTGTAACAATGTTATTTACTAGCTGTTGCTTTAGCTTTTAAAGTACGACTCAGTGTTTCCTTTATTTTGCTATTTGCTACAAATGCTTAACATTTACAGCCTTATTAAATTGCGATTCAGCCAATTGAATAGGGCTCTATATAAGCACAGAGCATATTTTTTTTTACAGAAGTTTTCAGTTAGTGAAGACCTTGCTTTTGGGTAGATGTTCACTAACTAAAAACTTCTGTAAAAAAAAAATGCTCTGTGCTTATATGGAGCCCTTTTCAATTTGCTGAATCACAATTTAATAAGGCTGATAGTCTTCATCAGGTCATTACTAACTTTCTAGAATGGGCTGTTTCCATCGTCTGTCTGATCAGCTAGTCCACTAGTGGTTAAGTTGTGACCCTATGTGTCATTGGTCTATTCCAAGTGATTAACACTTTAACTGCATTTTGGCACCTAGGTACTCCCAGACATAGGGTCCGATTCAATTGCAAGCCCACAACTCGATTGTTGTAGGATGTATGTCTGCAGGTGTGTTGCCAGCTCCCGTTCGTCTCTGAATCCGGAGCTATTCAATTGCTCAAAGCCGCAAGTTACTAGCCCAAAGCCGTCTCTGTAAACCATGCACTGGTTCGTAGCAGTTCAGGGTGGGAACATGATCAGTTATGCAAGCCTGTAACCAACCATTTGAAATCAGCCAATAGAAAATTAGACTGTTATTATTACGCCAGTAAAACATGGAGTTTACATTTTTACGTTTGAGATGTAGATGTTTCAGACTCGCAAAACCGTAAAATACAGAATTATGAAAATGAATGGCAATACTGTTCTAGTCCATATGGGTGGTCTGATATGTATTAACTCATTGATACCTGAGATTGATTTAACCCTGAAATTAAACATACAAATAAATCTCATATACTACCGATTTGCGGGCTTGAGACTGTTGTGCAATTAATTCTAGTGTCTGTCATCGCTTTCCCCATTAATTATAGTGCAGTGTTGTTGTTTTTATTTGCATATACAGCGCTACGAATAGTTGTTTAACCCCCTTGCGAGTCCTCTCTAGCACTCGTAGGATTTTCGCCTTTTGCCATTTACGGGTGTAAAAACATTTGCGGGCTTGGGGAAATTGAGCAATTGAATATCGATTTGCGATTTTAGCCATGCAAAAGTGACAGATCAAAGGCTTCTGGAGGCTGTAAGTTACGGGTTTAACCATCACAATTTTTTCAAGGCCTCAACTCGTAACCCACTTGGAGACCGCAAAAAGATACCAATTGAATAGCAAATTAACTTTCAAACTCACGATAGCAGAAACATGTGAAAGCGCAATTGAATCGGGCTCATACTCTGTAGATTTCTTATGCCTATATCCCTTTTATACTCCTAAATTCTACCCAGAAAAGTTCTGTGGTACACTAGAAACCAATATATATAATTTCACAACTTCCCAAGATCTATAATTCTAGATACCTATAAGGGTAACTTCTAATGTGATTTCGATCTAGATATAACTAAATTAGCTAGACACTAACTCTGCTGCAAACTGTGAGTCATGTGAACGCTAGCGTGTGCCCTGCGTAGGGATGCATGTTAAGCCACTCCTAATGAGTTTCAACGTCACAAGGACGTCTTTGTCAAAGGGGAAGCCATTAGTTTTGGATAAATTAGAGGACAAATAACATTTTGGAAAATTAACATTCAGAAATTTCAGCAGGGGTTGTCTAGTAATATGTGTTTTCTGCAATAGTATGATCTTTGGATTTAAAGAAATTTACAAATTAAAGGCTATACATCCCTTATTTGGTGCACTGAACCCGTTAACATTGTGAGAAATAACATTTAAAATCATCATAACTAGCAACATCATATCGTCTGTACAACATTTCTGCAAAATATGTTACGTCCTTCTCCAACAGTATCATAGTATCAGCTTTAGCATTCATTTTCTGTCTTCATCCATTAATCTTATTCTTCTTGTTCTTGCTGATGTGGAGATCTGGATGTACCCAATTGTACAGACTCAGACTTTGAATCTTCTGAAGAGGATAGACGGAAGCTCTATGGCTCCCATCCAAAAGATGCTTTCTGCAATGAAGCTTCATCGATATATGACTTGCATGAATATTGCCTCCTGTGATCTTGGACTGTAAACTTTGCATCTTTTCTGGGGGACATATTATATTTGTGACTCAAGACATATTTTTCAGACACATTATACCTCTGATCTCTCTTATTCCTTGTCACCGTAATCCACTTAAGTTGTTTCAATGGCGAATGTTGAGCTCCATTTTTTCTTGGTATCTCAGTCGGCAGAGGAAAATCTTGATAGTAATTGCTTCCCTTTTTCAAACATTTTAACTGTCTACATTGCTTCATGGTAGGAGAAGATCAACTTAATGGGACGCTCCATCTGTAAGATCACCAGAAGCCATCTCAATTTTCTCCTCTTTTCTATGGTGATTTGAGACAGATCTAGATATATTTGGATTTGGGCACCCTTAAAAGTCATAGATCTTTATTTCTGTATTCTTTCACAGAATGGCCTCTTTGGTAAGAAAATTTAAAAAAACATATAACAACGTCTCTTGACTTGTTTGTTATAGCTCTATGTATGGAAATATCTGAAGTAGAAAGTTCAAACCAGTTCACCATTATCACATATATAGTTGTCAGTGTTTGTCACGTTGCGATGTTGGTTACGCAATGTTAGGCCGCAACTGCGAGCCTCACAATGCAAGGCGAGCGATTGAGGCCTCATTGCAGGGCTTACGATGACTGCGGGACTTAGGCTGCATTGAGCGCCAAAGGCGCTTATTGCATGACTCACGATGAGCGCCTGCAGTGCTCAGAGCAAGGCCAGAGAGACTTAGGCTGCAATGAGCACCAAAAGCACTCATTACTGGGCTCGCGATGAGCGCTGCAGGCCCTCATTGCGAGCCCTGTACAACTTAGGACCAAAGCAAGTCCTATAAAATTTTTTACTAGAGTTACAGTCAGTAACGCTGCTATCCTAGTTCCTGTGGTTTCTTGATCCGGTTTGATGGTTGAATCCAGGTCTGGGTTTATTCCTGCTAGCAGGGATATCAACAACAGCCCTCAAAATCTACTGGGTTCTCAGCAAGCCCAGTTGAAGAAGCAAGTCATAGCAATGCCCTGTACAATCACACTTTTTTAAAGCATAAATGAGACTCTTTTCTCCATGCTGCCTATTCTCCACTTTCCTTTTTGTCTCCTTTTTGTCTCCATTATGTTAGTGGCTCTCTAGTTGTGCTGCCTGTTTGTGGTTCTCACAGAAAGTGCCAGTCTTAGTCAATCTACTATGATATCATGTAGTTTCAAAATGGCCTATTCTTACTATTTTCCTCCTTTGAGGTTCTTGAAAAGACCCTCTCTGCTTCCTTTTTCTCCTGTTCTCTTATGCTTTCTTCTCCCTCTTCTCTCTCACTCTACCTTTGTATCTCCCATATCCATACCATTTTATACCATTTGACTTCTTTCTTCAATCTGTTGCCAGATGTATGATTGTGTGTCTTTCTACAGCTCACACAGTAAAAAAGAAACTTGCCAAATCTGTTATGTGATCACTCAATGAGCAAAGGCAATCTTGACATTGTTTCCCATGTTTTTTTTAATCCCAATATCAAGATTCTTATAAGGATTATTTCCCCTTCACATCCTTCTCTTTCTTTACTATGCTAGGCTATAGATGGTGTACTTTGCTCAGTATCTCCCACCCCACCCGGATTCAATTAAGCATGTGACTAAGTCTAGATTGACCCATGTAAAAGGCCTGATTTGGGGATTTTCACTTGCTGAATCAGTAAAAGTCAATAAATAGGGGTGATCAGTGCTGACTCCCTGTGTGTTCTGAAATATATTTTTATTTGAATTTTTTGTGTGGGCTTTAGGAGCTAAACCTAAATCCATCAAGCACCTTCACAGATAGTCATGCCCCTCCACCCTTGTTATTTCAAGAAATGTTACAGTATCTCACAAAAGTGAGTACACCGCTCACATTTTTTAAAATATTTTATTATATATTTTCATGTGACAACACTGAAGAAATGACACTCTGCTACATTGTAAAAGTAAGTGTACAGCCTGTATAACAGTGTAAATTTGCTGTCCCCTCAAAATAACTCAACACTCAGCCATTAATGTGTAAACCACTGGCAACAAAAGTAAGCACACCCCTAAGTGGAAATGTCCAAATTGGGTCCAAAGTGTCAATATTTTGTGTGGCTACCATTATTTTCCAGCACTGCCTTAACCCTCATGGGCATGGAGTTCACTAGAGCTTCACAGGTTGCCACTATAGTCCTCTTCCACTCCTCCATAATGACATCACGGAGCATGTGGATGTTAGAGACCTTGCACTCTCCAACCTTTTGTTTGAGGATGCCCCACAGATGCTCAATAGGGTTTAGGTCTGGTGACATGCTTGGCCAGTCCATCACCTTTATCTTCAGCTTCTTTAGCAAAGCAGTGGTCATCTTGGAGGTGTTTTGGGGGTCATTATCATGTTGGAATGCTGCCCTGCGTCCCAGTCCCCAAAGGGAGGGCATCATGCTCTGCTTCAGTATGCCACAGTACATGTTGGTATTTATGGTTCCCTCAATGAACTGTGGCTCCCAGTGCCAGCAGTCACCCAAATTCATTATTATGCCGGTCCATAAGTCCTTATCTGCTGGTTCTCAGGGACAAAAGGGATGTGGAGAGACAAACACATTAATCATATAACTATTATTAGACATAGTTGTAGATTATTGATGAATGTATCTGCAGTTAAATCATACTCTAATGAAATAGGTACAAAACTAGATGACAATTAATCAGGCCACATGTAATATCAAAGCCAGTAATATACATTAGAAGGTAACATTTGGTCCTCAGATCAAAAAGGTTGAGAGAGTAACACCTAGCAATGTCTGGTGTGAGAAAAGTGATAAATGAGAACATTTTAAAGAAGTCAGAAAAAAATGTCCGTTTAATCAATATTTATCTTTATATACATATTTTCTTTTAATAATTATTTATTAAAACAAAAGGATTATACTACTTATCCATCTTGTCTTTCCAATATAGGCAAAGCCATTTTGCAATTGACATACATAATTTAATACCAAGACTTCCATCTTACTAATGTTGTTTTTCCTGTTTACGACAATGTCATGATGTCCCCTATTACTGCATTGTGACAATTAAATCACAGGGGCAAGTGGAGGTCTTGCTATCAATGGAGGACTAATGTGAACCCTTTATATTAATAGCAAAGTAATATAAGGTGGGGAATATAATTATTAATTAAATTGACAATATTATTTCTAACTTTAGGGGTTCAGTAAATTTAGCATAGACAAAGACTAGTTAATGGAGGCAAATCAACATACAGGTAAGTAGCTAGATAATGGGACCTTGCCACTATTCAATAAGTGGTTTATCTGTAAATACCATTAAATACTCATTATAATTTATATTAGCCTTTTTTAAAAACAATATCTGCATTGAAATATATACCACTCTTCTGTGTGACTTAATTTGTAAATTTATAACAAGGGAAATTAATTTATTTCAGTGCCGGCAAAATGATTTGCACCTGTGTTATTACCTAGTTACTTCTACCCTGCTATATGTTTTCTGTACACTATGGACACATATACATAATGGTATATCTCTCAATAATTATTTATTTATAATTATAAAATTAATAGTACAATAGAGAGCTATTTTATGGACATAGCAAAGGACACAGTTATTACATATTTGAAAAATACACATATAAATAAATAGGTTGCAATTGGATGTTATTTAGAAAAAAAACTGAATGGCAGAGATTGATAATCAAGCATAAAACTTAGATATTTTTACGTACTAATAACTTGGAAAGATCCTACCCCTCTTCTAGCAACCTTCATATTGGGTGGTGATTAGCAGGAAGAGAGTTATACATAAGAATAATGAAACACTTATAACATCTGTGATTATGCTGATTAACCAGACAATGCTCTTCTTGTTTATCTCCCCCCACTGTTTGATGAATTTACCTGCAGAGAGGGGAGGATCTATTTACTCTTTATGCTTAAAATACCTAAGAGTTCCGCACATTTTTTTTAATAGCAACCTATTGTAATTATATTTATTTGTATCTGTATTGTTCCTTTTCTAATAACTGGGACCTTTTTGTTGTTCCTTAAAACCAAACTTGTTTTTGGTGTGACCGTGGCCACAGATTATAAAGCTATTTCATCTTTTATTTACAATAAGGCGGGTTCTGTTTCCACAATAAAACTTTATTATAGGACACTGCTTACATGGCAGTTTTGTGACACTTCACATGAGTCCTGAGATTCCGATTTTTGTAGATCATCGCAAGGCCTGTAAAGTAAACAGGGGGAAAGGTTTGCAATGACCGCCGAAGACGCTCATTGAGAGCCACGCGATGAGCACCAAAGTCACTCAGCTCGGGGCTCGCGATGAGCAATGAAGGTGCTCACATTGTGTGGCAAACAGCATTGACAGCCTTTATATTTTAATGCCATCATTTTTGATGGGCAAGTAGCTAGTTACAAATAAAGGACAATAATAATAATTTGGTAAAGGTTGCATGTACTAGAGGGGAATTTACATCTCTTCACAAGCAGGGTTTTCAGTTTAATAATTAATAATAATTTTGGCACCTTGTTCAGGGCAAGTTATAAGGCTCATTTTTACACAGCAAAAAACAAATGATGATCTTTATCAAGAAATACACCGACAAATACATTTCTCAGATAGATTAAGTCTGTGCTTTAAAAAGTTATAAATTAAAATAATTTGTCTCTACTGAAATTTCCAGACGCATTACGTATGCAGCATCAGTGATTACATTTGACATTTTTCTGTGAATCCTGTAGATATTTATTAGCAAGATGACATTTCTGGGATATAAAAATGCTATAATACTTAAAAAAATATCTTGGTCTTGTTCATGTATCTTACACTTCATTAGGAAAATGTGAGTTTTAGAATATCTAAAGGGCCATGGGATGACCAAATTATCTATCATGTATTTAATACAGCATGTTTAAAACATTAGTTGAAAACATGAATGAGCTGAAGTCTAGAAACCTTATTTGTTTTCCTGCAGCATACAAATGTCCTTACAATCCAACTGTACAAGCCCTGATTGGCTGAACAAAGGGAAGCTATAATGTTAAATTAAAGGAGGGTGGAGCTTGTGTCGGAGATGCATTGTATTATAAGCTCCAACCTTTTTTTATCAAATTCCTTTTTTAGTCTGTCTTCTTCTTTCCTACTATTCCTGGGACACTGTCCAGTATTTCATGCATTTTTTGAAAATTCCAGGAAGGGGCGCTATTCAACTCCAGAAATCCCAGCATTAGAAGGAATGGGCCTCTCTTTGTCCAGCGGTCAGATCAGGATCATCAGCATCAGCTCAGGAGCTCAGGGTCACTGATCAGCTAACCGGTATCATTATTATTATTATTATCCTTTATTTATAACGCGCCAACATATTCCGCAGCGCAATACTGGGGTTAGGTACAAGTATAAACAATGCCCCACAATGAAAATAATGGAAGACTCTGTTATTGAGCTTTCAATCTGATATACACTGTGCTTTCCCTAAAGCACCTCACAAGATTAGAACTCGCAAACTTACATTCTAAAGGGTATGGGTAAGGTACAGGAGAGTGAGAGATGCATAGTGAATGAAGAGGCTAAAGATGATAGGCTTTTTTGAATAGATGTGTTTTTAAAGAGATTTTGAAGGATCTGAGGCAGGAAGATAGTCTGGTGGTGCGAGGTAAAGAGTTCCAAAGAATAGGGGCAGCACGTGAAAAGTCTTGAAGCCGGGAATGAGAGGAGGTGATGAGAGAGGAGAAGAGAAAAAGGTCATTAGCAGAGCGAAGAGGGCGGGTGGGAGTGTATTTTGGGATGAGAGCAGAGATGTAGGAGGGTGCACTATTGTGGAGGGCTTTATATGTTAGGGTCATGATTTTGAATTGTATTCTAGACGCTATGGGAAGCCAGTGGAGTGCCTGACAGAGAGGTGCTGCAGACACTGATCGTTTAGTATGGTAGATGAGTCTAGCGGATGCATTCAAAATGGATTGGAGTGGAGACAGACAGGTGATAGGAAGGCCAGCAAGAAGAGTGTTGCAGTAATCGAGGCGAGATATGATGAGAGCGTGAATAAGAATTTTAGTTGTGTCTTGTGTGAGGTAGTGGCGTATTTTGAATATGTTTTTATATGTATTTGTATCTGTATGTTTCCTTTTCCTAATAACTGGGACCGTTTAGTATCATCTGCTTCTTCAGTGGGCCTGAAAAGGCCAAGGAGACCAATCCTACCCAGCAGATTCCAATCTGGTTTTCAAGCCCTTCTCCAAGAGAGGAGTAGAGATTCAGGACAAAAAAAGCGATTTTAGCTCAATAGTTTTCCCACTAAATGAAACACACCATTGTCTATGTGTCCCAAGAAGAGCATGTTTTATTTGGTACAGGCACATTATTTATGCAGTTGCAGAACAAAGGATTTACATGTAAGTGGGCTGAACCTATGCAAAGTCTGCCCCCAGATTAGGATTCCTGAATAATAGATGTGCTTCTGAGGTACTCAGCTTATTGGTTCATAAAAGAGCCAATCAGGAGGCAGGGAAAACCGTTGGCTTGGCTTGCCCACCTTGGGGGTTGATTAATGGTACGCAATTTCCAGGAAATGTTGGCGGGAACATGCAAACAAAAGAAAAACAATATACTTAAACAACCACAAGATGTCACTGCAAGATAACAAATGGAATTGTCCCTAGTTCAGAATTGAATTTGTTACATAATGTGAGACTAAATGGTTCTTTAGAATCTGAAAGTCTCTTGGTTAGGGAAAACAGATATTCACATATTTAAAAAAAAAGTATGTTTAAATACTACAATGAATGTTAAAAAAAATTTGTAATCATGAACCAAAGTCAGGACCTACTCCTTAATTCTTCAAGTTCAGATATTAGAGGGAGTATTGAATGTTTCCCCTCTTGGACCTCTACCTTGTCTTGGTGAAGGGTCTTGTGTACCTCAATGAAGTTATGAGCTATACCATGTTGAGTCATCCAAGATGGGCAGGTCATAGCAGAGAGATCAGACAATTGCAGCCTGCTGGAGAATGAACTGGCAACCCATTCCAGTATCTTTGCCAAGATAAGCACAACCAAAGACATAGCGATAGATGGGCTGTGCTGTGGTCCATACAGATCCAAAAATGAAACAAATTAATCTATAAACCGAGCACCATAATTCAACTAGTTCTCTGACACATCTTAAAGTTATTCAGAAAGCAATCTTGATGTGGCTTAAACTATTTGTAAAGTGTATGAAGTATATATAATAACCTCTGTTGGACATGTTATGGATGGAAATTAGGAAAATGTATTTTTTTATGTTATTATGTTTGTCTGCCATATTCTTTTTATTCCTTACTCACTTATGTATGTATAAATGAGAAGAAGATTATTAACAATAAGTAATGTCGGAGGTTACCTAAGATGGAGAATGGACTACATCCAGTCATAATAAGATGGCTACAGAACTACATCTGGGAGTGGCCTGATGATGCAAACATCCGTGACCAAATAAGGATACAGGCACTGCCTGCCTTCTAGACCAATAAACTGATCCTCCCTCAACTGACCACTATGACACTAACAGATTGCAGACTTTTTGAACCAATCAATAAAGCTATTAATTTCTAGACAAAGGAATCATGTGACTTTTGATCAGATAACGTTTTTATATATAAACTTGTACACTGCCATTTTGGAATAGAGCGCTTTGAGAATTATTATACGGAAATCCCGTGTCTGTGTCTTTTTTCTCTGGGATGTGCACATCCAACACTAATTGGGAAAGGAACAGATATCTAACTCAGACTGTTGTGGTCTGATCCAAATCAGACACATTTACGTACAATGGAAATTAGTGCATTATTTAAAACTTGTTTTATTAAATACATAATAGTAATTGTGTACCTTTAATGTCACTTTAACTAATTATCTTCTAAAATGTGCCATGTTATTTTGTTTGTCATATCTCCCTGTCACTAGAGGTGTAGGATTAGTATCTAACAGATTGCTTAGTGCTTGGCAAACTAACAAACCTTGGATAAACTGTGGCACGTCCTTCACTCGCAGCAGAATAGAGCGCCGTCATCAGAGTGCCGAGAACTGCGCTCCAGCCAGTAACTCAATCCTTCAGAGAAATCCCAGGAATCTCCTAGATGTAGTTGGCCTTCTGTCCTCATACCCGTGGGTGTATTGAACAAAGTGAACATTACAGGCACAAACCAGAAAGGTAGGAAAACAACTTTGGGAGCAAGCGCTCTAGCCTACAACAGAGGCTTCTCATACTACGCTATAAACAGCGTAGTAAATAGTATAACTGTATTTATATTTGGAAAGCTTGCTCAAAAAGTTGTTTCCCTACCTTAATGGTCTGTGCATGTAATGCTCACTTTGTTCAATACACCCACGGGTATGAGGACTAAAGGCCAACTACATCTAGGAGATTCCTGGGATTTCCCTGAAGGATTGAGCTACTGGCTGGAGCGCAGAACGGCATCACAGCTCAGTTCTAAGCGCTCTGATGACGGCGCGCAATTCTACGGTGCAAGAAGGTCGGGGTGCCTGGATAACCACTACAGGAGGAGAACCTGTAAAGCATTGCAAGGCACACTGATAACTGATTTCCTGCAGGCTCAAGAAATCTTGCTTCCTAAGTTTGAATAAATATACCTGCAATGAACAAACTTTTTGTTGAACATATTAGGCGATATCGCATTTTTTCAATTGATTGCTTTCATTAAGCACTGCTATTCAATACTATGCACAAAGCATTACTTTAAAAAAACTGATCCTCACCAGCAAAGCCCTCAGCAGTAGCTCGTCATCTGAAAGTACCCAGCCCCCTTCTCTGATTGGCTGATTTCAGCCAATTAGAGCAGGGATGTTTTAATTACCAAGCTCTGATTATACCCACTCATTTAAAAGGATATTTTCAACTAACTAAAGTTATGAAGGATTTCCCATATAGAACTTATACATATATGAAGTTCATATAATAATATAATGTGAGTTACTATATATGTAGCCATTTTAAATTAAGCCTATTACAAGGCCTTGATAGGTATGGTAATGTGAGCTGCTGAATAGCACAGGAACATAAATCTAACTGTCACAGTTTAAACCTCAGCTGTAGTCCTATTGGCTCTTGAGCTGACACTTGAGATAACTGTCAAACTAAACAACCTTTACATAGTGCTTTTTAATATGAAAGGGACACTATTTCAATAGGGATAGAATAAATCTATGTATCCCTTTACTATTATGTACTTTATTTTATTAAGATGTGCTTAAAAGTACGAAATAACTATGAATTCATGAGCTGCAGAGACAGACTAAAGAAGGTACTATTTGTATGCTTTTAGGCAAAAATAACTCATAACTTTTAAGCAATGCTTAGATAAAAAAAAGTACATAAATAGAGGGTTCCCTGGGGGTCCAGTAGTTAGGATTTGGTGATTTTACCTCTGCGACCTAGGTTTAATTTCAGTCAGGTGCACAGCACCCTAAGGCCAAGAAGGGTTGGACCTAGTAAGTCCTTGAATGGGAGACCACATCAGGAGCTGTATGCTGTGGCCCACTGGAGAAGGAACTTGCAATCCACTCCAGTATCTCTGCCTTGAGTACTGCACAACAGAGTCTGTACATATACAAATGAAAAGATTTCAGAGGGACATGTTCCCCTCATCCTTCCCAGTTCCGACCCCAAGGCCTAATTGCCTTTGACAGCAAAACAAACAGCTTAATCATCACTATAATTACAACACAACAATGTTTTACATGTAATCATAGACAAGTTAATCAGCCCTTTGTTGTTTGTAAATATATTTACTCACATCCATTGATTCTGTCTCACTAGTGAAGATCAGATTACATTAGATAAATATTAGTTATCATTTTTACAGTATCTTGATTGTATGTCAAATCTGTGGCTGTTATGGAAATTATTTTAGCTACTGGGTAGCAATAAAGATTATGTTTTGTTTCACTGATTGAAGCACTGATGTTACTAAAATCGGAGTTGTAAGTAAGATATGCTGGTGTATTTAATATCTTGTTTTTCTTTTTGTAGTAGCAGTATGCAGCATCTGACTACTAACTCTGGGGACAAGAACAGTACATGATCACATTTATCATAAATCAAACTTAGGTGATATTAACATTTATTTTGAGTAGCCTAGAGAAGTGATATAGTTGTAAAATGTGTATATATAAGTGATAGTACTCCCAGCTGGCTAAATAAAAATGGACATGATGTGGAGAGACTGGGGTGAAGAGACTGAGAAAGAGGCAGCATGTTGTAAAGAAGAAGAAGGAAGTGTGAGTAAACATTGTGACACCGTCTGTGTAAGCAGAATGCTCCTGCTACTTCTTATTTATGGGTCCCAGAATGGCCATTTTCTCCCATCTAGTTACTAAGTAAAAACTTTTGAGGAATTATGTTTCATTATTGTGTGTTCAATAAGCAAGTCAGACATTTGATTACACTATGTTTTTTTATTTTATTTATTCCTCTCTTTATTTGAATTCTCCCTTTTCCAGGCCATTCTTTCATTTTCCATTAGAGGATACAGTTGTAGACTTTTTTATTTATATATATTCTTCCCATATGTACCTGTACTAAACTTTCTTACCCTACTTCCTTTAAAACCAATGATACCCCGCTTAACTCTACCCCTTTTAGTGCTGATTTGCTGCAAATAGCTAAACCCTGTTTTTAACCGCCAAACTCCATTTAGCATTTTCAAATCCCCCGCTCATTGCTCTCCGATTTGTATTCACATTTGAATGTCTAAAAATAAGCCAGACCGCACTATGGCGATATAAGGCCCCATTTAGAGATGCAATGAGTAGAGCAGAGGAGGAAGAGAGGAGGAGAGAGAGGGGGCCCCAGGGACTAGAGGGATGTGGGAAGTAGTGGAAAGGAGGTAGTGGGAGGGAGCTAGAGGGGGTGAGGGAGGATGTGGGAGGGAGGGACAAAGGGGGTGATGGAGGACTTGGGAGGGAGGTAGAGGGAGTGAGGGAGGTAGTGGGAGGGAGACATAGAGAGGGTGGGAGCGGAGGGGGGAGGGCTAGGTGTGGAAGTTCTGGGGGACTAGGGTGGGAGGTGAGGTAGAGGGAGGGTGGGATGAGCCCATAAACCTAAGCACACATAGTACAGGGTCAGGGGAGAAGGGGCCTGATCTCAGAGGGTGGGGGTGGGGGGAGGTACAGGGTTCAAGGTCAGAGCAGGTAGTTCTGGATCCCAGTCCACAGTCGGGAGGACAAGAGGCTGAGCCAAAAACAGGGTCCCTAACTACAGGCCAGAGGAGATGGTGGTACTCCTCAATGCCATCCGTGTCTGCGCCCACATTATCACAGAGAGATAGGGAAATTAAGGCCAGCCCCAGGAGGCTAGGCCTGGAAGGAGATAGCAGCCGCAGTAACCAAGGTAGGTTATTGCCATAGGGATGTGAGGTCTCTTAGGCAACGTTATGACGACAGCCGGGCAAAGGTCAGAAGGATGATGGATGAGGCCAGAGGAGCCACATGAACCAGTGGTGGCCAATCAGTCACTCTCTGCTACAAGCTGTGGGAGAGGATGCCCTCATCAATCTGAGAATACAAACTTTAGTCTCATGTAAGTAACAGACATTATTGCTGCTGACCTTTGTCAGTTATAATCTGACGACACCTATATGCAGAATGAATGGGATATCCCTGTGGATGAAATCTCCTATAGAGATGGTGTTAGTAGTCAGGCCCTACTTACTGTGATCATGACTAAGCATTCCTTGTGAGATGCCAAATCATTACTCATGGTGATGGCAAGTAATTTCTCCTGACAGATAGAGTTTGCACCGCTTGTGGATGAAGTTCAGGTAAGTGGTTTATTGTTACCATTACAGTAGTTACCACTGTACTGTACATATAGATTTTATAGATAGCTTTATTCTCCTCCACTGCGTTTTTTTAATTTTAGGACCACCTTTTTATTTTTGATTTTTTGGAACACACTTTATATGTGTTTCTCAATTGGATTACATAATCCTTGATTTTCTGCATCTGTGTAATGTTGCAGATGAAGACATGATGTATGTGCTATGCACATTATGGTTACTTCCATTATATGGAGATTTTAATGATTGTGGTTACTGTAGTATAATAACCACATGTGACCCTATTAGATGCCATGCAGCATTCTTATTTTACCATTTCCCAGTTTCTTGTCCTTTTGGATCCGGCCACACCACACCCATAATATTAATGCACAGTGGTATATGTTTATGACTTTGTTCTGTGTATTCAATAAAGGATGTTATTGTTATACCATTATCCATGTTTCTGTGTGTTTCTCAAGCTACTAGTTTGGTGACATACTCATAGATAAAAATTATTTAACTATTGAATTTTAGGATATTGGTCATCATCCTGCATTGGCATACCTTCATGCAGTTTATGAATGTAAAGATATGTTAGGTAGTTACTAAACCAATGTAAATTATGAATTGATGTAATATTGGCCAAGTGTTTCAACCTTCCATGTTATATCTAATTTTATTATAATCATTTTTAACTTTAATTCACATATTGGTGCACACAACACCTGATTTCTGCATGATGTGTGACACTATGACATATATATCCTTTTTCATAATTTTAAAGCATTGTTCTGTGAGCATTCCTGAATGTCACAGTGACACAGATGTGACTTGCAAGTGATGGCATGTATTATTATGTCCAATGTGTGTTCTAACACTTCTAAAACTTATTGCAATGTTATTATCACTATATTCCAAAACATGCCTGAACAACATGAATAGTGATTATTGTAAGTTAATACTTTGATACATATACATTAGGACACTGTTGGGCCTCATAATTCCACTGGAGGGTTGTTAAACATATGACATTAGTAATATATGATTGATTAATACATTGACACTATCATGCATTGTCACGTGATGAGTATTGGTGTACATGTTGGCACTTTCACATCATCAATGGCTTGGGACTTGCCAGGACAGGAGTAGCCATGATTCCTGTTGAGGGGGGTAAGATTTGTGGTGCTCCATGTGCCTCTCTGCAGACTCATTTTGTGTTTTCTTTTAGGCCTTCATGTAGACCTTCAGGAGATTACCTTAATCCTCCTTGTGATGATCTGTCCCTATATGGCCATGTCCCTGTGCCTATGACACCCTGTTTCTTAGATGCTCCATGTGAAGACCCATTGCCTGGCCTGTGCCATCTATTGATCAGGATCATCTTCCCCATTCATCCAGCATCATTGTCAGGCAGTCCTCTATTTCAGGCCTCCTGCTTCCCATGTTGACATATCTCCCCCAACCCCATCAGTGTATAGATGATCTCTGTGAGTACTGTGCTGTGGTGCTGATCAGTACAGTTGCTGAGTATTATTTGTGGTGTGTGTATCCATTTAATGTTGAGTACTTGATACCATCTGCTGTGGTCCATGTGTGTTTGCTGATTGTTATCAACCTCTTATGTACTGTGCCTATGTTCCGCTGTACATTGTGATATGTTATCTGGAGGAATGATATTTCCATTAGTAGGTGAAACTTAATGATGTATATATATGATTGTACTTCATGCTTGTGTCTCTGGGATTGTAAGATTGTATTTGTAACTGAGTTGTATAATTTCTGATGCTATTTCTGATTGTGTTGTGCCTTTAAGACATTTCTGCAGCTTTGAGCTGATATTTCCTGTTTCCATATATCTGATAAGTCACATGTGAGAATTTGTTTTCTATTGCTTGTTATGACCCAAAGTTGAGGGGCCACGTGCACTTCAATTGTCTCCTTCTAGGTGGTGCCTTTTGTGTTCAATCTCAGTACCCAGCAATTCAATTCAGATCAGGAAATCATTCCTGAAGGGACAGGCATAATTAGATACCTTTTGTTATGATAGCTCAGAAAGAAATACACATGCATCTTTTTCCTTAGTGTAGAAAACCTCAGACATACCCTTGCTTAGTATGTTATACTGGCTACTATTCCTTGCATATAAATCACAAACACCAAAATATTTCACCCACGAACCCTCTATCACTCCCTAATGCCCCTCCCTGTAAGAGGGGGGCTGAATTTCTCCTCACTTCCTCACCCCATCACTAGGCCAAAAACCCTCCTCCCATTCCAGATACAATAGAGCTTAGGGCTATCTGTTTAGGGCACTTCACTTCGGCTAAGTGACTCGCATCACTTTATGACAATTCTTTGATCATACATGGAAAGTCTGCAAAGGGCCCAGATGTCTTCATGGTTATTGTATTAACCCATCTCTCCACCCACTGCCCACTCTGACCAAACAAACATTCCAGGAGGCCATATACACATAAAAAATTCCTGCAGAGTTAACTCTTTGTTGTCACACTAACATACATGGCAGATAGTGTACCTTTGCTAGTTACATGTAAAATAACAATACTACAGTGCACATAACACCATATAGCAACCCCAACATTAATTATGGTGGCCCACACTACACTATACACAAAAACAGGTCACAGTCCTTACAGCAAGTCTAATGTCCATTTTGATAGCCTTTGATATTAGCAACTCAATGTGTCAGAGACTATCAGTCCCATTAAATTCCCACTATGTGTTAAAAAGTAGCCCGCAAGTCTTACGGCTATCAAATTGGCCTCTTAACGCTACCCACAGACGACTTGAGGGTTAGGTGCGAAAAAGGCAAAAAAAAGCCTACAGAATGTTGAACGCTCCGAAAATCTTTGCGGCCGAAAAACTTTTGTTCTCTCAAGCCTATAACCGCTACAATTCCAATCAAGCTATTAAATTGAAACAATTTCACTTGCGTTCAACCCCGTAACACGCAAATGGATCCCAAAAGCCAACGAGGGATAGAGAGGACTCGCAATAGGGGTAAGGTCCAATCTGTAGCACTTTAAATGCAAATATCACTGCACTACTGTACTTTTATTAAAAGGGAAAGTGATGTTAGGTCTTAGAATTAATAGCACAACATTCTCCAGCTGGCAAATCGGCCCCCGAAAAATACTTTATTTCATGTTTAATTTCTGTGTTATATCAATCCCGGCAATCAATGTGTTATTACATATAATGCAACTCGGATGTGATAGAATATCATATTTACAGCTTTATAAATATTGCATAATTACTGTATTGCGGGTCCGATCGTAATTGAACCCTGTAAGACTTTGAAATCCAACCTCCATTTTGCTGTGACGCTATGATGACGATCTCTGTTTCCATTGGCTCCATCTAAACCCGTCCGTAACTACGGGTTTGACTAATTAATCACTCGCCTCCAACGTTCAACAAATGGTTTACAGGTTTGCGGCTCAAGCTCATAACTCGCAGCCCGTTCAAATTTAATAGCACAGTAACTCCGCCAAATTTCAAGCCCACTGCATTGCGAGCTTCACGTTGCACTTAGGGTCTTCAAATGTAACGTGGCTGCAAAATAGCAGCGATCCTGGTGGGGTTCAGGGGGGGTCCCAACATGACATTGCTCATACATGCCACTAACAGTCATCTGCAAGCATTGCTCCTACAGATATGCCACCTTCACCAAAGTGTCAAGAGGCATGAAATTGTATTTTTATTGTAATTGTAAGCTAGCTTTACTGGCTTTTTCCTGCATATGCGTCTGTCGAACTCAGATTGTTTAGACACAATATTTCCCCCTACAGTAGTCTTTTACAGGGACGTGTTAAAAATAGTTTTTGTTGCATCAGAGAGTGGGTATTTGATAATGTCCCTTTAAAGGTATGCTTGAGAAGGTTCTGCATATTTGATTATGGTTTGGAATATTTTAGAAAAATATTTGGCTTGTGCATATATACATCACTGTGTAGGATGTAAGTTTATAATAATTCATATTATAAAATTAATCGGTGTACTGCTAGGTTTTTTAATCATCAGAAGGCTGTAAATTAAATGTCTGTTATTGATTCGTGTGACCTTATCGTGTCTGGATGCAGTGAGATGCGGGGTAGGAAAGCTGTGTTATAATTACAAAGGTGACCTTTCTAGTACAGTAGGTCAGCAATGTGCTGCATACTCATAAGTATGAAATAGTTACATTACAGAACCACTGACGTTTAGGAAAATGTTCTTATGTTTATGAAGACAAACTAACATCATTAGCAGTGAGGCCATGCGGAAATCTTAATTTTAGCAGACTCTGATTGCATATAGAATGTTCCATTGTGACTATCAACAGCCGTTTACTAATACCTGATGGACTGAAGTATGTGCTTTTCTACTAAGCAGTGGAGGGAGAAGTAGGGGAGGAGGAAGGGCACTTGTTATGACATTTGGATTGTTAATTCAGCTTCTAGCATTTAACGCCTACTCCATGACTCTGCACAAGCTCAGAAGAAGGTAATTGCAAGGTAGTCTGCAAACAATGCTCCTGCAGAGATGCAAATGCACATTTAACAAATGCCACCTTCACCAAAAGTGTCATGGATGCCTTCATGAGACCTTCAGAGGCATCAACTCATATTTTTCTTTTTAATTTTAAGCTAGCTTTACAGGCTTTTCCCCGCATAAGCGTTTGTTGAACTCAGATTGTTTAGACATAATATATCCCCCCTAGTCTTTTAAAGAGACATGGAAATAATGGTTTTCTTTATTGCATCAGAGAGAGGGTATATGATTATGTGTCCAAGTGTTTTTCTGATGTTTTTAAATAAAAGTCTGAGAGTGCAAACATGTTGTCATATGTTTAAATGCTATTGGGGGGCTTGAATTTTATCATCAATTAAATTGACCAGCTAAAATAGGCTCTGTGCATTCCCTGTTGTTTTGTATAAAATTTAAACAGGTTTTACTTAACAAACTTTTGTTTGTTTAAACAATGCTCTTTTAAAAAAATGTAAAAACTAACTGTGTTGCATGGCCTTTCAAGTGCAATGAAATACAAAAACATGGCATTGTGAGGATTCAATATCTGATCATTAAAATGGCATACAATTAAAGGATCGGAGTTGGATATTTACATTTTGCTTAGTTGAACTAAATGGAAGGCTTCCTTATGTTTTGAAGGTCTCCTCCCAGGTGACAATCAGGGTTAACAAATAAAACAACACTACTATATAACTCTATATAATAATTAATAAACTAGGAGAACAGTCTATGAAAAAGCAATTAACATAGGTGTATTTACAGAAGATGTCACTAGGCATTATCAAAGTTAAAAATGAACATGTCAGTAGGTCCAAACAATGTGCATCCAATGGTATTGAAGAAGCTTAGACTGGTACATACAGGAACCCAAACTTAACTTTTAATGAGTCCTTATTGTCAGGAGCGGTTAGATGACAGGAGAACTTCTAATATAGACTGCTTCAGAAATAAGGCAGTAGGGAAGACTCGAGTAACTACAGACCAGTAAGCGTGACATCTGTAGTATGCAGTCTAATGGACATGTCATAATAATCTAGCTGGAATTTTGATTATGCCACAACAGTCATAGATCAGGAAGGATCAATAGATTTACAGTACCTTGAAAAAGTATTCACCCCCCCCCCCCCCCCCTTGGCATTTTTCATGTTTTGTTGCCTCAAAACCTGGACATAACATGGATTGTTTGAGGATTTACAGAACATGCCCACAACTTTGAAGATGTTTTTTTTTTTTTTTATTGTGAAGCAAACAACAAATAGGACAAAATAACAGAAAAAGTCAATGTGCATAACTATTCACCCCCCTAAAGTCAATATTCTGTAGAGCCACCTTTTGCGGCAATCACAGCTCCAAGTCACTTTGGATAAGTTTCTATGAGCTTGACACATCTTACCACTGTGATTTTTGTCCATTCCTACTTGCAAAACTGCTCCTGCTCCTTCAAGTTGGATGGTTTGAGCTTGTGAACAGCAATCTTTAAGTCTGACCACAGATTTTCTATTGGATTGAGGTCTGGGCTTTGACTAGGCCATTCCAACACATTTACATGTTTCCCCTTAAACCACTCAAGTGTTGCTTTAGCAGTGTGTTTGTGGTCATTGTGTACAGGTGTACAGGTATTGCTCAAGAATATCCTTGTATTTAGCACCATCCATCTTTCCCTTAACTCTAACCAGTTTCCCAGTCCCGGCTGCTGAAAAATGTTTGGTGTTCTTTGGGTGATGTGATGTGTTGGGTTTGCCCCAGACAAAGCGTTTTCTTTGATGGCCGAAAAGTTCAATGTAAGTCTCATCAGACCAGAGCACCTTCCTCTATACATTTTGGGAGTCTCCCACATGCCTTTTCGCAAACTCAAAACGTGCCGTTTTGTCTTTTGCTGAAAGTAATGGTTTTCTTCTGGTCACTCTGCCATAAAGCCCAACTCTATGGAGTGTACGGCTTATTGTCGTCCTATGAACTGATACTCCAGTCTCTGCTGTGGAATTCTGCAGCTCCTCAGGTCTCTGTGCTGCCTCTCTGATTAACGTCCTCCTTGACTGGTCCATGAGTTTTGGTGGGCGGCCGTCTCTTGGCAGGTTTGCTGTTGTGCCATGTTCTTTCCATTTGGTTATGATGCTCCTGGGGATCATCAAAGATTTGGGTATTTTTGTATAACCTAACCCTGACTTGTACTTCTCAACAACATTGTCCCTTACTTGTTTGGAGAGTTCCTTGGTCTTCATGGCAGTGTTTGGTTAGTGGTGCCTCTTGCTGAGGTGTTGCAGTCTCTGGGACCTATCAAAAAAGGTGTTTATATGTAATGACAGATCATGTGACACTAAGATTGCACGCAGGTAGACATCATTTCACTAATTATGTGACTTCTGAAGGTAATTGGTTGCACCAGGGCTTTTTATGGGCTTCATAAAAAAGGGGGTGAATACATACGCACATGTCAATTTTCTGTTTTCTATTTCTAAAAAATAGTTTTATGTATATATTTTTCTCATTTCCCTTCACCAACTTAGACTATTGTGTTCTGATCCATCACATAAAATTCAGATTGACAAAACATTGAACTTAAAGCTGTAATGTAACAAAATAGGTAAACAGTTAATGGGGGTGAATACTTTTGCAAGGCACTGTACATTTGTATCATATTCTGTGGTTCCTATGTTGCAAAGCAGCCTGGGATATGTCATCTCTCTCTCTATCCGTTTGGCCTGATTCAGCTTTGAGCTCAGACCACGCCCTACCATGTGATTCCATCTGCAGCAGTTATTTCCTGTGGCCTCTACCAGAAAGGTCAAACTCTAGACCTGGCTGCCTTTCTATGCAAACTTGGTTATGTAAGCTTCCTGTTGGTGTGCAAAGCTAAATTTTACTCTCCTGCCTATAACTCTGTAAGTACACTGAAGATTTCTATATAAGACATATTTTTCTGATAATTACTGCCAGTTTCTTACCAAACATTTGAAACCTAGGAAACTTATATATACCTTTAAAAACTGTGTCCAGTTCTGGAGAATACCTCCAAAAAAGGATATTTAAAATACATGGAACACAACTTTTTTTTTTATTTAAAAGAACATGTTTAAAATATCACAATAGTTTTTGGTATTCACATAATAGTTGTCGTAATTGTGAGGTTGTTGGTAACACTATGTTAAATGCTTCGGGCTTGCGCATGTGCAATGAGCGCCGAAGGCGCTCATCGCAAGGCCCAAAAGTTATGGGTTTGACAGGGGCTGGAATGAGAGCCAATGAGCGACAAGGATGCTCTTTGCAGGGCTCAACACGAGGCCTGTTTGTGACTGGCTTGACAGGGCTGCAATGAGCGACGAAAGCCCGTACGTGACTGGCTTAGTTAAAGGCTTAAAAAAAATGATGGAGTTAACAGCCTCCATTTTTTTCAAGCCCATAACTCGAAAGCCGTTCGGGGGCCGCCAAAAAAAAACAATTCCTTACAAAATTAGCTTACAACCTCACACACAGCACAAGGGGAGGCAGGAAACCTGTGAGTAAGGTTGCAAGCTAATTTGCTATTTCACAATGTTTAGGTGAGAAAAAATATGGCGTCCGTACAGACGTAATTTTTTTACAAGCCTGTATATCGGAAAACGATTTCGGCCTTGGGGAAAATTAGCAATTTCCCAAGCCAGCAAATGATTTCACAGCCGTAAATACAAACAGGAGCACAGAGGAGGGATAGGGGGGAGAAAGACACAGGGGATTGAGCCGGGAAGAGGGTGGAAAGAGACACTGAGGAGGGAGTGGGGGGGAAGAGACACAGGGGTAAGTGGTGGGGGCAAAAGGTTCAGGTTGGTCGAGGCTTGCAATGAGCTGAGAAGACACTCATCGCAGGGCCCGCAAGTTAGAGTGGCAAACAGCATTGCCAGGCGTCACATTTTATTGCCGTCATTTTTGACTGGCACGTCGCTAATAAAAAATATTAGGCAAAACCAGTTTAAAATTTATTCAAACTAACAGGAAATACAGAAAGCATACCAGCCCCCCAAAACAGTTCTAATTCTGAATACTTTTTTTTGTTCTCCAATACCCTTATTTGAAAAAGAAATTGATTTGATGTAGAGGGTAGAACATTTAGGTTAAAGTGCAAAAGTACTATTTTACAAAAGGGGTAGATTATATGTGGATTGGTCTATACATTTTTGTACATTTTTTTGTATTAAAGGGCCCTTGAACATGTATATTTTAAAAAAAGCTAATAACTTTATAAAAAAACATTTTCGTCAAATGTTTTCGTCATTTTTAGATGCATCTCAGAAACTTTAGAAAATCCATGCCCCTTTAATAATGGCAATATTTATCTTTATAATTATACACTTGGTTTTATGTACAAAAAGTTTATTCTGGAATATATTTCGAAACATGTATTTCTTAAAATGTATGATTAATGCATTTTATTATTTGAATTTTTCATCTTTCATATAAAGTATTTATTGTAAAGCTTTCAATGGCTGGCCAGTGGAGGTCGCCCTTGTTCAACTTTCCAATGCAATATGGTAGCAACTGCGTCAAATAAAACATCCAAATTCTCCTTAAATCTATAATAAAACACAACTCATGTACAATTGTAAATGTTATGCTCCTTGGGTTAAATGTAATGTAGTTTTTTTAATTTAGTTATTCAACTGCAGTCCTAATGAATTTTTCAAGGCTTTTTTTTAGAAAACTGTGACCAACCTGTGGGCAAAGATGAGACTATGAAATAGATATATGTTAGATGGGAAATTCACTGATGAAGAATAAGCAGAGTCTGGTCCGATCAAAGGGAAGAGTTGTTTATTGCACAGTGTACACAGAGGCTTCTCATAGCTACCATTGCCATTACAGAGGTCTGTACCATTCTACATTACAGAGACTAATATTGCCAAAATGACATATTTTCATCACTCCATCCTTGACCTAAGCACAGTCTGACTGGATGTTTGTATGTTTAGAGAAGCAATCCTCCAAACTAGACAATAACCACATTTAACCATGTTGTGGATATAAAATAGACACAGATTTTATTTTTAATTACAAACTCATTGGCAGCCACAGTCACAAGCACCCAAACATTAAACATGCATTCAGGTCTGTAAGGCAGAACAATCATTCTGCCGTTGGATATAGGCTTTTCCTTTCTCTCCCAGCTTTGGAGGTGATGCCCTCGCTCTATCCCTGTAACAGCAAGACTGAAAGAAAATCTTCAAGTGGTACCACTCCGCAATGCCATGGCTTGCAGTAAAAGCAACCATCATAATATCTGGTCTGACTTCGTTGGGATTCATATCATCAGAAAGTAATAACAACTTGGCATTCCCTGACGCGAAATCGCAGTGTTATATGAGCACCCAACCCATTTTCCTAATAAAACCATCCGTGAGCTTATTTACTTTCTGTCTGGCCACATTTAACCTAAGCATGTCCCTAGCCTCCCTCAATGTATGCCTTTTTATAATTTCCAACTGTATAATGACTAAGCTGGGAAATGACCGCCTCATGGCTTTTATATCCTGTTGTTTGTCCCGTACCAACCGTTTTATGTGTGTTATGCCTAGGTCATTGCTTCCAGTATGAAGCAACTGGAATGACAGGGGCCCAAAGCACTGGGCACAGCTGACTACTAGCCCAAGCACCTGATCCCCCTGCAATCCCTGAAAAAAAATAGGCCCTGTTGCATGCTCAGCTGCCACCATTCGGGAACTGAGGCTAACCTCCAGGCCCAGTAAATAAAAGGAATGTCCCAGAAACCACATTTGCTGTAGACGGCCTGCAAGAGAAGGCAATTAAGAATCAGGGCTATTGCTGTATGGCCTAATATACAGCTTGAATCAACAGGACTCCCATCTTCCAATGTTCTGGTATGCCGAATCCAAAATCACCAAACAGTGGCTTCAGTGGCAGCACCTTTCCTGAATAAACTAGTGCCAATATCATTGGCCCTAAAAAACAATTTATCGAGGCATATTTTCAACAGTTGAAAGATTTGGAAGTGTTAAAGCTAATCCCCATTTTCATGAACAGCAGCTTAGCACTTGTGGTCTGACTGTTTTGAAATGTCTCATTCAAAGGGAATAATCCTTACCCACCGGATGCAAAACTAATTTGCCTTTTACTTACAAAGACGATACCAGGCAACAGTATGATCTCCCATATTAAAACACTGGCTATTCCAAGGCCTCCAGGGACCTGCTTCTTTTTCACAACCAGTTCCCCGACCCTCATATCTCTTAAAAAGAACAGGAAAAAGACTGTATGGATGAGCAGGTTTCTAGCAAAACTGGGGAGGAAATATAGAAGATCTTATAGAGGTGTTGGGTAGGCACCCGCCTTGGGGAACCTCCTTTTTACAAAAAAAAAAGAAATAAAGATTTTTACTTTATTGTGGATGTTCCTTTAAATAATATGTTGGTGTGACAGTGACACTCACAGCAGCAAGTCAGACTGTGTATCTATCAGCTGGGAGTAGGATACACTTTAAGAACAATATACCCATTGCATGCTCATAAAATCATTTAACAAGCTTTCATTGTGCCACCATACATGGCAAGGCTATCATCAATACATATTCTCTGTAGAAAACAGCCATAGTGAACCACTCAACCATAATCATATGGACTGTACCACACTGACAGTGCTTTATGGTCCTCTAAGCTAATTATGTCAAGGTTATGTTAGTCAACAACGTGCCTCCTAACACAATCATTTGCTATTAGATAAAAATAGCTTAAAGCACTGCTAACATGGTACCGTCTACATGATTAGGGTTGCGTGGGCCACTTTGGCTGTTTGTTTTCACAGATAATATGTATTAATAAGAAGCTTGCCATGTATTGCGGCATGTTCTAAACTATGATAGTGATGTGTTTGCAGGCTGTCCCTATCTACTCTCACATAGGCTTGAGAGACTGATGTTTTACAGCATTCCCAATGCAGTAAGTCCATGAACGCAATTAATGAATTATCAATTTCTATTTGTAACGCAACAACATATTCCATAACGCTATACAGGGTATGAAAACAAGAAAAAGTACAATGTTAACAAACTGCAGAAAATGGAGGGCCCTATTTTGAGCTTAGAATCTTTGTAGAAAGTGCTTTTTTCCAAAGCACCATACAAGATTGGAAGCACGCTACTTACGATCTAAAGGGAATGGAATAGGCAGAAGCCTGGGGAAGAACAGACAGATAAGGAATAGCAAGGGTCAGGAAGGAAGTGAAGTTTACTTAGGTAGGAAGACATGCAAAGTTGGAATGAATAAAAAGACATAAAAATGAGGGACAGAAGTACCTAGGTACTATATTTAATATTTTCCAATGTGATGTACTATTTAACAAAGCTTTATGATTGACAGAACAAAGTGGTTAGGAAACTTTCTTTACAGTATGCAAATGTTTTGTTTCTAACTGCTCCATCTGAAATACATTTTGGGAAACAGTATACTAGACAAAGAAATGGCAGGAGCTTTACACCCTACACCAACTGATATGTGACTATATATGTCAAATTGTGCCATAAGTTCTATCCCTTTAGATTGTAAGTCTGCGAGTTTCAATCCTGCGCAGTGCTTTAGGGAAAGCGCGTTACAAATAAACGATAATAATAATAATAATAATATCTGAAGTAAGAATAGCATTAATATAGTAGCCTTGATTTATATTCACTTCTTATATGACATATTTACTGATGATTGTGCAGTGTAATGTAGACTTTTGTTCATTTTGTTTGGCAACATGTAATGATTTAATATTTAAAGGATCACTGACATGTCATATTTATAGCATGCTGTTTTGGAGAACTTGACTTAAGAATGTGCAAAACATTTTTAACAGTGTTAAATAAACAATAATTTATTTTATTCAGTCTTGCTGTAATGATAATGACGTTTTGTCTTTGAAAAAGGATTAGATACCAGAAAGGTACAAGGTATAAGTATAAGATCTGTATTCACTTCTGTTAAAAGTGTCCTCTTCATATATATCCTTCAAAATAAAGTAGAATTGCAGCATAAGGTTCACTGTCTGTCTCTGTCCACATTATAAGGAGGAAATCCTGGTTACCCCTCTCAAGTTGTACCACAGAGAAAGGAATGCTTTAGTCAATTAAACAAGGGTAAGTAATGTCCACGTAACAGTAAATGGTTAATTTCTTTGAAAGGAAATGTGTATAATTTGGGGTAAATACAATGTAAAACAACCCTTTTCGGTTTATCAGTTTAGTCCACACTCTGATAATGCTACTGAGACAACCAATGTCAACCCACTTTATGTACAAGCATGTCACAGGTTCATTGGACACCAATGTATTCCCAATGCTAAAATTAAGAGGACATTGTACAAAAACATTAAGGAAAGAAAAGACCATTCAGAGTACACTCATGTATACCATGAGACCTGTGTTTTTCCACAGAACTTCTCAGTGAACAGTATTTCCACTGACACTAAGGATTCTGTGCCGTGACGTGCAAATAAGGCTCAAAACACACAACTTTTTTTAAAATTTAAAATGGGAATCTGTTTAGGATTATGTGCCCTGAGTACTGAGTAAAATGAATCAGTTTAGGATTATGTGCCCTAAGTACTGAGTAGTAGAAGATTACGAGGACAAAAAGTAAAATACTAATGTCAGGCCAATAAAATGGAAGGGCCTCTGTAATGATATGGCTTCCATACCTTTTCAATAGAACCTAAGGAAGACGCCAACTTCAGCGCACTACACGCAAAGGAGGCAACTGTCAATACTAAAATCCCCAATGGCGTAATAAATCTTCCCTCTATCTTCTTATGCCCCCCACCCTTACCTCCACTGTTAAATAAATAAGAGCATGCCCATGGAGTTCCAACCAATCAGAATGCGCTAAAGCCAGACAAGATACAATTTCTATTCACAAAGAGATGTGCAAACGTAAAGATTTCCCCATAAAATGGTTTTATGCTCATAGATTACACAGCTTCGTGCAAAGGCAACAATCTGTACCCACTGGAGATAAAACTAATTTGCTTTTTACTAACGTGTTCATATTACAAAGACGAAACCCAACAACAATATGATCTCCCAGATTAAAAACATTGGCTTTTCCGGCGTTAGCATAACAACTTGTGTTTTTTTCCTGTTTGTTCGTATAAACTTTAACAGCATTTAAAATTTGCAACCCATGAAATAGCTCCTTTTTAAAGATCGAGTGCGACGAGTATTAATCTTTATGTCCAGCAAGTGAATAATTACTGCAAGGTAAGCATGAATTGCTATATAATATTAGCATTTGTCCAACCAAGAACATAACAGAGGCAATTTCCACTGCTTAATTAAGTTTAATTATACTCATAAGTCACAAAAGACTATCTTAACTAGGTCCTTAACCAGGTCATTATAATGGATAATAATTACAGTCCCTTAATTGAACTTTAATATTGATAAATTAACTGTTGGTGGAGTTATAAAATGGTAGATTTCCTGTCAGAAGCTTTGATGTGCTCACCAGTTCCTGCAAGTGTGTGCTAATCGGCATCCAGGCAATACGTCTGGATGGTTCACTGATCATTCCAAAACATGGTATTTCTACAGGATGATCCGGGATTAAAACAAAATCATTTTGGCCCTGCTTCTATATGACTCACTAAAAAATCGGAATCAGAATTACATTATTATAGAAGTCTATGACAGAAGTCAGAAAATTAATAGTCCGTTTAATAAATATTCCTCTTCATATTTTCTTGTAGTACAAAATTATTAAAATAAAGTAATAGCTCCAGTTATTCATGATTTAGGCTTTCTAATTTCCACTAAAGGTGCGGCCATTTTGCTATTAACAGTCTGTCTTGATAGCAAGACCTTCACGCTGTTAATGTGGCAGTTACATATTTATATGCAACACAGTAGCGGAGCTAGGGAATGGAGGGCCCCGGCGCAAAAATTGGGGAAGGAGCATTACAATGTTTTTGTGTTGGGGACCCCACACACAGCCGTGCCCCACTCCGGTTCAAATCATCAGTGGAGGCTTCTATCTAACCATAAATTAAATGATTGTTGTGGTAAACTACCTCCTCAAAATATCCACTAAAATATCCACTACACAAGCTATGGAACCGGCTCCACACTGATGAGAGGCAGTAACCTTGAAGCGGCTGTACGTGGGTGGGATTCCTAGCTTGTGCATAATCCAACCCTAGCTTTGCTCACAGCTATTTGATACAGTTGGCATATGTTTAAGGGAACCCATGTTTGATATGGTTGTGGATTGCAAGAGCGAAGCCTTTGTGGGCACATTTACATGTCCCTGGCCAGCTTCCCAGAATGCAGTGTAATAACTGTATTTCTCGGAATTCTGGGCATGAACACAAATGTACTATTTATTTACTATATATATATATATATATATATATATATATATATATATATATATCACAAATTATAATTGTCGAACTACGAGACGTCGTCACGCTTTGCATGGGGCATACGACGTAGGCGATAAGCGCTCACCACCTGCAAGCGTTGTAATCGTCTGCGAAGCGAGCCGTTAAGGCACTAATACTCACAGCACTTGGGCGATGAGCGCCAACGGCACTCATCGACTGCGAGCCTTGCGTAGCAAGGCGAGCCATTAAGGAACTACAACTACCAGCACTTGGCAGATCATTGCCTGTGCGCCTCGCAAAGCGAGGCAAGCAGTGGAAGCAATGAAACACGTGGGTCTTAGCCTCCAAACATTTCGGAAATTAGGATTGCCTTACAGCCTTATTAAATTGCGATTCGTCCAATTGAATAGGGCTCTATATAAGCACATAGCATATTTATTTAAAGACGTTTTTAGTTAGTGAAGACCTTACTTTTGTATCGAAGTTCACTAAAAACTTCTGTAAAAAAAGTATGCTATGTGCTTATATAGAGCCCTATTCAATCGGCCGAATTGCAATTTAATAAGACTGTTAGGCTGCAAGCAATTGACGAATGCGGGACTAAGAAAAAAAAACATTACGAGAAGCGGGACTTAGAAAAAATAAAATACGAGATGCGGTACAAAAAAAATATGAGGTCGGAAAAATACAAAGTTAATGACCGCACAGCGAAAAACAAAAAACATGAAAAACACAAAAAATGAAAACAAACAAACAACCAAAACATCACACACAGCATGGGGGAACAGCCAGGACGTCTGGGAGCGAGGTGGAACGCAAATTTAAGTAGATTTCCCTGATTTTCGGCAATCGAAAATCATCTAAACAAGAAAAAAAATGGCGGACAAAAAATTTAAACGAGGCTACATGACCCTGGACCGCGCAAAACACTGCCAACCGCGTACCACTTTCACCCAGGAACGTACAAGGTACAAAATACACTACTACAAAGGACTCCAAATGCTTGCGAACCGCGTAGCACATAGAAAAACTATGCTACTTTACACTCCGAACTTGCAACTCACAACATTACGCATCTACAGTAGCGCTTTACACAAATAAACCAATGGTTTGCCTTCGCGCACGCAGTCTATTCTAATGCACAGTTGGGAGATTCAGAAAACTATCTCAACAGGCCAGCAACAGTACAACTGGACATTATATGCTGCATTTCAGGCTATTGATTGAAGGATATATTAGAGGAGCAAAAGTACACCAAAGGAGAGACTCGCAATGAGCGCCGAAGGTCCTCACAGTACAAAAACATTCACATTGTGTGCCAAACAGCATCACCATGGCTTCAAATTGTATTGCTCCGTCATTTTTGACGGGCAAGTCGTTAGTATATATATATATATATATAAAAGACCACTGTAGTGTAAACAAATAATACAACTTGATTTGTTACGTTTTATAGGTTGCTCTGGATTCTACCATTTTGATTTCTGCTGACCTCCCTCCTGAGGTTAGCTGAGAATTTGGATGCATTCGTTTACAAGGGCACACCCTCCAGAAAGAAGTAGCAGACAGAATCAGCTGAGAAAAGCAATAAAATATATTGCGTATAAACGTTAAAAACTATGAAACTATTTTGCATTCTAAAATCATTTTGCCCATTATCAAACTGAGTTATTAAAAAAAAACTGACCACAGTTGTTTCTTAATTAAATATGATAATCATTATGTAGTTTGTGTTATTGTAGAAACCAATAAAAACAACATGATTAGCATCAATGTTTTTTTATTACTGATTGGCATCATGTTTTTCCTAGCTACACCAAATTTGAAAAAATCCTCCTGCTTTTCACCCACATGTCATATGCTCACCATGAGTGGCATCTGTGAGACTGTGAATTTCTTAGGTATTAAAGGGCTATTAAGGTTTTATATACAAATAAATTAAAGGACCACAGTGGTCAATTCTTTCTAGATGCTGCTTTGTTTAACTAGACAGTATAGTGTGCAAAACGCAATTAGAAAGCAAAACAATTAAACACAACCTTTACATTTTGCAGCTTTTCTGAATCACTAATATAGTTTCTGTACTGCGAGTTTTTGTGTAACGCTCGCAAAGTTTTTGAGTTGCTCATGCACATAGCACATGAGGACGCTCACAATCGGTGCCAAAAGGGAGGCTCGGACAGAGGTAAGGAGAGAGAAGGAGGGGCGAGAAGGAGGGGAGAAGAGGCAGGGAGGACACAGGAGGGGAGAGAGATAGAGATTGCATGCTGGGGGGGGGGGGCAAAAAGACACAGGGGAGGGAGAGGGGTGGAAAGAGACACAGGGGAGGGAGGGGGAAGAGAAACAGGGGAGGGAGAGGGGGAAGAGACACAGGGGAAAGATACACAGGGGAGGGAAAGGGAGGGAAGAGACAGAGGGGAGGGAGTGGGGGAAGAGACATTGGGGAGAGGAGTAAAACCATTGCTCATTAAGAGGCCTGCAATGGGTGCCAAAGGAGCTCATTGCAAGGCTTGCAGAGAGGAGAGAGAAGGGGAGAAGAGGGAGAGGACACAGAAGGAGGGAAGGAGAGAGAGAAGGCGCGCATAGCGAGGCTCACAGTGCCAGGCTTTGCCACGCATAGCGAGGCTCACATTGTGGGGCAAACAACAGCATTGCAAGGCTTGCAAATATTATGCCACAATTTTTAACTGTCAAGTGCCTGGTATATTTATAGTCCTTGGGTGTTGTTACATCATTCATCATCTTGACCTTCCAATTAAAGAGTTTAATATATAATGTCTTACTGTACTGGTGAGCATGGAGAAGGGGGACACAGTCTAAATGATAATGATAAAGCTTCACCCGCTACTGGTCACCAGACCCTGACCACATATATTGCTAGTTGGAGTGTTCCTCCATTAAAGTTTCCTGTATGTATCACAAATTGGGATGTTGTTTCTCATCTGTTAACTGAAGATTCTCCATCTGTGAATGTCTATAGTGTCCCAGGGAAGCTACATATATATTGACCAAGCTTTTTGATGTCATCTGTTGTGACACATATGATGTTCTGTACACATACAGACTGAAATTAAATATGTATAGTATATTTTTATACAGTACATATTAAAAATAATAAATACTTTCATTATGCATAAGAAACAAAAAATCTCTATTCAGCTCTACTAAAAGGCAGTCCCAAAATGAAGGCACTTAACAATAAGATTTAGTAGACCCAAGTAGGGTAACCTGCTCACTCTCATGGCTACCAGTTCAAGAGGAAGCATCCATGCCACAAGCAGAGCCCACTAAATGTAAAATTTGCTCTAAAAATGAACAAAGCAAAGGATAGTTGGGGTGTATTGTACATAGATATAAAAATGATTTTGCCATAACAATGTTATAGTTTGGAGTATATATAGACCCAAAAGCCATTAAATATGAACAGTTGTTGAACAGGTTGTTAAGTCATTCAGTCGGGCCAAGTCTCCGTGACGCTATGGGCCACAGTACATCTATCATTATGTCTTGGTTGTGCATATCCATAAGGTTTTCCTGGCAAAGATACTTGAGTGGGTTGCCAGTCCTTTCTCCAGTGGTCTGCTATGACCTGCCCACCTCGGGTGACCCTACATGGTATAAATCACAGCTTCATTGAAGTACAAAAGACACTTCACCACGACAAGGTAGCGATCCAGAAGTAATTTAGTCATGCCAGACTCTCAGTGACCCTATGGGTGACAGTACGCCAGGCATATCTATCATTATGTCTTGGTTGTGCTTATCCATAAGGTTTTCTTGGCAAAGATACTGGGGTGGGTTTTCAGTTCCTTCTTTAGTGGACCATGATTTTTCTGACCTCTCTGCTATGACATGCCCATCTTGGGTGTCCCTACATGGTATAGCTCACAGCTTCATTGAAGTACACAAGACCCTTCACCATGACAAGGTTGCGATCCAGAAGGGGATATTTGAACTAGTCAGCGGTAATATATAGGATATAATAATTATATCAATTTTTTATTTCCTCCTCCAGAATGCAATAGTTCATTTTGAATCCAATATACAATAAAAGATTAATGCATTTTTTAGCTGAGACTATCTATGTAGGGGCAGATTTTCCATTATAACCGCCTGATGAATAACATATGAACAAGACTTTATGTCACAAAATAAAACCACTTTGATGAATCTATAATTTAACAAAATACAAGTTTTAGCACTAAACAGGTCTTTGGCACGGTTTTACCAATCTTTCATTTTTAACGGTCATTTTTTTGGAAGCTGGAATGTGTGAGAATTAAAACACGGCCAAAAGAGGGGCAGCTGACAAAATTCCTCCAACTGATTGATACAGGAGGTTACATTAGAGATGGATCAGGTTAAATTAGGAGCATATGGATATTGTCGAGATATACTCTTGTAAACCCCACTTTTTGTGTCCAACCTAGATCCGACCTTAAAGAAAAGCCTACATATGACACGTTATGATCATGTAAAAATAAAGTGGGATTTATAAAACATTTTGTATTCACTTGACATGTTTATCTATGCTTTGTTTCTAGTGAACTTAATTGACTTCTGACATGGGTTAGCATTTTCTGAAGGTTTCAAAGTGGCCAATAAATCAACTGAATGGGCTGAGCCAGCTACTATACACCACCGCAGTGGCAGAGCTAGAGAATGGAGGGCCCTGGTGCAAAAAGAATGTTGGGCCCCCCAGGGGTTGTAAAAAATGTTTTGCGCTGTGCCGCGTCTGGACAAAATAACGTAGTGCTCCTTCCCCAGACCCCTTCCCATAATTGCTCCAATCCCAAAGATCCCTTTTCATATTAGCAAAACCCTTACCCATAACTGCTCCCTTCCCAAAGATCCCTTTTCATAATAGCAAAACCCTTACCCATAGCTGCTCGGCCACCCAAGACCCATTTACATAGCTGCTCCATTACCTTCTGCCTGTTCAAATCTCCGCTGCCTACAGCACAGCTCCAGGATGCAGGTGCTGCGCTTTCGTGCAATATCCTCAATGGATATATATATATATATATATATATATATATATATATATATATATATATATATATATCACCCATACACAGCACCCACCTCTCTTAGCATCCATCTCTATATAGCACCCAGTTCTTGTCAGCATTTATCCACGCACAGCACCCAAACTCACCATAGCACCACCTCACATAGATCCCACCTATCCCCTTTGCTCCTCCCTCACATAGCCCACCCTCCCAGCGTGGGGGGCCCCTACACTACAGAAAAGATAAAATAAATACAAAACAAAATGCACCACTGGTAGACCTGCCCCTGCTCCACCGGCTCTAGCAGTCAGAGGTCTCATTGTCTCCAATCAGCAACAAAAGATGGATGCATAGACCTGTGTATGAGTTGTTATCATTGTGAGTATATAGAAATAAGGGAAGAATTGACATTATTTTTCTTGTGTCAGCTATGCATGAGAAGACTGATGTTCTCCTGCACAGATGACAGAAATCCTACACTTTACAACAACAATGGCGAATACAATGTACAGCCAATGTTTCCTGCTCAATATGAATAACTAAAAAAAACTACTTGATTTTGGGGTGACATGGTCCCTTTTAGTTTAAATGCAATTTTTAAAAGCTATATTGTATCTTTAAAATATTGATTTTATTAAACAAACAAAACCCAGTTGCATGAGCACAACAGCTATAATTTAAGTGAGAAGAAATAGAAGGGAGAAACATTAGTTATCAGAAGCAAATAATATAAAAAGTTAAATAACTATAAAAAACATAAAGTCTCAGAATATTGTAATTATCCCCACTAATGTTAATGTTTACCAGTTAAGGGCTCCATTCAATTTGAACCACGTAAATTATGTTTGTACGTAACTTTGGCTGCAGGAGCTTAATTTCAGTAATGTTACACACATAATCAATGCTCCCCAGCCGTAATATTACTGATCCCACCCACAACTCATAAATCCATGTCTTGTCAGAAAAGCAATAAGCATGGGTTTATGCAAAATGCGGAGACTGAGCAAAGTTACATTTCTCAATCTCCCATTCACCCATGACAATCCCCAGGATACCCTTCCTCCATGCACGATCACTCCTGATCTCCTCCTTTCTCGCTCAAACCTGATCTCTCTGCTCTCGATCACCCCATCTACGTAAAATGGGGGTCTATTGAGACCCACATGGCATCTAAAATTTTAACCCTGTGTCATGGGGTTCCTAACAGAGCCCCATTGCAAAAAGAGTTAACCAAGATGCAGCGGCATCTCACTATTAACCCCTGCCCCATGAAGGACCTCTGTGTCATCTATTAAGTTAACCTCTACCGCGGAGGTCCTTAAAGGACCCCTGCGGCACCTATTAAATTATCCCCTTTCATGACGTTCCTTAAAGGACCTTGGCAGCATCTAAAAATTAACTTTATACCGTGGGGATCCTTAAAGGGCCAACATGGTATACCTATTAAACAATTAAACCTCTAACATACCATGGGGATCTACACAGTTTACTCTCAATCATTCTGCGAGGGGTAAAGTTGCTGAGCACTTTTTTGCTTGTCTAATTTAAAGACATGAGGAATTCACTGGAGCTCTAAGTTATTTTCAGAAGTAGTAGAATTTCTTTAATGTTCTGGTTTAGTTTATTGAAATGGAACACATGAGAACAAAATACATTAATGTAAACTATTTGCTTGACACAGGGCAGGGGAGGATGTGCACTGTGAGTAAAATAGGCCAGTGTCCATGAAAATTACACCGTTATACAGCAGGCATGTTGGACACATGCCCTAAGTACGCAGAATATTATACACAGTTATGCACTTCATTAATATTGTTGACAGAAGTAGAAATACAGATATCCTGATCAAACACGAGTGCCACTTACATTAGACAGAAAGCAGACTTATTAACTGGTGACCATGCAGTTTTCTACTACAAAATAACATAAGGAGATATCCTTATAATCACTAAGATTTGTAGCGGCTGTGAAGGCTGCAATGTCCATTTCCTGTGTTGAAACTCTGCATCATTAAAGCATTCTGCAGCCCTGCAATGCTTAGAAAGATAAACAACTTTGCAATAAATACAAAATATATTTGATGCAAACTTGCATTTTCCTATTTTTCCATTCCAATTTTCCAAAAGTTTGGTTTAATTAAACTCAAAGTGTAAAAAAAGTGCACTTCTACTCAAAGTGCAAATACTCTATGACCAATCCAAGAGGCTTTTATAATCTCATATTATTGCATTCTGGCGAAAAAAATCATTAAATCAAGGACATAATAATCACAGAATTTTGGACAAGAAATCTGAATAAAATGTACTAGGCAAAAAATTTTATGTAATAAATGCACAAGCCGATATACTGACACAAGCTGAAGCGCTGGGGAAGAGTACATTGGCTATGGCGCATTTCCTTGAGAGGCTCTAAGACAAATCCAGTTGCCGAGGTTTTTTTGATCCTTACTACCTTACAGATAACGGTAGGTAAGTGAAACAGATCTCCAGAGGAAGTGGCAAATACAAATATAATAAAGGAACTTGAGCTTGTCTTTGATATACATAAGGCCCTCCTGTGGATTAATTAAACAGATACATTTAGATTTAATGGCAGATGAGAATTAAAATGACTTGTCTGCTCATTGTATCACATATATAGTTCTCAAAAGCACAGGCTTGCCTAAAAACGGTGGGAACGCAACGTTAAAACTGCGGGCTCGCAAAGTACCAAAGGCGTTCCTTGTGCTGGTGGAGATGAGAGCCGTATGACTTAGGCAGGGAGTGCCGAAGGCGCTCACTGCACTGGTGGAGATGAGCTCCATAGACGCTCAACTCACGGCATGCAATGAGCGCCGAAGGTGCTCAGACGACCTACAGATCAACAGAAAACTCAAATACACAATTCACAGTGCGAGAGAGCAGGGGAGAGGCTTGCAATGAGCAATGAGCGGCAAAGGCGCTCATTGCGAGACAAGCAATGAGTGCCAAAGGGGCTCAGCGCGGGGCTCACAGTGAATGCTGAGGGTGCTCTGAGGAACAAAAGTACACAAGGGGAGATGCTTGCAATGAGCGCCGAAGGTTCGGTTAATAAGCACTTTTGCTTGTCCCTTGTTTTAATTCCTTTAAAGCCCAAACCTTTAGTTAAATGGAATGGGCAAACTATGTGGGCCTATAATTTCTTATCCAATGTCACATCTATATTTATCTTACTTGAGTCGTAATGGCTGAGACTCACACGTACCCAAGCAGAGATCAAGAAAAATAGGTAAAGGTCTCAGGGATGGAGCTTCTGCAGGTACAGCAAGTGCAAAGCAATGGGACTCACTGTCAGCAGCCTGTTTATGGGAGGGGAGACAGGCCGAAGGTTTGTTTTATATTTTGTCTTTTTTAATGACCAACATGGGGCACATATTATGAATATATTATTAGAGCACAGTTGTGCTCTAATAGTTAAGGTTCTATCGAAATGTTTCATTATAAACTAATTTTTCATGAGTTTATAAGTTTGCGTTGGCTTGACCAATCTGTTTGAATTTTTGTATTTTAGGAGGGATTGGGGGGACTCAATTTGTTTGTGAATTTTCATTAAATTATGTCCTGCCAAAAAGAGTTGATTTGTGTTGAATTTTGGGGTGATGACATAGGGCCACATTCAATTTGAGATCTAGGAGCCCATAAGTGAGGTTGCAAGCTGTTTTGCTATTCAGTTGGCATCTTTTTGCGATCTCCGATCGCGTACCTCACAGGCTTGAAAAAATTGCTTGCTGTTCAATTGCTCAATTCCTCGAGCTCGCAAACGTATTCACACTCGTAAACCACAAATGGAGGAGGAAATCCTACATGTGCTAGAGAGGACCCGCAAGGGGGTTAAACACCATTTTGTAGCACTGTAAATGCAAATAAAAGATCAACACTGCACTGTAAATAACGTGGAAAGAGATTATAGACATTAGAATTAATAGCACAACAGTCTCAAAATAAAAATACATTTTAATTTTATGTGTCATTTGGGGTTAAAACGATGTTGGGTATCAATGAGTTAATACTTGTCACACCACCCATATGGACTAGAACAGTATTGGCATTCATTTTCATAATTCTTTATTTTGCGGTTTTATGAGTCTGATCGCAGATCAGACCCCCGAACCTAATTGAATGACACGTATGAGAGTCTCACTTTCTATTGGCTGATTCGAAATGGGAGGTTATGGGCTTGTTTAATTGATCATGTTCCCACCCTCAACTGCTCTGACACAGTGCATGGTTTACGTTTTTCGCTGCAAGCCCGCAACTTGCGCGCTTGAGTAATTGAATAGCCTCGCAAACAGAGACCAATAGGAGCCCGCAACTTGGAATTGAATGTGGCCCATAGTGTTTTCCAATATTTCCTCACTTGTTACCTTTCCTGTTAACTCCCATTCAGACAGTGGCGTGACCTACCGCAACAAGACTTTGTTGACTTTGTTCCTAGGGTTAGGGTAATGGCAGATGATAAGCTTTACATAGTAAAATAGTGCAACTATTTTACTATGTAAAGCTTATCATCTGCCACTACCCTAACCCTAAACTCTAACACTCACCCTGAGAAGAAATTCAACAAAGTATCAGCACTGCACAATCGCACCACCTACTGTCCAGTGCACACCATTGCTCTGGTGGGAACATAACAGGAAAGATCCAATATTGCAATGAAATAGTGATCTAAGTAACTTTCATTTCTTTTGGATTTTTTTAGATATCTTTAGCCATTTAAGAGACATAATAGTTAAAAACAATAATGTAATGAGTATGTTCAGTAGAGACTTGTGCACATGACCAACTGTCAGATTCCATGCATTATGAATGGTCAATTATGGTCAGGTGATGTTTTAGTAGTTTGAAAAACAGAAAAAGAAGAGATAAAAAATCTCTGGTCATGTAGGATTGCTAGGATAGTATGAGCTCTACTATTCCAGCACTGACACTACACACATCATCTGGATACTGCACCATTATACAGACAGTGTGAGCTCTACTATTCCAGCACTGACACTAAACACATCATCTGGATGCTGCACCATTATACAGACAGAGTGAGCTCTACTATTCCAGCACTGACACTACACATATCATCTGGACACTGCACCATTATACAGACAGTGTGAGCTCTGCTATTCCTGTACTGGCATTACACACAGCATCTGTATACTACATAAACACAGTATGTGCACTACTGTACTGATACTACACACAGCACGTTCATACAGTGTGAATGTAAATCCAGACAGCACATTCTATACATTTACTCCTACAGCACTAACAGAGTTAGCCCCTCCAAAAGCAACTGGGAGCATGGGTGTCTGTTTGTATATATGTATATATAAGCTAGTTTAAGGACTGTGTATACAATGAGCTTCATCCCCCCCCTCCCCCCCCCTCCCCCTAGAATTAATCTGGCTCCTACACGCCTGCCTGGGGGTCATGTTGTTGGTTTCCTGCTCATGTGTCTATATATCAGTGGGATGTATTACATTTATGTGTCATTATATTTATAAGAAGCCCTTTGTGTGATAGTTTTAATAATTGTGTCAGTGCAAACAGGAAACATGTCTGCTGTTCTGCTGATGGATAACTTTCAGACAGTGACCTTATTTCATTTGCAATATTTTTGTTTCAACAAAAACAAACATGTAAGACAGATTTATTTTTAACTAATTCCACATGTAATTTTCATATCCTTGGAAGCCATCCATACCTACTATTCATAAATATATTTTGATTTTGTTATAAAGAGCAAATTCAGTACTGATATGTACATGGAGTTGTCTATGTTTCTTTAAAGACCTTTATAGGACCTTAAAAGACATTGGATTATATGTGTAAGCATGTATATTGATGTGTGTTTTGTTTAGGAAAGGTACATTTATTTTTACTTCAAATAATATAATAATACATTAATAAAAAACAGTTGTGTATTTTTCATATTACAAATATAGAGACTAAAGTTATGTAACCAAAATATTTTCATTCTTCTGAAATTGAAAAAAACAAACAATGGAAATGTACTGGCAAAATACTGCATTAAAGGATAGTTAAGGTTGCAGAGCAGGATAGGATAACGTAACGCTGGGAAAAAAACAAGAAATTGAGAATTTAAGGTTGCACACAACCTTAACATCCCTCCCCTTGTAAAGGTTTTTCTGATTACATAATTCATGACATCATCTATGATATTAGGTTCCATCATTCATGGCATAACATATGATATAAATAATGACATGACATATAATATGAAAAATGACATGATCCATATTACTGATGACATCACACCAGACCCGTATGATGTAACTTAATACATATATAATTGTACACTTAGTTAATTTATTTAAAGTTTAAACATTTCAAAGTAGAGCTGATTA